>CM061234.1:64404356-64511533 GCA_030844895.1 Ambrosia x helenae | reverse complement strand
TTTTTTTTCAATACAAACCTAATTATAATCAAAATACAACATATAAAAAACGAATTTTCTTTCCAAATAATTCATCTTTTCTTGCAAAACAACTTTCAAATTAACTTTTTTACACATGTGTAAATGAAACAGTTTACACATGTACAAACAGTAAATTTACACATGTGTAAAAACAATTTATTTCCGTATACGTTAAAATTTTTTACGCGTAAATTGTGTTTTTGGAATTGTATTTTAGTAATAAAGATAAGTGTAAAAGAAAATTTTGATTTGAATGGTTTTTAGATGGCGTTCTCGCAGTTCGCACGAAATATAGTGTTCTCAAATTAACTTTCCCCTATATATATATATAGGATTGGGTTCATTTGAGAACTTACCCGAGTTGCGAGAACTTAAGAACTCCTCTAGACTAATCACAAAGTGACACATCAGCATGTTTATAGTTTTTTGTATTTTTTTAATCAAGGGCAATAAAGTCTTTTGCACACAAATAGTTAAGGGTATTTTAGTAACAATAACACCCCACCCCACCCCACACCCAACCCAACCCCACTAACTTTTAAATAATAATAATAATAATAATAATAATATAATAATAATAATAATAATAATAATAATAATATAAATCAAGATCTGCTCTCTCTCTCTCTATCTCATTTTAAACTTTTCTCTCTCTCTTCTTCTCTCTCGTTCTCTTCTTCTCTCTAAACAACAACAACAACAACAACAACAACAACAACAACAACAACAATAATAATAATAATAATAATAAGGAAGACGACTGTGCCAGTGGTGGCTGGAACATGAAGACGACGCGACTAGTGCAGTGGAGACGGTGGTGGGTTTTGGTGGTTCATGGCTATGGAGGTCATGGGTGGGTTATGGTGGTGTTTTTTACAGGTGTGTGGTGGTGGTTTTGGGGGGTGGAGGTCTGGTGAAAGCGACGGGTATGGTGGTGGGTTATGGTGGTGGATCTGGATCTAGGAGGTTATGGTGGTGGTGGTGGATCTGGATCCGGTGATGGGTTTTTTGAAGGCGGTGGTCCGCCTCTGGTGCGGGGGTGGTTGCAGGTGTTGTTCGGCGGTGGACGGTGGGGATGAACTAGGTTGAAGGAAGAAGATGAACAGGTAATATTATTATTATTATTTTTTTCTGTGTGTTATTATTATTATTATTATTATTATTATTATTATTATTATTATTATTATTATTATGTAGATTGATAGGGAAGCTGTTATCAATTGGGTTTTGTCTTTGCAAGCTCATCCGAAGAATGAAGATGATTTAAACAACGGTATGATGTTCGTCTCGTGCTTCATGAGGTACAATGAAGAAATTACTGAACTTGTTTATGGATTGGTTACTGCAGGACAATTCTTTGGATTTCATGGTTCTAAAAGCTTTCAGTTTCATTTTGTTGATAATGCGGTATGAATTCAGGTGGTTTACACTGGTGTAAATACGAATGTATAGATGATTTGGTTTTTTACACTGATGTAATATACAAATTTTAGGAGAAGTTTTGTGTATGGCAGATTTTTACACTGGTGTAAATACGAATGTATAGATGTTTTGGTTGTTTTACATTGGTATAATACATTTTGGTGATGTTGTGGGGGCATTTTACACTGGTGTAATACGTTTGTGTAGATGTTTGTTTCTGGTTTACACTGGTGTAAAATAATCACACTGATGTAATACGAATGTAGTAGTCTTTGTGTATGGTACATTTACACTGGTGTAAATAATTACACCAGTAATACGAATGTAATAGTTTTGTGCATGGTAGATTTACACTGATGTAAAATAATTACACCAGTGTAAATGATGGTAAATTTACACTGGTGTAAATAATTACACCAGTGTAAATCATCATCATTAGACTTATCTGATTATTTATTTTAAAAAACAAAGAAATTAAAAAAATAAAATATAGTTTAAAAAAATATGATATTTTTGAATTATTAAATACAAAATTAATATTGTATTATATTAATTATTTTCTCTCACATGGTGTTTTTACCTTAATACCCTTAATGTACTTTATTAGATTAAAAAAATACTTATTAATCAAGTCAAGACAAAAACCCTCATCTTTTAATATCAACCATTAGATCATCAAGATCAATGGTCCAAAAGAGTTCCTATGGTTCTCACAACTCATGTGAGTTCTCAAACTAACCATTCCCTATATATATATATATATATGTTTGTATGTATAGGTTCCTATACAAAGTACATTTTTCATATAAAATGTGAGAAGTCTATATAGTCATTGTGTTTTAAAGTTTGGCTATAATGTTTTTGATTCCTTTTGCATTGATCTATATAGAAAAGCACGAAACGTTACAATTTAAAACACAATCAAATGTATTCTAGACATTAAATTTAAAACACACCGATTACTATCTTCGTGGGGTGTTTTACATTGCATGTTGAGAATACATTAATTAGTGTTTTAAATTGTTAACTTTTGTGTTTTTCTATATAATACTATGCCAAAGGAACATAAAACATCATGCCTAAAATTTAAAACACAATGCCTATATAGACTTCTCACACTTTGTACGAAAAATGCACTATGTACAGGAACCTCACCCTATATATATGTAGGGATGAGCATACAAGGCCGAATACCGATCCCGTCCCGATCCCGATACCGTACCGAACCGATACCGAACCGAGGGGTTTCGGGATCGGTATCGGTACCCATATTTATGGATTTTCGGTTTCGGTATTATCGGTATCGGTACGGGATCGGTATGGTATCGGTATTTTAAGGTAAAATACCGATACCATACCGGTACCGTACCGATACCGAACCGATACCGTACCGTACCGTATGTATTCGGTATCGGTATCGGTATTGGTTTTTTGGACTTTTCGGTATCGGTATTGTCGGGATCGGTATCGGTTCGGTACCGATACCGTCCCGAGCTCATCCCTATATATATGTGTGTGTGTGTGTATATATATATAGGGTCAAGATTCTGTACAAAGTGTTATATTTGTGAGAAGTGTGAGAAGGTGTTATAGCCATTAGATCATCTTAATCAATGGTTTAGATTTAATAAGTGGCATTTTTGTAAATAGTGTTTGATTATTACTAACTAAAAACAATTCAAAAGGGTAGTATAGTCAATTTCTTATGACATTTAAAGAGCCGGAGGAGATACGTTTTGAGAAACCACTTTATTTTCCTTGATTCTCGCTCCCTCTTTCCAAAAAACAACCGGACGAATTTTATGCAAGAAATCTCTCATTTATGGAGGATCAACAACGATTTGGGATAATCTACAAACGTGAGTGTTTTTTTTTTCAAAACCACATTTTCTTTCAGTAAGGTTTGATTTATAGTATCACGTGTTTTATCTTCAAAACTTATGTACATCAATAAAACACCATGTATAGCAAAACCATATTTTCTTTCAGTAAGGTTTGTATTACAGTATCAATGTGTTTTATCTCCTAAGCTTTCGTTGGAAGGTTTGTATTACAGTATCAATGTGTTTTATATTCAAAGCTTACGTCTGGAATGTTTGTATTATAGTATCAATGTGTTTTATCTTCAAAACTTATGTACATCAGTAAAACACCATGTATAGCAAAAACCACATTTTCTTTTAGTAAACACCATAGAACGTAGCTTAATTAACAAAATAATCGCAATATGTGTTTCAATAAAACACCAATGTGCATAAAAAAACCATATTTTTCATCAGTAAACCTCCTTATAAAAATAACACAAAAGGTGTGTTATACCTTCAAACCTTATGGTATACCAGTAAAACACCATGTGTTCATATCAGTAAAACACAACAATATGAATGCTGTTTTGATTGATGATAATTCAGTAAATGAATGATGAATGTGCTTAATGTTTATAAATACTCCATAAATATCCGTTCAATTTGAAACAAAAATCCCTAAAGAATGCTCATAATTAATCACGTAATTAATTAGCAATTATCTCCTAAAAATAACATTAGCAATGCAAATTACATTGATACCCTTCTAGATAACAAAATAGGCTGCCATGTGTCACACTAGTATTGGTTCTCACACTTCTCACAAATAATAGGTTTTGTACATGATCCTAAACCTATATATATATGAGGTTTTAGGTTTTGTCACAAGAATTTCAAATGGATCGGACTCTTTTTAGTTCAATTTATTTTCACTCTTAAAAAGGTCACTATTTAGATAGGTATTGGTTCCTTTAAAAAGACGATAGGAACTAATACCTTGACTAGTACTAATTACCACTCTGTTCCAGAGTTTCATTAAAGAATGAAAGGGAAAGGATTGGGAAGGAAGTTGGGAAAAAATGTGTTCCAGAGCTTTTTGTAAGAGGGAAAGGGAGGGAATGAGAAGGATAATAAAGAGGTCTTTAGAGTGATTTTCAACCTTTCCAATTTGGAAAGAACCGGAGAGAAAGAAAGAGGGGGGGGGGGGGAGATCATTTCTCTTCCATCCTTTAATGAAACTCTGGAACAGAGTGTACATGTGACTACCTTTCATGTTAATACTAAAACACAACTACACGCTGTGTTGTACATTATAGCTCTATAATATACATATATATGAGACGGAAATTAAGATAATGATTATTGGTGATATAAAGGCAGTTTTTCGAACAAGGTACTCTTAAGACCTAAAACTTCATATACCAATTAAACGTCAATTACATTGAGAACATATGTATAGTTCTTTTTGTTTTTGATAGGAATTTAAGATTTGGCATCTTGTGTTAGTATCTATACTATATTATAAATCATGAGAGAAGAATTCTAACAAAATTTAAATAATTACAACATATAATGCATATGATACATCTATACTATATTATAAAGCATGAGGGAATTATTCCAACAAAATTTAAGTAATTACAACATATAATGCATATGATACAATGTCCAGAGGGCAAAATAGTATTTTTATATGAATATTATATTGTTCATGAAATAGATGTAAATGAATAATGCATGTATTAAATTGATTGTTAATACATGAATATTAAAGTCCATAAGTTTTCTATCAAATAATTTAATTGTTATAATATATATATATATATATATATATATATATATATATATATATATATATATATAACTATCGATCCCTACCAATTGTGCTACTGTAGTATGACGCGAAGCACAACGAAAAAACCAGACAATCTATAAAGCTAACCGTTGCATAACAACTATGGGTGTTCAAAAATATTCGAATCCAAAAATCCGATCCGAAATATCCGATATCCGAATCCGAAATTCGGATATCCGAATTTTCGGATTCGGATAGTGATTTTAAAAATTTTCAGATATTTCGGATATCCGAAAATTTATAAAAGTTTTTTATTGGATATCCAAAATATCCGAATATCCAAAAATATCCGAAATATCCGAAAATTTATATATAAAACATATAAAATAAAATATATTATAATAAAATTGGATATTCGGATATCCGATTCACTATCCGATCGGATATCCAAAATTTCGGATACGAATTCGGATAGTGAAGCCAGCTATCCGAAAATTTCGGATATCCGGTTTTGAACACCCCTAATAACAACAAAGTTGGTTAGGGTTAAGTGAGGTTTATAATGATAATAAACACTCAATAGTAATGACGATAAACACTCAATAGTTTCTAAACTGATATAACATTAATCTTGAAGTTCTTCTCATAAATTTGTATGTAAAAAAATATGAATTAAAATAAAATACAAGTTATATACTTGGAGTAATATTATGTTAAGAAATTATTTATATAATTTTCATTGAAATCTATAAATGTAATCCTAAAGAATTTAAAAAGACTAGGAAGTAAATATCAAAATAAAATTAAATGTATATGAGTTATAGACTTAATAATTATATGGTTAAAACTTCTTGAATTCATAAAACCAAAAGCCTAAATAAATAAATAATGCAACCTTTCATTTACCAGTACATAATTAGCCTTAAATAGTCAGTTTTTTACGATCCTATAAATTGTGATGTCAAACAAGGGGAAGAAAAACCAATTATAGATTATTATTTGATCCCCTCTCAGTTTCATCATCCGTTGTCCTATGGTATTTCCACAACCACCTTACATGGATTATCAAATCCTAAAAACATTAGAAGCTACCTACGGAAAACCAAAGTTTTACTAGACTTCTAGACCATAAAATCTCGTTGTGTGCCATCACAAAGACTCGTCAACAGTGCCAATTGTTTTCTAGGTGCAAAAAATATACTTGCGTCTCATTTCATTTTAGTCTAAAAGAAGTAATTTTGTTTGATGTTTAAGGGAGGTATAATTTTTAACTTTTGTCTTTACTTGTAAATGTTATGGTACAGTGGAGTGTAGATAATTTTCAATTACTTGATTTCTTAAGATCAAGCCTTAGGACTTGGTTGTCTAATGTCTATTATAGAGAGAAAATTAACAACTATAACATGTTTATAATTAACATATAAATCTTAGTTCTTTTTATCATATGAACATAAGTTGTAGAAATCTTAGATATTTTGTAAAAATAAAGTTTTTGAAAAATTTACAAATTTCAAGAATTTAAAGATATCTTTTATTTGGTTATGATAAAAAAATCCCCCATATTGCCTATCCACATTAGATTTAAATAAATCGTATCATGAAATTTGATTATGATAACAATCTATAATCTATCTACACTTTCCATAACAGGAGAAGCGTGGGTGACGTCAGAAAGCTGATGTATCAGCGGAGACAGTGGCCACCAATGCGCGTATGATGCAAAAACTAACATCACATTAAAAAATAAAAAAATCCCACTTGCCTGAACAGTGGTAATAATGCCACTTGCTTGACAGTGGTTGTTAATAAATTAGTTAAATCCTGTCAGTTGAGTCAACAGACTTTTGTATGACTATTGGTTTTAAATTTGAGCTCCAAATTCAAATTCAAATTTCAAATTCGATACCCCATTACACAACTATATAAAGGTATCGTGTGCATCTCTTTCTCCTAAATAATTTATAAATCTCTCAAATAATTTTTAAATCGTAACAGATGGTTCTCTCATATTTACGTTTAGGTCGAAGCACTCGAGCATCAGGTAAAATAATTCTAATATATGTTATCAATAAGATTAAAATTTATCCATTTTGTTCTTCAATAACCTCAATGTTCTTCAATAACCTCAATATTTTGTCTGCTCCATTAGCAACCAGAGCATTTACGTCGAAAAAGTTTTCGACTTTTGAAGATTCTTACAATCAAAGGAAAATATCAGTCTTGCCATTACGAACGGTTGTAGATTGGCAGGCTCAAACTCAAGAGGGTATGTTTTTCTGTTTTTAAATTTATTTATTCGAGTGTTTAATACGTGTTCATTTTGTTTTCTGATCAACCTTTTGTGTTTCTTCGTTAATAGATAGAGGCGTTAGCTTAAGCAATGAAGTGTTTTTTTCAGATGGCATTAGGAAAGACATTGATTGCGATAATGCTTTTACGCCACTATGCTTATCTTTTGAGGAAGTCGTCTGCGTCTACTTCCGTTTTTGTGGTTCCCGCTGTTGTGCTTGTCAACAGGTATGTTTGTTAAATATGTTATATCTTTAATTTGTTATGAAGGCCTGTAGTTGAAATCTAACTTTGAATCTTTTTTTTTTTTTCTATTCTGGTAGCAAGCAGAGTATGTAAGGAAGCACCTTGAGTGTGTTGAGTATTCAAGGTTAATCTTTTGGATATTAATAATGCTTCTATACATACAACACACACCTTCAACCATTCCAGCCAAGAAACAAACATATATGTTGAAGACTCATGGGTGTATAAAGACATGTTATAATCAAAGTTGATTTTTATGTATTAGAAACATTAGTTTGTGGTTTCTGAAGAGTATTAAAAGATATATTAGATTTTTTTAGTGGTTGTTTGTAATATGTGTTTACGCTCAAGACATGTTTGTAAATACCCTATGGTATAAATTCAAGTTGTATTCGCTGACAGATGTTTTGTGAATTGTTGTTTAAGTTTTCGGAACATTGGATTACACTTATTGTCAAAGCATGTTTGTAAATCATTTATCGTATTAATTGAAGTTATATTCGTTGGCAGTTGTTTCGTGAAGATGTATAGTTTACAAAATCTCATCAATAGTGCTTGTAGCGTTATTATTAATTAAATAATTAAGTAATTGATTTATATAAGATATAACATTGTAAGGTTTAAGTGATTCTATTTGATGACAGTCGTTTTAACAACATCTGTTGACAAGTTTACAGTTGTTGTAAAACAGATCTTCCAATTATAATAATAAATAATATATTTAAGCCCACGTTTTGAATATTGAAGAGGGAACTTTTAAGTCCTAAGTTTTGAACCTTTAGGTGAGAAAGTTTTAAACCACATAGGGAAGCGTGTTTAGGAATAATTTTAACAATAATAGGGTCGAATTGCAAATAATAAGAGTTTTTGTAATAAGAGTTGTTGTATAAGATATAACATTGCAAGTGAAATTCTGTTTGAAGCCAGCTGTTTTAACAACATCTGTCGTTATTATTAACAGTTGTTGTAAAACAGATCTTGCAATTGTAATAATAAATATTACATTTAAGCCCAAGTTTTGAATATTCAAGAAGAACTTTTTAAATTACGATAGGGAAGTGTATTTACGATTCTGAACATTAGCTGTGTTGAGTGCCAAATAATAAGTTTTTTGAGACCAAATATTTTTATTATTATATTTTATTAATTAAATAATTAATTTATTTATATAAGATAAAACATTGTATCATTATGTATATAGTTTGTTTTATTGTTCAATAATATTCAAATTGATATGTTATATTTTATAAAAAAACATTTTTCAAACCGGCTGGTTATTTTTTAAAAATTTTGTATTAGCGTCATTTCATTTTGATAATTAAATAATTATAAAAAATATTTTAAAACTATCTTTAATAAGTAAGCCCTAAGTTTTGAATTTTTAGGAGGGAAAGTTTTAAATCACATAGGGAAGCGTGTTTAGGAATTTCAACATTAACAGGGTCAAGTTGCAAATAATAAGAGTTGTTGTATAAGATATAACATTGCAAGTGAAATTCTATTTGAAGACAGTTGTTTTAACAACATCTGTTGTTATTATTAACAGTTGTTGTAAAACAGATCTTGCAATTATAATAATAAATATTACATTTAAGCCTAAGTTTTGAATATTCAAGAAGAAGTTTTTAACTTATGATAGGGAAGTCTATTTACGATTCTGAACATTAGCTGTGTTGAATGCCAAATAATAAGTTTTTTGAGATGAAATATTTTTATTATTATATTTTATTAATTAAATAATTAATTGATTTATATAAGATAAAACATTGTATCATTATGTATATAGTTTGTTGTATTGTTCAATAATATTCAAGGTGATAGGTTATATTTTATAAAAAACATTTTTCAAACCGGCTGGTTATTTTCTAAAAATTTTGTATTAGCGTCATTTCATTTTGATAATTAAATAATTATAAAAATTATTTTAAAAGTATCTTTAATAAGTAAGCCCTAAGTTTTTAATTTTTAGAAGGGAAATTTTTAAATCACATAGGGAAGCGTGTTTAGGAATTTTAACATTAACAGGGTGAAATTGCAAATAATAAGACTTGTGTGAGCAAATATTGATATTGTTATTATTAATTAATTAATTAATTAATTCATGTACGTGACATTTTGCAAATTGTAAATGAAAATCTATTTTGATGAAAGGTGTTTTAACAACATTTGTGGACAAATATAGACAGTTTTGAAACTCTATTTTTATTGTTTACCTCTATGTTAGTTTACAAACTCTCATCAATAATGTTTGTAGCATTGTTATTAATTAATTAATTAATTAATTAATTAATTAATGGATTTATATAAGATATAACATTGTAAGCTTTAAGTGAAATTCTATTTGATGACAGCTGATTTAACAACATATGTTGACAAGTTTACAGTTGTTGTAAAACAGATCTTCCAATTATGATAATAAATAATATATTTAAGCCCAAGTTTTGAATAATTAAGAGGGAACTTTTAAGTCCTAGGTTTTGAATTTTTAGGAGAGAAAGTTTTAAATCACATAGGGAAGCGTGTTTAGGAATTTCAACATTAACAGGGTCGAATTGCAAATAATAAGAGTTGTTGTAATAAGAGTTGTTGTATCAGATATAACATTACAAGTAAAATTCTATGCAGCTGTTTTAACAACATCTGTTCTTATTATTAACAGTTGTTGTAAAACAGATCTTGCAATTGTAATAATAAATATTACATCTAAGCCCAAGTTTTGAATATTCAAGAAGAACTTTTTAAATTACGATAGGGAAGTGTATTTACGATTCTGAACATTAGCTGTGTTGAGTGCCAAATAATAAGTTTTTTGTGACCAAATATTTTTATTATTATATTTTATTAATTAAATAGTTAATTGATTTATATTCAACATTAGCTGTGTTGAGTGCCAGCAGGATAGCCTGACGCCAATCAAAGCTTTCCTATCCTCCGGAACCTTACCTAACGACAAGTTAGAAGCCCGGAAGATCAAGAACAAAGCCCTGCAATATCAGCTCACAGGAGACATCCTGTACCGCCGCTCTTACCTAGGGCCGCTATTACGCTGCGTGGATCCCGCAGAGGCTTCCTTCCTCCTCAGAGACGTACACGAGGGAACTTGCGGGCTGCACGCAGGCCCAAGAATGGTGGTAGCAAAACTAATGAACGCGGGGTATTACTGGCCCGGCATGCATGTTGACGCGGTTAACGAGTTACGCAAATGCGACAGCTGCCAACGCCACGCCCCAAATACTCTCCGCCCAAAGAACAACCTGGTGCCGGTTACAGCGGCTTGGCCATTCCAAAAATGGGCCATTGACCTGGTCGGTCCGTTCCTGACGGCGCCAGGCAACGTAAAATACTTGATAGTGGCCATCGACTACTTCACCAAGTGGGTTGAAGCCAAGCCCTTGGTCAAGATTGATGGCGCACATGTGAAAAAGTTCCTCTGGGAATTCATCATTTGTCGGTTCGGCTTGCCAATGCAGTTGGTCAGCGACAATGGAACACAATTCGAAGACCAATCCCTTCAGCAATGGTTGGCCGAAATGGGAGTCAAGCAAATATTTACATCCGTTGCGCACCCGCAAGGCAACGGTCAAGTAGAGAGGGCCAACCGCACAATTGTAGAAGGCATCAAGACAAGGTTGGGTACAAAAAGGACAGGGTGAGTAGATGAACTCCCACACATCTTGTGGGCCTACCGCACCCTCACAAAAACAAGCAACGGAGAAACACCGTTCAGCCTAACATACGGTTCCGAAGCGGTAATTCCCGCAGAAATCACCTGCCCAACGGCAAGAGTACTGATGGCTGACACAACCGACAATGATACAGAACTCCGCATAAATCTCGACCTACTAGAAGAACGCCGCGATCTCGCGGCAATAAAAGAAACCAGCTACAAGACTCAGCTGGAGCAATATTACAACAAGCGCGTCAAAAAGCAAACCTTCAAGGTGGGGGATTACGTTTTCCGCAACAACGAGGCTTCCAACGCCGAAAAGCCAGGGAAACTCGCCCCAACCTGGGAGGGTCCCTACAAGATACAAGAAGTGTTAGGCAAAGGCGCCTACGCGCTAGAAAGGCTAGATGGCACTCCCATTCCAAGAACATGGAATGGTGCACAGCTGCGACGTTGTTATTTGTAATCATGTAACTTGGCTACACATGCCAGACTATCAATGAAAACGTTTCCTATATCTGTGTTTCTACTTGCATTTTCAGCGCCAAAAGTCTTCAAGAGTTGGGCAAAATCACGTCAGACCAAAGCCGCTCGCTAAGATAAGCAAGGTCCGCCTTCAAGACGCGCCACATGCGCGTCGGGCTTGCACCTGTTATACAGCGCATGGTCTTCAAGACGGATTTACTTGCCGGACCTGCAACCACGCATAACAACGCCACGCGCCTAAACACTTGTCTTCTAGAGTAATTGCAACTCGGACAAGAAAACAGCGCGCAGCGCGAAACGCGATAAAAGGTCTTCTAGGCAAGGCCATTGTGCGCCTAAGTCAGACTCAATGGCTCAAGTTGGTCTCCGCTACAGTCTTCAAGGCAAAAGTGTTACCACTCAAATGCCGGACTGTCTAGCCGAGCGCCCGTCTTAACTTCTACTTACACACCGGGTGACGACTTGGTTAAATAAGTAAGTTAAGTACGAGAAAACACGATATAACAAACTTAAAAAACTTCATTAAAAAGAAGGGACTTAAAAACCCTCATATATTTACAATGATTACAAATTACAAGAACAGCGCCTAAACACTACCCGCCCCCGAGGCCTCTCTGCCAGAACCCCTTGCAAGTTCGTCAGATTTGTCGATGAAGTACTTCAAGGCAGCAAGGGGATCCGCATTATTGTTGCAGTCAGCTATAACTTGAAGGATGGGAAAATCAATCTCTTCAAATTTGGCAAGTTCCGCCTCATACTCCTCTTTCAGTGGCTTGCCATAATGCTCCGCATCCTCAAGCCGCCCATCATTCTGCGCACTGGAGAAGCCATCACCATAACCTTCGCCATATCCAAAGGCTTGGGCGGCAACAGCAATAGAGGCAACTTGATCGCCCAACTTGGGCTCTTGCCAAAACCTCTTGAAGACCTACAAAGAAAATAAAGTTAATATGATGACAAGAAAAACAATTACCAAGAACAAGGAAAGCGCGAAGACTCACCCCGCTCATTCCATCCGTCATCAGCCAGCTGATGGAACTCTGCATCTGGGTCTGCGCAGAGACAACCTCCTCCAACAAAACCTTCGCCGCCTCGCACTCCTTCACAGCCTCGAGGCGAGCTTGATCAGAAGAGTCCAGATCCCGCTCCAAATCTTCCTTAGCGCCAAGGATCTGAACCCTCTCCTGCTCCAAGAAAGAGACACGCTCTGTGGCGGAAACAAGAGCCGAGTCCTTAGACTCCAACTCCTTCCGCATCTCTATATACTTGGCGGTCCTCTCTGTAAGAGCCCTGCTCTTCTCCTCTAGCTGGCGGACCGCCGTCCGCCTCTCCTCCTGCACCTCGGCCAGAGTATCCTTAACCTTCATTGTTTCAAGGTTAGCTTTCTTCCAGGACTCTGCCCAACGGCGCTTTGATGCAGCAGCCTCTTCTTCAAGCTTGGAGACCTTCGCCTCCGCATCATGAGCACGGCGGCGGTATTTGGCAATTTCCGCCTTGAAGGCAGCCTCCTTTTCCGCGAGGTCCGCCTTCTCCGCCTCGATCTTCTCCATATCTCGCCACAACGCCGAATCACGGCGCCGCAGCGAATCCATCATTGACAGTTGAGTCGCCTGATTAATGCACAAGGCAGCAATAAGGTCTGGACGACTCAACATGTCTTGGTGAGTGCGCTCATAGGGAGGCACCACCTCGCTGACAAACTCCTCAGCAGCCAGGGAGTTGGAGAATAATGTATTCTCCCTGATCGCCCAGCGAGGGCGCCAAATGGCGTCACCACCAGCCCAGCAAGAGCCATCATAGGCCCCTGACGCCTCACCAATCCTTGAAGACTCGCGCCTATCCGGACGCGAGCCAGCAGCCACAGAAGCGCCCTGCTCAAACAGGGCCTTCTCGAAGCCATCACCCCCAAAGCCCACCTCCTGGGCCTCAACATCTGCGCGCTCTTTGGCCTCACGTTCCTTGGCCAACCTAGCCCGCTCCTCCAAGAACTGCTGTTCTTGAAGGCGAAGGCGATCAGCTTCCGCCTTCTTCTCTGCCTCAGCCTTTTGTCTGGCTTCATTAGCAGCAGCAGCCTTAGCGGCCTCAGCCTTCAACAAGGCCTCATCGGCCTCCGCCCGCTTCTTTGCAGCAGCGGCAGCACGGTCAGCCTCAGCCTTTTGCAAGGCTTCATCGGCTTCCGCCTGTTTACGAGCAACCTCTTGCTCTTGCCACAACCTCTCCTTCTCCACACGAGCAGCCTCCGCAGATGGAGACAAAGGAGGAGGAGTGGGAGTTATCTTGGGCGACACTACGGAAACAAAACAAAGCATTAGAGAGAATCCAAAGTTAGACTCAAAAAAGCAGCAAAAATCGCTTACCAGGCGCCTTCTTCTTTATCAGCTTTTGGAATAACGGCTGCCTAGTCGGGGCAGCGCGAATCCCCATAGAAAAAACAGGGGCACTTCCTCCCTGCCCCTCAGCAGCGCTGGTCTTCTGAATACCAGCAACATCAGTAATGCCTTCAGAAGCTGTCACTGGTTCAGTTAGAGTGGTACCCCCACTCTTGCCCCCACCCGCTGGGGCAGTAGACACATTCTCCTTAGAAGCAGCAGTGCTGCTAGTGGCAGCGCTATCAACGCGCGCCCTCTTCCTCTTCTCCAACTGAGAAGACTCAACCTCTTCCTCATCTTCAGAAGGCGGGCCATCCTTACGCCGACGACGCCCTTTCACAACTTCCCCTGCTGAAACGGAAGAACCCGAGTCAGAAAGCACAACTTTCGCTCGGTACCCATGATTCCGCGGCGCGTGTTTCCAACGCCCACGCCCCGCGGATGAGCTCACCGGCGGGACAATCCCTACTGAAAACCAAGTAGTATCATCCCCAAAAATGCTAGGGCCGAAGGGATCTGAAGACTCACCGGTCGTATAATAAGGCTTGGGCGCGGTGGTCAGATCCGGGTAATAAAAGCGGTCAGCAAGCTCGTCCAAACAAGAGGTTTGACCTTCCGCCAAAGGTCTCCACTTAATACCCCTCTCCTGGCGGGCAGCAAAGAACTGAAACTTGCTCACACCTACAAACATACAAGGTAAGAGGAAGGACACAGAAAATAATGATAACAATAATGATAATAAACAAACGTACGTACCCTCCTCCGCAATATAAGGCTCTTTGCCCGCCCGGATTCCATTGCGGCTCATCCCAAGAAGGAAGAAAATACCTTCTGTCAGGTTGTGGAACTCCAGCTTAGTGGCGTTGGAAGTAAGGGTGATGAACCACGCCTGCTTCTTAAAGTCTTTGGGCACAGGCATGTCAGCCACCCGCTGCCCATCCCCTATCACCTTCCAAGGGAGACTGATGGGGATCACACCCTTCTTCACAAAGAAAAACTTCTCCTTAGCCCAATGTAGGGACTTAGGAGTGTGAGTAGCCATCGGCGGCACCTTCGGGCGTGGCTTAAACGAGAACCACATCTCGTCCCGCGCCATGAAGTAAAAGACACTGAACCGCTCAACGGTTGGCTCAATGTCCAGAGCGCGGCATGAAGCTTCAAAATGAACTAACCTCAGAAGCCCGAAGGCGGTTAGTTGTGTGGGCCCAACGCCATAGGCCACCATAGTATCTACCTGGAAGCGTGTACAGGGAAGGCGAAACCCACATTTAGCAAAGTGGGCCTCGTACAGCGCTAACTGACCACTACCGGCAGAAAGCACGGTGCTGGTCGGAGAGGGAAGGGTAGGCTCCCATTCCGGCAGAATGCCATACATGATGCAAAACCGGTTGAAGGCCTCTTGATTCCAAACACAATAAGTGTTGGACATCAATTTCCTCTCCTTTATCTTGCCATGCTCGACAAGAACCTCTTCCTCCACCACCTCCTCCATAGTCGGCTCCACCCTAACATCCTCAGTGGATGGCGACGGACTAACCGGAACTTCAGACATTGTCAAAATAAAACTCGCCGGAAACTGGGAAAGATAGCCGGAAAACTTGAAGATTTACCGGAAACTTCAAGAAGATACGAAGATTCAACGAATCTGAGAGACAGAAAACAACGGGGCAAGAAATCAAACAAGAAGAAACTTGAAGTTTCAACAATGAATCTTCAAGATCAGTGAGATCTTTGAAGATTAAACGGAAACTTCAAAGAAACAAGAGGATCGGAAGTTTGAGAGAAAAAAGAAGACAATAAGGAGAAGGATATATGAATGTAACCGTTCAAATGAACCACGATGAGGTTTATATACTCATCGCATTAATGACAGTGGGACCCACCTAGGAAGCGCCAAACGTCACACCTTTTCAAATTCCAGACACCAGATGGCGACACATGTCAACCAACACAAACGAGCGGCCCAGATGATAGTGTGTGACAGTTGTGTGCCACACATGCGCCGGATGATCGACACGTGTCAACAGATCTCACGATCACAATAAAGTAAGCGCGTGCTAACCCACGCGCCTGACAGGAAACACGTGCCCACTGACACGTGGCACAATCTCAACCACGAAGACAAAGCGTCAGACGCGTGGCGTCCCACGCTCCTGACACAGACGAGAAATTGGTAACTGCAACCATGACGTGACGTGCCTCAGTCTGCACAACCACAGTCACCGAACACGTCAGCAACCATTAAACTTCCATCAGAAGTAACTGATCATTCGAATTCCAGGCGCATTCATGAGAAACAAATTGAATGCCAATGATTTAGAATTTATTACCAACTCAAGACCCGCATTAAATCACTCCAGTAGCATTTAATTCATGGGCGCAAACTTGACGTAAATTTGCAAAAGACGTTCCCCGCCTAAAATTTTACAAGGCTAAGGCGGAGTGTGTCCTACATGGCGTAAACTTGACGTAAGTTTTCAAAAGACGTTCCCCGCCCAACGCCTGCAAGGACAAGGCGGAAAACGTCCTGCATAGCGCAAAGTTGACGTAACTTTACAAAAGACGTTCCCCGCCCAACGCCTGCAAGGACAAGGCGGAAAACGTCCTGCATAGCGCAAAGTTGACGTAACTTTACAAAAGACGTTCCCCGCCCCACGCCTGCAAGGGTAAGGCGGAGCACGTCCTTCTCAGCGCAACTTTGACGTAAAACCGAAAAAGACGTTGCCCGCTGAGTTTGCCAAGAATCCGCGCCAACAAGCTACAACACGAGCAAATGAGCTTTCATCTGCGACTAACACCTTTTGAGTCTAGCACTCCACCTCCTCATCAGCGAGCAGGAGAAGTCCTAGACTAGGGGGACTTGAAGGGATAGGGAGCCTAATCTAAAAGGCGTCCCTATCCCCGAACAACAACAGCACCACACCAGATAATGGCGCAGGAACACACCAGCACGGAGACAAGCAATCGACATGTCTCGCGCGCCAAAGCATACGATAAACAACAGACAACACCTGATACGCGCGTGCTACCACGCGCGGAATCTTCCCTTGGCACCTCTCATATGAAGTACAAGGAACGGCAGAAGGAAGATTCATAAAGATCCATGTCAGAGTACATACCAGCTGGAGAAGGACATGTGGCAGATAGTACAAAAGGTGAACGGCTGCACTGTACATGCTGTCGTGAATAGTGACCAGCAGGCATTACTTCGCCAACTGTCAGAAGTCACATCAGCCAGCAGGATAGCCTGAGCACTGTAGCAAGTACGATGTTACTGTGCACCACCAGAAGCCCGCCACGTGTCAGGCTACTACAACGACCACACTATAGCATGACGACATCAACAGTAACAGGTCCTTTCCCGCCATTATCAGAAGAACCATGGGCTTGGGCCTCAGCCGGGCCCAAACTGATGGCGTCATCCGTGGGCTGCCCCATGCAGCCCATCGCGATCTCTATAAATAAGATCACATGCAATTCTTGTAGATTCATTCAGAAATAACCACAACTACTACACTCATTGTAATCTTCTTATCATCAATAATATTCCGGTGTACTTACAGTGGACGTAGGTCATTAACGACCGAACCACTTAACTCTCGTGTTCTCACACACTTCATACATACTTCATATACACTCACTTACATTAACTCTCACACGGGTCACCATTACGGTTTGGGTAAAGGATTACTCTGACAGTAACATAGGTATTAACCCCCCGGTGATTAGTCCTAATCTCCGGGATACCTATTGTTTCTTCAGTTATGTATATAGTTTATTGTATTGTTCAATAATATTCAAGGTGATAGGTTATATTTTATAAAAAAAAAACATTTTTCAAACCGGCTGGTTATTTTTTAAAAATTTTGTATTAGCGTTATTTCATTTTGATAAATAAATATTTATAAAAAAAATATTTTAAAACTATCTTTAAAAAGTAAGCCCTAAGTTTTGAATTTTTAGGAGGGAAAGTTTTAAATCACATATGGAAGCGTGTTTAGGAATTTTAACATTAACAGGGTGAAATTGGAAATAATAAGAGTTGTGTCAGAAAATATTGATATTGTTATTATTATTAATTAATTAATTAATTCTTGTACGTGACATATAGCAAATTGTAATTGAAAATATCTTGATGAAAGCTATTTTAACAACATTTGTTGGCAAATAATGACAGTTTTGAAACTCTATTTTTATTGTTTACCTCTATGTTAGTTTACAAAATCTCATCAATAGTGTTTGTAGCATTATTAATTAATTAATTTATATAAGATATAACATTGTAAGCTTTAAGTGAAATTCTATTTCATGACAGCTGTTTTAACAACATCTGTTGACAAGTTTACACTTGTTGTAAAAAGATCTTCCAATTATAATAATAAATAATATATTTAAGCCCAAGTTTTGAATATTGAAGAGGGAACTTTTAAGTCTTAAGTTTTGAATCTTTAGGAGGGAAAGTTTTAAATTACATAGGGAAGCGTGTTTAGGAATTTTGACATTAACAGGGTCGAGTGCAAATAATAAGAGTTGTTTTAATAATAATTGTTGTATAAGATATAACATTGCAAGTGAAATTCTATTTAAAGGCAGCTGTTTTAACAACATCTGTTGTTATTATTAACAGTTGTTGTAAAACAGATCTTGCAATTATAATAATAAATATTACATTTAAGCCCAAGTTTTGAATATTCAAGAAGAAGTTTTTAACTTACGATAGGGAAGCGTATTTACGAGTCTGAACATTAGCTGTGTTGAGTGCCAAATAATTAGTTTTTTGAGATGAAATATTTTTATCATTATCAATCCACTTTGTGCATTCCATTTGAAGCTTTTTTTTTTTTTTTTTTTTTTTTTTTTTTAAACCCGTTAGTGATTGTAAACTTGTACGATTCCTGAATAGATATTTTTCCACCACCGTCCCTCCTTCTCCACCTCCTTTTCCACCTCCACCGTCTAACCTTCCACCACCGTCACCCCACCGTCCCTCCGCCTCCACCTCCAGCGACGCCATCCAGCACCCTCCACCTCAGCCAGACCCTCCCGAACTCCACCCCTCTGCTCATCCACCCTCACCTCGTCATCCTCCACCTCCCTCTGTCCCTCACCGTCTGGCTTCACCCACGAGAATAGGACCCTCCACCTCCCTCACTGAACCCTCACCCTCTGTAACGGCTAGTCGGGATTTCATAATCGAAACCGAAAACCATTCGACCTCTTGTGTCTTCCTTCGTCCCTTCTTTCTTTCGACCTACCGTCTTCTTCATTCGACCCAAGTTTTTCATTCGACCTTTTCTACTTGTTTCCTTCGACCCCTGTCTAAGTCATTCGACCACCTGGTTTCTAACCCAAACAAATACTCAATTTCTTCCATCTTTCCCTTTCTGTTTGCTATGTATTGTGTTGGGGGTTTTCCTTTTGATCCCACTTAGAGTTTCTCTTTACTTAAGTTGGTGATAATAATAATAATAATAATAATAATAATAATGGCTTAACTCCCCCTCTCAAAGTGGTTTCTGGGGCACGTGAGCAACTATAGGTTGCTTTTGCTCCTCTTTCATTCTTTTGGGTGGGGTGTGATACCTTGTCTCCTTCTCACCTTGAGACGGGGGACAAAATTTTCTTATATGGTCTCTTTTAAGGTTGCTTGTGGGGACACCTCTGGGGGGCGGGGCTTGCTCCCACCTCGTCTAAAGGAGTATGGCTATGCCCCCTTAGGAATTTCCATGAGTGTAAAGATGGCAAACCTGGGTCTTCTGGGTACAACAGGTTAATCTCTCATTTACAGCACTTCCATTTTAAAGATGATCGAAAGGATTTCTTTAGAAGCGCGCTTTCCAGCGATTTAGAGATGTTTACGAATGTGGGGGGAAACCCTACGGGTTTTTGGTTATTGGTTGTGTGGGAGGTGCATGAAGACACATGCCCTTAGCAGGGGGTGCCATCACCCAGATGGTGTCTCCATCTTCTCTGGAATGTTTGGCTCGAATGAGGATTTTATTGTGGGGATCCTAAGGCCTCGAGATCCGGGGGTGAGCGGTGATGTTAGGTCCCAACAAGGAGTGGTGGGGGATGTCACTCTTCTCGATCAGGTTTTCTCCATCCCGGTGCGGACCGTTAAAAGTATTCCCCCAAGTTGCCGGTTAGCATTTGCTCAGGCTTTGACGGGCGCCATTCGTAAAGTAGTGGCTTCCCCTGGGTCTGTTGAAAGCTGGGTCAAACTTTTACTCTTACCGCGATGTACTCTTAAGGTGGTCGTTCCGTCTTCTAGGCAGGAACGGAGGTCGGGTAACCGGAAGTCCTTGCAATGTGATAGTATTATGCGGGCCTTAGCAACATGGAAGGACAGTTCTGGTTTTGAGGACTTGGTTACGTCGCTCCTCCAAACAGAGGAAAAGGTCTCACATGGTGGGGGAGCGCAACGGATGGGGGAAAAGGACGACGAAGTTGACCCAAATATCCAGCAATGTCTTAGGAAAGTCAGGGACGGGCACTTCACCGCCACTGTTAAGGTGTTGTGCTCCAGTGGGGTAGCTCCACCTGGGGAATCTACCATGCAAGCACTTATCGACAAGCATCCCATTGTTTCGCCGCCAACCCTACCGTCCAGCCCTCTACCCTACCCTGCATTATCAGTGGGTGACGACTGCGTTTACAGGTGTGTGAAGTCGTTCCCGAAAGGGACATCCTGTGGTCGGGACGGCTTACGGGCTCAACACCTGCTCGATGCCCTTAGCGGGGAGGGGTCGGCAACTGCTTCAGGACTACTTTCCGCTATCACTGATGTGGTCAATCTGTGGTTAGGGGGGTTATGTCCCGGGGTGCTCGCCGAATTTATTGCTTCAGCCCCCCTGACCCCGTTGTTGAAGCCTGATAATGGGATCCGCCCCATTGCTGTGGGGGCCATTTGGAGAAGGTTGGTCTCCAAGGTAGCTATGAAGAAAGTTGGTAAAGAAGTTATTAAGTACCTGGGAGACTACCAATTCGGG
This sequence comes from Ambrosia x helenae, assembly GCA_030844895.1. Classification (NCBI taxonomy): domain Eukaryota; kingdom Viridiplantae; phylum Streptophyta; class Magnoliopsida; order Asterales; family Asteraceae; genus Ambrosia; species Ambrosia x helenae. The sequence continues at coordinate 64,490,444 of CM061234.1, read as the reverse complement.
GTTGGAATTCCCAATGGGGCAGAGGCCGTGTTGCACAGCGCTAACAGGTTCCTCAGTTCCTTTCATGCAGACGGCTCTTTGGCCATGCTCACGGTTGATTTTTCTAATGCCTTCAACGTTGTTGACCGATCTGTTTTATTACGGGAAGTTCATCGCCATTGCCCCTCCATTTTTCCATGGGTCAAATTTTTGTATGCCTAACCAGCTAGGTTATATGTTGGGGATGAACGCATTGGAGCCTTCACGAGAGTTCAGCAAGGAGACCCCTTGGGACCTTTGCTCTTTTCCCTTGCCTTACACCCCTTAGTGCTCCAGGTGCAGGAAAACTGCAACCTCCCCTTCCACGCTTGGTACTTAGATGATAGGACGATAATCGGGGACGCTGTGCAGGTTGCTAAGGCCCTGGAAATCATCAGTTCAGAAGGACCATCATTGGGGCTCAACCTTAATATCAGGAAAACAGAGATTTTTTGGCCAACCTGCGATGTGGTAAAGACTAGGCCAGGGCTATTCCCCAGTGATATTGGACGGCCTGAGAGAGGTGTCAAACTGCTCGGAGGGGCAGTCAGCCGCGAGGCTAGCTTCATCTGTGATTTGTCTACTAAAAGGGCGTCACAGGCTGTGGATCTTATGGGGCTCCTCCCTCGTCTGCGGGATCCTCAAAGCGAGCTCCTCCTGCTCAGATCCTGTATGGGGGTCGCAAAGTTGCTTTTCGGCTTACGAACATGCCAGCCCCCCTTTGTAGGCAGTGCTGTCTCATGTTTTGATAGAGGTCTCCGGGAGGCAATTGAATATATTGTAGTTTGTGGGGGGCATATTTTGGGGACCTCCAGTGGCGGGTCGCAACCTTACCGATGCGGCATGGTGGGTTGGGCCTTCTCTTGGCCCAGGATGTAGCCACTTATGCCTTTGTGGCGTCCAGATCTCAATCCTGGGGGTTGCAAGACCATATTTTACGTAACAACGGGGTTGATAACATGGGTCCGGATTATGTTTGCGCTTTGGAACGCTTGCATGAATATCTCTCAGACTTTGATCTTGGCGGTTTCTCCAATAAAGACACCGCCCCCAAAAAGCCACAGAAAACCTTGGCGAATGCTCTTTATTGTCGAATCGCACGAAGTCTGGGGGAAAATTTTTGCTTGACCCCACGCCAGAAAGCCGTCATGGAATGCTTACAGAGGCCCCACGCCCAAGATTTCCTAACAGTTATCCCTATCGAAGGGCTGGGCCAACGTATGTCAGCGGTGGAATATAGAGCAATCCTTAAATATCGTTTGATGATTCCCATTTTTCTGGATGACGAGACATGTCCGGTTTGCCGTAAAGCGTGTTTGGATAAATATGGGGAGCATGCCCTCCATTGTAGAGAGTTACCGGGGTTTAAGTACAGGCACGATTTCGTTCGGGACGTTCTAATGGATATTCTTAGACGAGCAGGGATCTCAGCAAAGAAAGAGGCCCCTGTTAACTTTCTTACAGACCCGGCAGAAGGGAGGTCCACTTTACGGCCGGCTGACCTGCTAGTGTTTGGTTGGGAAGGTGGGAAACACGCATGCGTGGACCTTACGGGTGTGTCACCTTTAGCGGGATTCAGGGAGAGTGGGTTCGTGGCGGGGCAAGCGGTACTTAGAGCAGAGTCGAACAAGGTGGCAAAGCACGATAAAGCGTGCGAGGATAACCAACATGCTTTTGTCCCTTTGGCTTTTGACACTTTTGGCTCATTAGCACCAGAAGCGATCAGGTTTCTGACGAGAGTCCAGCGGGTGGTCCACAGCAACTTCTCGACTCCCCAGGGGCGAGGATTTGTTTTCTCTAGATTAGGGTTCTCTATCCAGAAAGGGGTGGCGGCGCAGCTTGTTGCCCGCCTGCCTGCTATTCTTATGTAATTTTGCCTCTTTTGGTCAAGAATTTAATAAAAAGAATTTTCGTTAGTGATTTAAAAAAAATAATAATTAATGGATTTATATAAGTTAAACATTGTATCATTATGTATATAGTTTGTTGTATTGTTCAATAATATTCAAGGTGATAGGTTATATTTTATAAAAAAAACATTTTTCAAACCGGCTGGTTATTTTCTAAAAATTTTGTATTAGCGTCATTTCATTTTGATAATTAAATAATTATAAAAATTATTTTAAAACTATCATTAATATGTAAGCCCTAAGTTTTGAATTTTTAGGAGGGAAATTTTTAAATCATATAGGGAAGCGTGTTTAGGAATTTTAAAATTAATAAGGTGAAACTTGAAATAATAAGAGTACGTGACATATTGCAAATTGTAATTGAAAATTTATTTTGATGAAAGTTGTTTTAACAACATTTGTTGGCAAATAAGGACAGTTTGGCAAATATGACAACTTTTGTGAGAAGATCTGTTGACAACTAAATAGTTGTTGTAAAACAGATCTTCGTATTATAGAAATAAATAAATAATAAATATAAGGCCCAATTGTTCGTACTATCAGATGCTGTATCAGCTTAAATACAATACAATATATAACTATAGACTTTATCGGTAGTCTTATTTTGTGCACATATATAATAAATAATAATAATAATAATAAAATTGTATTATTATTAGTTAAATTTTCAACTTTTAAGCAGGAATTTTTAAATTAAGGTTGTCAATGTAGTTCTTACTTATGTTGCAATTGTAAACATAGCAATAAGTTTCCTTTATAAATATATCCTATTAGCATATAACAATACCAACCTTCTAAATTTATTTAAAGTGTCTTCTGACCTTTGTGGACTTGTCTCATCTTTGTATAAATAAATCAATATATTGAATCTCTATTAATTGAAGCTGTGAACAATAGTCTCAGTTTTATTTCTGATCTGAATCCAGGGAAAGATATGTGGAGTATGAAGGGACGTGTTATACGCAAATGGAAACACAATTATAAGATGGAACTCATATTGATCGATGAGAAGGTATGGTCATGGAAATGATTTTTTTATGTTTTTTTATATTGTTTTAGGTTAATATCTTTATCTTAAGTTCATGTTATATACTGATATCTGTATTTTGAAAAAGTTGTTATGTTTGATGTTTATCTTTTGTTTATTATTAATTATTATAGGGTGATAAGATTCAGGCTTCTATTAAAGGTCATTTGGTTCAACATTTTGACACTAAAGTTCATGAGGATGATATTGTTGTTCTCTCCAAATTCGGTGTTGGTGAAAATAAGGACCCATATACTGTTGTTGCCCATGCTTTTAAAATCGTTTTTTATCGTTGTACTACTGTGAATCATAACAGCGGATGGGAAGGTGTTGAGTATGCGTTCAGGTTCATTCCATTTAAAGACATTCTGAGTGGAGAGGCAAATACGCCATTGACTGTTGGTTGGTCTATTCGCATATTTTATGTTACTCAAGTTTTGGATGAGTTTATTTGTATAGATTTTTTATATACTTGTATTTTATACTTTTGTTGCAGATGTTGCTGGTAGTCTTATTTGGTATGGTGATTTGAATGAGTTTGGTAAAGGTCCAAAAATAACCAAACGGACGAACTTTGATATTCAAGATTTAGAGTAAGCATTGACTTTTATTTTTATAAAATTTGTTTGTTCTCATGTTTGCGAAACATAATATATACGATCATTTATGTAATAAATGTTAAGAATACAGAAGTTTTGTAGTAAATTTAATGAAGAATATTCTCTTAAGGTAGACAACTTGTATGTTATTTTGTGAAGTAATAAATGTGCTATTTGAAATGTCGAGTCCCCGTTTTTTTATATGTATTTATAATCTTAAAATTATTTTTTGCATGTAGAGGTACGATTTTAAGATGTACAATGTGGAATGATTATGCAGTACTGTTTAACAATCTCATTGCTAATATTCCTGCTAATGAGCATGTGATGGTTGTTATACAGCATGGTAAAGTTAAGGATTGGAAAGGTAAGTTTGTCTTACCTTTGTGTTTTTTAAAATAATTGTTAACATGAAATAAAGTCATTAAGTATATGTACATTGTTATATATAGAACAAATTTCCGTAAAAGCGACAAGTATGGAAGTCGACTGTTTTTGAACGTAGAAATTGATGAAGTTAACCAATTAAGGAGGAGTTACAATATTTAGAACAATATTTTACAGAAAAGAGTAATTTAAAAAAAAAAATTGGCTCATACTTTTGAGGTCATTTTTTTTGTTCATTGTTTTTTCCATTTTTCAGTCTTCTTAAGAAGCAAGCTCAATAATCTAGTTGTACTTCCCTATCACTACGTTCCTCTGATTCTGCTTACTCATTGCATCAAGAATTCGTTGTTTCAACTCCAAAGAAAGATGTAGACGAGCTTAGCGACATAGAAACGGTGTCAATATTTTTTTTAATAAATTCCATATTTGTTTATTTCTTTGTTATATTTAATTTGTTTTTTTATATTCTGGTTCAAAACGATGATCAATATATTGTTGGATTGCAGGTAATGTGTTGTGTTGTGGTTGGAACTATAAAAGTTGTGCAACAAAGTTTTGGTTGGTTCTATGTTGCTTGTAAGAAATGTTTCAGAAAGGTGCAAACTAAATCAGAGTACTTACAAACTGCTGCAAAAGTTTCTGAAGAAATTCTCGATTTGCCTGTTACAGCTTTTGTTTGTCCTAAATGCGATTGTGAATGTAAATCTATCTCAACAAAGTAAGATAAAATGTTTATTTACATTTTTTCAACATTACTGTCAACTTATTGGAAGGTATTTATTTCAGGTTTAAGGTTCAAGTGAGAGTTCAAGATAAGACTGGCAATGTGTCCTTTATGTTGTTTGATAGAGATGTGTCCAGTATTGTTGGTTCATCTGCGACTGATTTAAGGGAAATACAGTTGAAACTTGAGGATAGTGAAGGCTTTCCCCAAGAGTTATTTCGACTGTTAGATAAGTTTTTGGCTTTCAAAATTGAAGTTTCAGAATACAATCTTAAATATAAATACAGTGTGTACACTGTGCAGAAGATATGTGATGATCCTACAGTAATTGCTGACTTGGTTATGGGCAGTGATTATGAATATGATAATGCTGGAGAGGTATTTTTTACTTTTCGCTTGTGTTCTTAAATTTGAAATTTTAAAAAGATTTTGAAGTTCATTGTTATTATTTTCTTTATATTTTTTTTTGTTTGGTTACTTATTAGGATAGTCAGGATGATGGTGAATACGAGTGTGTTAATCTTAATGAAACTTCTGATGGTGCTTTCCAAATGTTGTCAAAGGTGAGTATACATTTTTTTCTTATTTAAGCTATCCATCGAGTTTGTTTTCTTCATTTTAATAGTTCAATAGTTTTTTTGTTATTTTTTTCAAGGATGTTTTTTGTATTGCTACCGACTCTTCCGTCGATGACGCTTTAAAGGATTGTGCTACAAGCCCCAATGGAAAAAGGAGTATTGAAGATACTGATATTTCAAATGTTGATGACCTATCGTCTGCTGCCAAAAGAACTCGGAGAAGATTATCTAGGATGAAAAATTATGTAGTTATGTAGTAACAAGTTGTATGAAACTTTAGTAAGTTTCATTTTTGGGCATGTTTAAACTTAAAGCATGTGTATGCGGTTTTACCAGAAGATATTAATATTTTAAAACTTGCCAATTAATTTGAAGTCATCCTTTCTTTTACTTGAAGTTTGTAATATCAATATTATTATCATTAGTTTTTGTCTAAACCCTTTAGTGTTTAGTTTGTAACGTTTGTTTATTGAAGTAAATATTTGCCATTTAATTAGGATTCAGATGTTTTTAATATTGATCTCTTATCAAGTACTTTACAAGTATTTCAAATTCTCAAAGTACTCTCGAGAAACAACTCTTAGCAAAACATTTTTTTATTCAAAAGGTTGAAAGTGAATGTTTGTATCATATTCAAAGCTCTCCCGTTTTATTTAATATCAAAACTTTTAATCAAAGTTTCCAACTTTGACATATTATCAGGAAAATATAACGTATGTTCTTATAAAAAACGTTCTACTACAAACAAACAGAATTTTTATGAAATAAATTGTTTAATTCCTTACAAATATTTATTCTCAACTCTCAACTGTTAATTAAACTTCAGTCTTCACTTTTTTGTTCCCTTTGATGATCTGTCTTGTAAGATTGGTTGCTGAGGACCTACGTTTCTGTTGAATCCTCTACTCAGTAGCTTGGTCCTCATCAGGATAAATTGGTTTTTTCGGCAGAGTTGGATCCTTTTGTCTGTTTATCTCCAGGAGTTTGTAGGTTTCTACCAAAACTAACTCAGACCATCTGGCAACATATTTCATTTCACCGTATTTTGCCGCAACTAACTCTTGTCTCATTCTCTTGAATTTTAAAGCTCTTTTAGATTCACTTTCTTTGTCTTTCTTCGAGTCAGCTGGATTTTTTTTCTGATTCTTACCGTCTTTAAGCAAGTCTTCAATTTTGTATATTTGAGCCCTGATTTCTTCAGAAGACCAACCAGCAAATTGTCTTTCTGTGACGTTGTAAAACTTGAGATTTAAAAGATGATCTAGGAATTCTTTTCTTAAATTTCTCTCTATTTTAGAGGTTGTCATTCTTTCATGCAATTCTCTTGCAAATTCTTGTATTTTGATAAGCTTTTGAAGTTCTGTTTGCTGGATTCCATGAGCAGTCATGTTATCTTTGTCTTTGAATTGTTCTCTGATACTGTTTTCAGTCTGTTGCCGTTTTATATCCAAATACTGATCGACAGTCATAGGTTTCTCGAAACCTTCAATAGATGAGAAGCTTAATGATGAAGGATCCTCTGTTAAGTAGAAAGATTCTATCTCATGTTTGATTATTAATATCTCAAGAGGATATTTAGCAGCCAATGGTTCTAAATAATGTGGTGTAACATCTGTTTGTCCTTGATAGGGTATAATGGCAGTTGTTATTAGAACATTCAATTCTGTGTTCAAAGGACCAGCAGATGTTCTTTGGGTTAGTGATTGATTTGGCAATGTTGTAATTTCTGTAAAGGGATTTGTAGTGGTGATGACTGATGTTGTTGAATATTCAATGGGCAGTTTACAAACTTCTGCAGTTTGTTTTCTGAAAGTTATGCCAACAGATTTTGTGGTTTCAGTGGTTTTGGGAGAAGAAACAGGAGAGGGTTGTTTTGCTTTAGCCTCAACAGTGGTTGTAACTGTAGTAGAAACTGGTTTATCAGATGATTGCATATCAGTTGTTTGATCTTTGGTACCCTTTTTGGTTGTATCAACATCAACCTCTGTTTCAAAAACAAATCTTGGTGCGGACCCAGTTGTGCTTAACAGATGATCTTTAATTGCTTTCATATTAGTTTTAGTATCGTTGTACAAAGCATCCACTTTCATGTTTATCGATTCCATCTCAGAATTGTGTTTGACCTCTGCTAATTTTTGTTGACCCTGTGTTATTTAGTCAACAGACTTCCAGAGTTCATTGGTAGCCTCACTGATTTTCTCTATGAACTTTTCTTTCATTTCTTCAAATACAGTAAATAAGGCTTCAAGTGTAGTTACCCTTTCCGCTAAATTTTGATTTTTTGAAGCATTCTTTAAATTAAAAGGATCAATTTCCTTTTCAACAGTTATTATATTTTTTTCATTGTTTTCAGCAACTGGAAGTTTTTGTGAGTTGTTATCAATTTCAACTGTAGCATAAGTTACAATTGTAAGATCATGTGTTTTTTGCTCCAAGGGTGTCTTGTTTGTCTTATCACTTTGCAACTCAGAAACACTTGTCTTAGCTTTTGTAGTTGCAGTCTCATTTGAAGTACCAACAGGATTGACTTCAAAGTTGGAGATTGTGGTCTTCTCTGCCTGTGGGCTAGATGATTGATTTTTTTCATGAACGCTCTGTTCTTTCTATGTATTCTCAGTTATGGGTGATTTAGAGGCACTGTTTTCAGTTTGAGTTTTATCAATTGCTTCAAACAATAGATTAAAGGTAGGTGGAATTTTTGTTGATGCTTGTGACGGGGACTGTGGTGGAGTTAAAAGAGATCCAGCTCCAGGAGAAGGACTTTTAAACAAATGTACAACCGAATCGTCTAGGTGATGTTGCATGTGTTCATCATTTACAGGTTCATCCGGTTGAGAGGATACATTGACAATTTCTGTCAATGCTGATATTTCCACTGGCTCAGAGGAAGCATCAACAGTTGTTGTTTGGTGCTCTTGTGTGGCTGTAGTAGTTTCCTTTGGCTTCTGAACATCCAGAGGTACAGTCTTTCTTCTCTTTTTCATTTTCTTTTGTGTTGGTGGTTTCTTTGTTGAAATCAGTGGCATGATTTCCACAGAAATGTTTGTTGTTTCATTTTCAGCAGAAGCAGTTGTCTCCGAAGCAGACGTTAGAACAACAGATGTTGAAACATCAATGTTTGTTTGTTTTTTAGTACTTTTGCGTTTAATTACTTTTTCTGTACTTTTAACGTCCAGCATTCTTGTAAAAGTTTCATTCGATAAGCTATTAATTTTAATAGCTAATCCTTTCTTAAAATCCTTATCAAGCAACAGTTTTTGTAAGCAGACACTCAACAATCTTGGATATAGTAAAAAAGCATTACGAGATCCAGATTTTATAGCCTTTACGTTAGATACTAAATCACTAAATACTATCTGAGATAAATTGAAATCACTCTCAGTTAAATTTGCATAAGCAAGATACTGTGTTTTCAATGGTATCTCATTAAATGATGTTGTTTTTGCAGACATGCATATAAGAAGGGTATGAAAAAGAAACTTCATTGGTTAGGGAAAATTTGGTTTAAACATTGTTGATGCAGTCAATTGACCTTCATACCCTCTCTCAATTAACTATGTCTAAACTTCATTTTTTTCAAAAGAATTATTACCTTGCAAATCGTTTAATGAGAAAGTGTTGCAGATGAATTCCGGTGTTATCTCGATATCTGTATTTCCAATCTTCGAGACAACTGCATAAGGCTTTTTATTCTTCTCTCGACACTCAGCTTTGTTCCAGAACTCTTTCAGAGTATCCTCATATATTGGTGCATCAACGGTTAGGATTGGTAGGTATTTCGATTTGCAGAGCAAATCGATTATAGAGTGAAATTGATGGTTATTTTCGGTTTTAACCAAACATGGTAGATAGTTATGACGAAGTTTTAATTGGAGATCCATTCTAATGATTGAAACAAACCAATTGAATTGAAATTAGGGATCTAATAAGACCGGAAATTTTAAATTTCCTACTGGAATGTATTTAGGTCGTAATTGATACTGAAGCGCTTTTATGCCTTTTGAATACGATAAGAGTGGAATATCTGGTTGGATGTAAGAGGGTTTTTGGGAATGAAAAATTGTCGGTGACGTATTAAAAGTGATGCTGACATGTCCAAAAAGTTGTTGTGAACATATATTCATAAGTCAACAACTGTTTTAAATATATGTTTCATATGGTCAAATATTGTTTGAAATTTCTTAATTCATGACAGTTATTTTAGAACAGATGTTTAGGATTTAACAGAAGTTGTAAAATAGTATATAAATTCGTCTGAGATTACAAAATAGCCTTTACACAGTTTTTGTGAAAACAACTGTTTTTAGAAATCTTATTTTTATTATTTTATTTATTTTGTTTCACTCTATATAAAATTATGAAATCTTAAAGTTGTTGTAGAATCTTTATTTAAGATGAGGCAATTTGAAAAAAAAATGTTTTTAACTTTATTTTCTTTGAAACATTGACAGTTTAAGTTGTTAAAGATTGTTAGAGACAAAGAAAAAAACGTTTACCAACAATTTTGTTGTAAAGATGTTGGTTTTGGTATTTTCCTTAAATTTTTACAAGCATTGTTGGTACATCCATGTGTTTGTTATAGAGATAGAAGACATATATATAGCAAAACCATATGTTTCGATCTATATATAATTCAAGCGTGATAGATGTTGAATTCTCTAATTTTTGTTTGTTTTGTGTTTTGTTAGAATTTTTTTTAATATGAGCTATTATATTCAAATATTGTTAATTTTGTATTTGATATTAATGCAGTTTTTTTCAGTTATTTAGATTTGTTGTTTTAAAAGATTTTTATTCTCTATTTAGTTTTTAAGTTAATATTTAAATGAAATTATATTATTGCAAATATAAGTTCGAATGATATAAAACTCTTTCACAGATTTGTTAATAAGTAAAGACACGTGGTAAACAGTATTTAGAATAAATTAAACATAGTCTCAAGAATTTGAATATATAAACCAGAGACAATTTGAAGAGATTTATAACTATACGAGTATTATAGATGAGTCAAAAGTTATTATTATTTGACTTCTTTTATGTTAAAGCCCACGTTAACCGCTGTTAACCGAGACAATTTGAATATAAATAAAACTATGAGTACTATAGTTGACAATTTCCCTTGAAGCTTGTAGATACACGTATTGCGACTAATGCTATGTTTTGGTCGAATGGTCGAATGTGGCTTTACAGATGGTCGAGATGGTAATAGCTCTGCTAGTTCTGATAGTGATGATGATGATATTGACAAGTATAAGTGTGAGACGAGAGGATAAGGTAAAGACACAGGAGAATCTAGTTCAAAAGCTCCTGGTGGCACTACTGACGATGATAATATATTTTGGAACGAGAAATTAAGAGCCTTATCTGAAGAAGATAAGAAGTTATATCGCCAGATGTTGACTGATAGAGTCTGGATGATAGAGATGACTGGTAGGTTTCCAGAGATATTTAAGTCAAACGATATGCGTTTTGAGTTGGAGTATAATGATCCTGATCAATAAGACGGAGAAGTTTCTGCAGCCGTATCTAAAGAGATATTGGAGGGACTGGCGAAACAGGTTGGTAAATCTCTAGAGGAGTTGATGAGTGAGAATCAGATCCCTAATATACCTGAGAAAGAAGCAGGTAATCACTCCGATGATAGAGATGTCCCTGTGTTTGAAGAAGTGGAGATAGAGGATATTACTAGCGAGGAATATCCAGAATACTTTAAGAATGACAAAGATTCTGGATTTCCTGACTTCTTTGATGATATGTTGAGCCAGGCTGAGAAACTTGCTTGTGAGAAGAGTAAGAAGTTTGTTGAAGAAGTGTTTCCAGATTGTCAAAAGCCAAATACTGAACAATCTGATGCTTTGAAAGAATTTTTGAGGAAGCTTAAAGAAAAAGAAGCTAACCGTCCAAAGACTGAAGTTCAAGGTAGCTTTTACAAATTCCATAACGAGTTATTCAAAGGCAAAGCTCTCGGCTGGAAGTATCTAAGACAGCTTAAATGTGTCGCTGTGAAATGGGAGAAAGGAATTCTGTACTTCTACAGATTCCATGACATTAAGACACTACCGTACTGGACTGTTCGTGATATCTGCAGACATGAAATGTCGAGTGCTTCAGTAAACAACCATCTTGTTGGTTACTTTGCAGATAGAATGGCTAGAGAGATCAGGACGAAATGGGACGTGTTTACCCCACAATATCCTAAGAGAATTGTCCATAAGAATGAGAAGGATGATATAACGGGGTTGCCCCAAGGTAACTTTGAAGTATAAACCACCAAAAGTGTTGAAGCATATTCTTTTGATGCAGATTCCACAACACTTTTCAAAGGATTTTATGTGGTGGTACTATGACTGGAAGACAGCAGAGGCTATTATCGTTCTGAAAAATGGTTTGAAGGACTTTAAGAAGATTCACATTTTTGACCCGATGTGGTTGATCAATTGCTCGCATGAAGATATCATTATGCTTTATTATAATCCAATTTATTGTGAAGCGAAAGACAGTGAACAGGCATCCAAATACCAACGTGTGGTATTCTTATGTTTTGCATGGGATGTGAATGCGGGTTGTGATTTCGACAAGAAGCTGGGGAAGTTTGTCAAGATTCAAAATGTTGAAAAGAAGAAGCCAAAACAAACTCATGAACCAGTGATGACAAAAGAACAAAAGGCGTTATTGCGTATCAAACTGATGAACGAGACTATGGATGAAGAGCGAAGGCTGAAGCAATTCAAGCAATAGTCGAGGGGGAGTTTGTAGATACACGTATTGCGACTAATGTTATTGAATTGCGAATTTCAATATGTTATGTTTTGGTCGAATGGTCGAATGTGGCTTTATAGATGGTCGAAGGAAGAATAGATGGTCGAAGGAGGAACTGGGAGGTCGAATGTAATTTTGTTTATGTATGTGTGACAACTGTTAAATTCTCTTTCGTTTCCTTCTTTTCGTCTCTTTCCTTTTTGGTTTCGTGCAATTTTCGGGACGAAAATCCTTTCAACAGGGGGATGATGTGACACCCGGCATATTTGACTTGACATATTTAAACTTATAAGTCTACCTTAGCGGGAAACAGTTTATTTACGTACTTAACTGGGTTAGTTGAGTCGGGGTTTTCTTACGTATTGTCAAGGGTTCAATGATCTGGAGGATCATTGGTGTCTTTTACATACACACGAGTCTTGAGTCCCGTTGTTGGTGAATTACATAAACTAGATTAAGTGCTATGCATAGATTGATTCTTATGTGGTGGATTATATGCAAATACGTGTTCAAATGATGTTTAGATGATTGTCCAGGCTTATATATGTTAAACATAGATTAGGATTACATGTTCATGTGTTAGGGTGCGTTAAAATGTGCTAAACACGACAAACTGGAAATCTGGAAAAAGGCATTCTCCTGGTTCGACCATTCGAAGGGTCGAACCTGGCCCTCAGCCTGTTAAAGGTCTCCTTCGACCAAATAAAACTACGTTCGACCCATATAAAGGGGCGAACCTGGCTACCTATTTTAAAAACACTACATTCGACCACTTATCTCCACGTTCGCCCACATGTAGAGGTCGAACCTGGACATACTATAAATACCATCCTTAGTCATTTTTCATCATTTCACAAACCCTAAATGCCTCTAAACACTCTCTTTCGACTCTTATCATTGGGGAAGGAGTTTTTGAGCTTGTTTTTCATAATCCAACTCTCTAAATCATTACAAGTGAAGATCTAAGGTGTGTCCTTCATTCTAAATCCTTTTTAAGCAATTTTGATTCGTTTTTATAAAACCCCAAAGTTCCAGATCTGATCTAAGATGACTTTTATGAATAATAACCTATCTATAGCCTTTCCAAACAAAACCTTATCATAAAACATGAGTTTTCTTATGTATAAACATATGTTAATGATCTTTCATGATTATGTTATTTGATGATTTGATGTTGTATGATATATGGATGATGAAGGAATGTTCTAGGTTGGTTATAACTGATAAGTTTTGATTATCTAGATAACAAAGTATGGCATGTTGATGTTAGGGCTAATTTGGGGATTTTGATGAATTTGGGGATTGATGCATGATGTTGTTAGGGATAATATGATTAGGGGTTTTGATCTACATGATAATTTGAGTATGAAGATGTGCTTATTAAGTGATTTTACAAAGTTTTTAAATTGGGTAAGATTTCCATGCATGATGTGACATCTTCATAATTTTGCCATTTTGGGTAAACATTAAAACGAACTGATTTGGGGGTAAGAATGGTAGGGTTATGTGGGGATACTTTATCCATACTTGACTGTTGTGTTTCATAATGTTTCGTGATGTTTTCGGATGTTTTTGATGCATTTTTGGAAGAATTAAACTGATAGGGTCGAGCCTGGAGTTCCTTCGACCGGTCGAATGGTCGAAGGTGGATCTCCAGGGTCGAACCTGGATCCTGATGGTCGAACATGCACTGATTGGTCAAACTTGGCTTGAAATGGGTCGAAAGTGGAAGAAAAGGGGCGAATGTGGAAGTGAAAAACCACATTCGACCCTATGTTATCCAAAATGAGATTTTTGATACAAACTACGTGTCTTATGCTTGAACCTTGTGTGTAATCTATGTGTACTTGATTAGCTTGTGTAATGGGTCACCAACGGGATGCCGGGTCAGTCTAGTGTGTCGGTTAAACTGTCAAACACGTTTTCAAACTTACTTAGTCATGATCTGGACAATCGGGGACTAGTTAGCCTTGGGATTATTAGTCACAACTCTCATACAAACTTTATTGATAGATCGCCGGTATTTGGGATCATCAAGACTTGTCTTAATTCTTGTTTTGGGAACGCAAACTAAGGTGAGTGTCACAGCCCCATTCTTTACTATTTTTGGAACACTCTGGGGGAGAGACATGCGGTAAAACTTTCTAACTTTTAAACCAAGATATTACATGATACCTCATGGATACTTAGTGACCTTTACTTTCGTCATTAAAGTCCTCTCATGACTTAGTGAACCATCAATATGTGGGTACATAGCGGGGAAGGTGTGAATAGATCTATTGGGCTTGACTAGCCCCACTCGGGCCGACTGGAGGTCCGTGGCGGGTGCATATTTGTCCTATATCTTACGGCACCGGGTGATGAACCGGTGACAGGTTTGAGGCATTCTTATCTTGTCAGCAGTGGTTCACGACACTATAGTATCATGTAACGATGTCTAGCTAGCATCAGGTATAGATGTAAGGATTGTTGGGTTTGGTTTACTTGTGACAAACTTTTACAAACTATATCTCTATGACTCACCGGCACTTTATGTGTTGTCTAACTTCGCATGTTTTCTCAGGTCGCTAAGGTAGCAGGGAGTCTTAGGCGCGCTGGAGTCGCACTGCGTCTAGTCTTGCATACATAAGCAAACCGGGTTGCGTTTGCATTCATATTTTGACATTGGTTCTGTAAACATTAAATTTTGCTTCCGCTGTCGTTTTCTACTTTACATATAAACTGCGTGGTTGGTATTTCTACGTAACTTTTAATGCATATAGATGTCGTTTATTGTGACCGTTGTCTTGGATCCTGGTATGTCACGCGCCTCGCGGTAAAACCCCACAAGTGGAATTTGAGGGTGTGACAGTATGTGTCCAAGTTCGCCCTATATGAACGGTCGAACCTGCACATTCAACCAAGCTATTTGGGCGAATGTGCAGGTCTATATAAGGCAAAATCAATTTTGAATGTTTAACTTTTGGTCATTTGTTTTCCCTCCCAGTGTGTGTTTCTCCCTAGGGTTTTTATTGAGTCTGTAAACAAGTTCTATCATTATAAACAACATTTTGAAGTGTAATTGATTATCTTATTGAATGAAATGAATATGTTTATGATGATTTCTGTGTTTTGCTAGTTTTATTATCATTTTGTGATCAATTCAGGGATTTCGCACCTGAATTGAACTTGTTTGATCATAATCTTTGTTGATTAGCCGATCCTATACGCATACAAAAGCTTTCATTATAAGCTTCCTTTTTATATATATATATTTTGTATTTAAATAATGTATGATGTCAGTAGTAATCTTGAATTATACTATATTAATAATCCAATGGCTTTGAACAGTGATTTGATTATTTACATCTGTTATGTGTGTTTATAGTTTATTATTCCTGAGTTTTTTTCCAAATATGTTTATCTGGTCTGGTGGTCTGTGTGTTTAATGGGTTTTCTATTCACCCGGGTTCGACTCCTGTTGTCCTCTTTTTGTAACATTTTTTGTTTGTCAAAGCTTTTGACAACTGTTTTTTTGTTGTGCTGGCTTGCACATTGTTTTACCACGTGTCCCACCAGATCTATAACTCCACTTTCTCTCATCACAATCTCCGCCCCTGGTGATCTCTGTGTTTCAAGCAAATATTCATTCAAGTGTGGTAAGTTGTTAACTTTTGAATCAGGCTTTTGAATTGCTGGTAATCAATTGTTAAATTTAGGTTTTTATCAAAAAGATTTGATTTTGTTGTATGGTCTGTTCTGTTCTTGATCCTGTTTCTGATTATTGTTGAATATGTTTTTGTTAACAGTGCTTTGGGGATGGCTGCTGATGCATTAACCAACAACATGCAACAACTAAAGATACAAATATATTCTACACAAATTGATGAAGCCACTCCCTTCTGGAAAGGTTCATATCTGATTGCTAATTGGTTTTCAAGGTTTATGTATATTATTATATAACAATGCTTGAACTGTTTTTTTTTTCCAGAGAAATATAAAAAGGATGCTAAGAAATATTGGGATATTTTCTACAAACGACATCAGGATCGGATTCGTTTTGCTTTTGTTCCGTTATGATTTAGCATGTGCATTGTTATGATTTGTAGTTTTTGTTCATGATTTATAATTTCAGGTTGTTTTTATTATTATTATTATTATTATTATTATTATTATTATTATTATTATTATTCACTGTGTATCGGATCAGGCTTTTGAATTGTTGGTAGTCATGTTTCAATATGGGGGAAATATTATTGAGGCTAGGTTTTCTGGATCTCTGATTTTTAAGGAAAATAAGGGTTTAGGATTTATTGATGGATATTAAGTTTAGTTGTTAAACCAATAGATTTAATAAGTGATTATACATCAGTAATCTATGGTGGTAGAGACGCCTAATTAACGGTCATGGCAGCGACTGTTGTTGGTTGTCTTTGCGACCGCGGCCTGCGTCGACGCCATACTTATTGGTTGTTGCACGCTTCATTGCATTGAACTCCTGGTAGATGAATCTTTCAGTGAGCTATTTTTAGATTGAGATATTACTGTTATTTGCTTTTGATTGTTATCTTTCTTTTTATCCATGGTATTTTAGCTATCACCTGGGTTTGTTAATTTGTGTAGACTTTTGGTGATGATGTTTGAATATGGGCTGATGGTATGGCTGAAGTGTTTCAGTTGTTACAAAAGGTCTTGCTTTCGCCTTGCTGATGGATGACGTTAAGGTATATACTATCAAGAATACTTTAATGTATGGAATTTCTTAAGGAAACAATTGCTTATTTTTTTTATGTTTACTTGGTTGTTGCTCAGGATGCTCCAAACGGGTCGTTCTTTTTGCTACATGCTTGTGTGCATAATCCTACTGGAGTCGACCCTACAGTAGAACAATGGAAGGAAATATCTTACCAACTTAAGGTTTGGCCATTTGATAATTTACCTTGTCTCCTTAAGTTATTAATTTGTTATGTTAGTATGTTGCTGAAGCCTGCAAAATGGGTTGGTCACACTGTCTTGGGTAACGGGTCAATATCAACCTGTAGATGGAAACGGACTGTGCAGAAGGTTCAGCTCTGATCCTGAAACCACGTCGCATATTTGTTTGGAATGTGTTTGGACGAGATTGGTATGGTGGAATATATGCAAATGAGTGAAGATTCAACTTCCGGCGCCCTGTTCCTCTGTTCTGCAGCTGTTACAGCAGGTCCGGGACCTGCAGGTGCTGTCCAGTAATGGGTCATTACAGAAAAGAAAAGGGAATAGAATGGGTTCACCTGATAGACGACAGGTAACTTTTTCTTAGACCTGTTAATGAAACGTCTACGGACACCTGTGGCAAAAAAAAAAGTATGAGTAACCGATTTAATACCTGCTTAATGTTGTGTACAATCCATGTACTGTTATGGTCAAAATATAGACTAAAGGTTTCTTTATTTATTGGAAATTCAGTTTATAATCTGAACCTTTACAGTCTACACATGTAAGAATACATAAAAAGTTTACCTGGGTTCTAGAAACGTTGGCAAACATGTATGCCAAAATGAATTACCATTTCAGGTCCCATTTACAGTCTACACATCAAACTGTGATTAAGTGTTAGTTTAGGTTTACATCTATTTTTTTGTAGTTTTTGTTAACGATGATTGCGTTTAGGTATAATAATTGGATATCAAGCTGTGAATGGCGTGTTATTAGTGGCTGGATATCAAATTGTGAATGTCGTAAATAATGATTGCATTTAGGTTTAACCACTGGATATCAAACGATGAACATTGTATTATCAGTGGCTTGCTCTAATGCTGCTAATGTACATAGCCGATTCTAAACCAATGCCTGTTATGTTTAAAAATTGTGTGTATGTAAATTCTACGTGGTTAATTAACAATTGCTTTACTTTGAATTAATTTTATTGGAAGTTTTTTTTTAAAAGATGATACATTGCTGCTATCATACATAGCCAATTTCAAAACAATGGATTTTTAAACTTTTGTGTGCATGTAAATGATAAGTGGTTAATTTGTTGTTTATTCTCTTTGAATTGATTTATATGAATTTGTTTTAGAAGCCTGCTGTTTATCTGTTAATGGTTTTACGTACGTTATTTTAAAGCTTTGTAACTCATGAGTTTATATTTATATTCATGTTTCTGTTGTTTTAATGATTCTTTTTCATTGGCCTATCCCTGTCCGAAAATATCCATCTGCTCTAAGTGGGCGAGCTAGAATCCTTATGTCAGGTTAGTGAAATATGAGTATAGTATTGTATGTTTAGTCATTGTTTGAGTGATTAACTGGTGTCTATGAGATGTGTATGAATTGGTTTCTTTAATTTATGTATTGTTATCCCTAATATTGAATGTTTTTTAAGTTATAGTGTGAGGTTTCCTTCGGTTGTTTTATAAGTTATATATAAGCTTTTGCTAGGTACATGACCTATGTCGATGACTGTATCAACCGTTATTATGTTTTCGGCTTAAACAAGTGGCGAAAGAAGATGCCGATTTGCCACTGCTGGTTGCAGTGGGGATCTTCTAATGTCGCCAGAGAACCTTGAGATACATACCTGATATGTATCGATTTAACCTAAACACACAAATATATTTTGGTATGGGATGTTAAAAACTCATCGGATGTGTTAAGAAAATTATACAGGTATGTTTCTTTTGTTTGTTTATGGGTTGTGCCTATGTTTTCATTGGTGTATTGTAATGTTTTTGATTAGTTGTATTGTTGTTGTGGTTTTAAAGTGTATTTTGGTTATAAGTAGACAAGAGATTGTTAGGCTGAATTTTTTAAGCTGTTAAATCGCCTGTTTGCCTATACGCCTAAACACCTTTTTATTCATTTTTGTTCATTAGTGGTGTGGTGGTTTGCTTGGTTTCTTTATCGTGTAGTAATAGATTCAGATTATGGTAGACAAATAGTAGTGGCTTTAGGTGTTTCGCTTCAATGTGAGGTCAAATATTTTTGTTTTAGGCTGAATGTATTCCAGAGGTTGTATAGTTAGTTGATTATTTTGTAATGTGTGTGTTGTGGTCAGGGTGTGTTTGAAGGAATATGTTTTTACGTCTGGTAATAAGTTTAGATTAAGGTAGGCGAATACTTCAATAAGCGAAAAGTAGAGGCTTTAGGTGCTTCTTTTTAATGTGAGGTCAAACACATAAGTTTTTTTTATTGTTGTGTGATTCCTGATATATGTTACATAGATCGCCTAGGTTCCATCATAATCTATGAATTAGTTGTTTGAGCAGTATGGGGCGCATTTGTCTATTGATCTTAGTTTTAGAGAAATAAAAAAAAAGTGGGCAGGGGCTTAAGCAAATAGGTAGTTGCAACGCGTTATTTTCTTTAGAAATCAAGCAGCTTAAAAACAAATTAGCATCATCCTTAGTGCCTTAACGCGTAGGTAAAAATATTATAGAAACTGGAAAAGTGAAAATGATTACATTTAGTGAATTCTAGCAAAAAAAAAAAAAATTGCTGCACATTCAGCAATATAACCAGCTGATTATGCTCAGGGCGCTTTTTGCAACAGTGTTAGTTTGATGTGATTGTCTTGCTATAAATGAAATGAGGCGAGACGATTAAACATGTGTGTTAGTTGAGTCAGCTGTCTTCTTTCCCAGTGCTATACAAGACATGTATTTTTCTAATTGGGAATTGCAATAGGTATGCTTTAAAGTTTAGCTGGTCATAGAATTGTTTGTTTGATTGTAATAGGTGTCTAGCTAAATAGGTGCAAAGGCAAACAGGCGCCTATGCGCCTATTTAGCTGCAAATGAACAGAGGAATTTGGTGACATGATAAATGATTAGGTCTTCAATTTGCTGCATTTATAACTTAACAATCGTTTGGAACTTACAAATGGTGATGTCTTTTTATCCATCGAGTATTGACATAATAAATATGAAGATAAAATATTGAACATAATAACTATCAGGCTTACAAATTGTTACTGTTTTATGTGCTTATTTTGTATATTTCTAGGTAGTTGCTATTGTTGTGATATTGTGTAACATGATACTTAAAATAAGTTAACTGTAGACGAATTATTCAGGCTGAATTGAAAACAATATAATGTATTCACTTTTACAGACCCGGTGTTTGGTGACAAATACTTTATGAAGAGATCACATGTATCAATACGTCGTGACAGAATACGCTGTTCCAGGTTCGGTTGGTTGTTGTTGTGTAGCGAGGTTTCCTCATTAGTGTTCTTTAACCCTTTCACAAGTGTTATCCGTGAGCTTCCATATGTGAATGCATCTGATGGTTTTGACAGCTTATGTTTCTCAACACCTCCAACTTCCCGTGATTGTATGGTAAGATGGTGACTACAAGATGGGATTTGAGGAACCTGGTAGAAATAATGACCCGATGTCTTACACGAGCTTAACATAGAGAGGTAGAGGATCTTTGTGGAGCTGAGACGGGCCGGAAATTGCGACTCCCATTCATATGGCAGAAACCTGCAAATGCGTTTAAGGAGCGGTAAATCAGTAACTGAAACTGAACCTCTTAATAGGAGATGGTTGGGCGATAAAGGGGTTTGGATGGGCTAGCTAAGTTCAGTGAGGGACCGTTGTCTAAAGTGTTTGGCAAGCTTTGAAAGATGAAGCCACATTGGAAGCAATCAATTTAATGACCATGAAACAGGTTTTGAATAATGTTGCAACTTATATTTTATATTTGGTTAGCAATGTTTCATGTGTATAATCAAGTATATATACATGTTGGTTTGGAATACTTGAGACCATCTTATGCCTCCTTTTGGTAACATTAAAACTAATGATCTTTGTTTGCCCTTATAACTATTGTTATTACCTTCGTTACTTGCATATCTTTGCGCAGCGCAAAGATGAAAGAGTGAATAGCCCCTTCGCTCAAGTTATCGAAGAATCAATCTCTTATTGTAGCTCAACTGTTGAAGATGATCAAGTTTAAATTTTTTTATATGTTTGCAATTTCAAATATGAATATTATTGTAATTAACTTAGTTTGATTATTATATTTATGATTTCTCATAGTGAGCAGTATATTAATATTAAACTTGATATTTATTATCTATAAAACTTCTAAGGACTAATTAACAATGCATTTCCTGTTTTGTTTCATCATATATTACACATAATAATCAAGATTTAATTTATCGACTTGAAAAGATTTCTAAAATTTAACTTTATAGTGATACTTTAATGACAAGGTTTGTAAACTCAACAAATTTTATAAAAAGCCCCAAAAATAATGATTACGCTTTTGAAGTTACTTTATTAATAATATCATTTTATTATTATTGTTTGTTGCAATTGTCTTTCTTTCTATTAAACATATATAAAAAGTACAGAAAGTAACTTGCAACTTATATTTCCTTTAAATCTAACTGATCAAGTTGAAAACCAAATTTAGGAATAGTTAGTGTATTCTTTCATTCACATACACACATCCTATAAAAGAGGAGAACTTTTTAATCAAATTAAGATTAATATATTTTGTATTGACAGTACTACGTACTTAACCATGATTTATAATATAAAGGACCTAAATATCTCATTTTCATATTTCTACATATATTGTTAAATAGTTCTACATATTTGTTTTTATTTTGAAATTTCTATTTAAAAAATAAAAAAAAGAATTTGAAAAGTTTTCTTAGTGGGAAAATAAACGAGTTAATACCATGTGTATCCAAGATTAATAAAAGTTTATTGTAATTAATAAATTCATTATAGTTAATTCACTGCAGTTAATAGATTCGTTATAGTTAATGTATATTTTTTACTATAAAACTCGGTTTTCATTTCTTTGTATAGCACACTATTCAAACATATTTTCTGCATCTGTATAGGTTTATCAATCTACTAAAAACACTAGCAACATGGATTCCACCAGCAACAACCAGTGGTCTAAAATGTTAGATGTTCAAAAAATCGTTTTAGACTGCTTTAAAGAAGATGAAGAATTTTAGATTCTTCAAGTTATTGAAGGTGCTACACTGCTGTTGGAACATCACATATGGAAGACCAATCTGAAATTGAATCAAGTCATTGGTACCGATGTATCAAGGGAAAGATGGAATGCCTCTTCATTTCTATTGGAAAACATAAAGTCAAACGAAAACTTCAGTGAGGACATACAAAAAATAAGTATGTCCTACAGAAACTTTGTTAAAGAGAAGAACAAGAGGTTAAAGGAATTGTTGAGTACAACAGGATAATTATTTAAATGTATTTTATATTTTTATGGTTATAATTGTAATGAAAATTTTATTTTATATATGAGAATCCGGTTAAAAACCGAACTCATGGATCGATTAAGCTAAAACAACTCGATTTCAGACGGGAGATTCGAGACGAGACAGAAACATACGATAACAACGTCATCACAGATTCGTATTACTACAGAAACGGTTACAGACACTGTCATCAGTAGGATAAACATCTATCTCGGGGCCGGGGGAGGTCGGGCATGACCTCCCCCTTGAGAGCATTCAAAGTACAAACTCAAATCACCAAATGAACAATAACACATGAGATTGCTATTTATAGTACAACACCCAAGAGCCACCTTCGCCCCTTTTGAATGGTCGAATGTGGAGCATTTCCACATTCGCCCATTTGTAATGGTCGAATGTGGAAAACTTCCACATTCGCCCAGTGTATATAGGTCGAACTTGGCTTTGGTATTGTCCTATATTATACAAATGCGTCAGATCCATAAAATGCCCTTATGGATCACCACAATCTCATGTAACACTATACAAAGACTCAACCCTAGTCTATTCGACAGTGACGTCCACAGAAAGTGCATCAACAATCTCCCCCTTGGACGTTGCTGGCGAATCCACAAATCTCTTGCACATCAACACATTCTCCTCTTTGAAAATTCCTAGCATCTTCAGTCAATAATTGTTGAAGTATCAGACACATTGTTACATCAACAATCTCCCCCTTGACTGATGCTTCACCAAGTTTCTCTGAGATCCCGTATGATAAATCAATCATGTTCTTGAGTAACTTCATCTGTTCGACAGAATACAAGCCGTAGACGAGTGGAACAAGCAATCAGAAGCTTTCATCAGGAACTACCAGTACTAATTGAAAGACTTGAAATGCTTCAGAAACTAAAGTTTTCGGCGGGGCCAACAATATCTACCAATAGCTCTTGAAATTCTTCAGGACTGTGATCTTGAAACTTTCGTTGATCCTACGTGCCACATGACTCCTACTAGGATACCTCATTACTTTCAGAACATTGAAATCTCAAACTTGATTTCCTTCTTCATAACAACTCTTTAGAACAAGTTCCTTCAAACATACAGGAACTGGGTTGACTGTTCTCTTCATGCGGAATAAAATCTGTTCTGTTTTTGGCCCATAATCTGATTATCATATTATTGATTCTTATGACTACCCCATAATAAAACGTTTCATCATCATCATTTCTTCAACAATTTGGGTAAACCTCATCACCATTCTCCCAAAAATCTTCAAAAAATTTTTAGGCCTTAAATTCTACATTCGCCCCTGGGAACTCCACTTTCGCCCAAAATAGAGACTCGAATGTAGAATATGAATAATACTTTTCACTTTCGCCCATTTACACTCACGTTCGTCCACTTTCTATCCACCTTCGCCCGCCCGATGAACCGAAGGTGAAATAGACACCCGAAAGTGAAAATCCACATAACAAAATTCCAAGTTCGCCCAAAACATGCTACATTCGCCCAGTAGAATTCCACATTCGCCCAGTAGAATTCCACGTTCGCCCGCCCGTCTTTATGAAAGGGGCGAATGTGCAGACTGATCGTGTTCTTGTTCAATATTTTCTTCAAATCAGTCCATAATCACTCTAATTCTTTGAATTTGATGATGAAACTTGTACAGAAAGGTGCGGAAATGAAAACCTAACCCTCGAATTCACAAAAACATGGTGAAATCACACGATTTTGGGATCAATTAAGAATCTAGGGTTTCTAGGGTTTCAACCTTTCATTCAAAATCTGATTTTAACGTCTGAAAACATGAAAAACGAGCTGTGATTGATTCAAACGACTGTTAGATCGTTCAAATCGGTACCACTGCTCTGATACCAATTGAGAATCCGGTTAAAAACCGAACTCATGGATCGATTAAGCTAAAACAACTCGATTTCAGACGGGAGATTCGAGACGAGACAGAAACATACGATAACAACGTCATCACAGATTCGTATTACTACAGAAACGGTTACAGACACTGTCATCAGTAGGATAAACATCTATCTCGGGGCCGGGGGAGGTCGGGCATGACCTCCCCTTGAGAGCATTCAAAGTACAAACTCAAATCACCAAATGAACAATAACACATGAGATTGCTATTTATAGTACAACACCCAAGAGCCACCTTCGCCCCTTTTGAATGGTCGAATGTGGAAAACTTCCACATTCGCCCAGTGTATATAGGTCGAACTTGGCTTTGGTATTGTCCTATATTATACAAATGCGTCAGATCCATAAAATGCCCTTATGGATCACCACAATCTCATGTAACACTATACAAAGACTCAACCCTAGTCTATTCGACAGTGACGTCCACAGAAAGTGCATCAACAATATATTATGTGTTTTAAATTTAATTTTTATATTCTTATATGATGAAAAAAGTCGATTAGTATATATTAATAGCGATTAGAATAGTATTAATAGGCTACTGTGAAATTAGAATAGCTATTAGAATATATCAATAGTCAATTGTTAAACTAAACAAATAATTGGTATTTAGCAAAAAAGTCATTAAAAGTATATGCTATGTCATTGTTGGTAAGATCTGTTTGATGCAACAACTGTTTTGAAAGAAACAGTTAAATTAGCAACTGTTTGAATCAGACATTCGATTACAAACAGTTGAATTACAAACGATCTGTTGCTTCAGTGTTATTATTAACTAATGCTTTGGTCTGTTGACGTGTGAATATAAACAAACGTTGCGAAACAGACGTTTAGTATGCCGACTTGTCAGTGGTTAATGTACAGCGTATAAGGTTTGGGCGACTCCTCCCGTGTGTTTCCACACGGGATCTCACCTAGTAACTTATAATAAAAGAATTGAATATTGATGAGGTGGCATTCAATAGAGGCCTCAACCCTCCTTTGAATGTGCCATGTGGCACGTTGAGGTGAGAGATTTTAATTTATTTTTTTTTTGTTTTTATCCATTCTCCTACACTTATCTAACCCTAATCTCTTTAAGAATTTAAAAACAAATTTAGATTTTTCTCTCTAATGTTTCCTCCCATCATTTTTAAACGTTAATATATTTTATATACGAGATTTTTTAAAGAAAAAAAATACACCAAATAAACGAGCGTTTTATTATCTTTCCAACGAGTACCATAGTGCTATATAAAAAACGGAGAAAAAACGACTATTTTTTATGGGGTTTTGTTCATACAGGAAAAAAAATACAAAGTGTTCAGGTTATTCATTAATCATGTTTTTTCTTTTAAACCAGGTTCTTATATACAATGTTGAAATTTAGCCCAATCGCTAGGGGTGTGCAACAGTTCAAAACCGGACCGAGCCGACCCAAACCGGAACCGTTTAGTGATAAATATAAGAACCGGAGCCGAACCGTATAAAAACCTACCGATTCGGTTCAGAACAGAGTTAAACGGTTCTCGTGTAAACGGTTCTTGCCGGAACCGGTTCTCAATTAAATCTTAAAACTAACAATTAAATCAAATGCAACTTTAGTTAACTAAAGTGTGGTATCCTACTCATATTACGGACCTATGATACATGTTTAGAAGTGCACGATACCAACCGCATATATGCAATGATTGTAATTTTAACACTAAGAATGATATGTGTTATGCATTCCTAATGTGACATGTTATACTACATTGTCCGATACACAATATAGGCCAACTTGTGCACCTTATAAATGAATTTGTAAGCATTGATTCTCAGTTTAAGCTATTTTCATTCCCTTTATTGTGCTCTATATGTTTTTATAGAAATTACATAATTCAAATGGAACTCCTATCTCAACAAGTTTGTTAGTTATTATATTGTTAACATGACTCGAACATTATTCTTTATAAAGATTAAACTTGGGAATTGAAAATGTGAATAGTTGGTATAAAACTACTTGGAAAAGCCCATTAAATTAATAGGGTGTTAAATATAATATTTAAAGTTTTAACCTAACCAGGTTCTAACAGTTCTTTAAACAGAACCGTGGTTCTGAACCGAACCGAACCGAACCGGGAACCGTTTTCACCAAAATTTAAGAACCGGATCCGAACCCGAAATACAAGAATACGGTTCGGATCTAGCGGTTCTGCATCGGTTCCTCGGTTCTAGCGGTTCCGAACTGTGAATTGCTCAGCCCTACCAATCGTCATGCTATCATTGGAATTTTACTCTTCTAAAGATGGATAGGTATACTTCATCAAGAGAAGCTAAGAGAAAGAATCGTGCAACACTGCAACACATGGTGTCACCTTATAGCAAGGTTATTTTTTTATTTATTTAATTACAAGAGTAATAATTATTATTATTAGTATTAGTATTATTAGAATGGTTATATTTTTCAACCCGGGACACTCCCGGGATAAAAGCTAGTATCCTTATACATCAACAATATATTTGAATAAAAGTTATTTACGAGGTTGTGTACATAAATATAAATGATATGTCGGTTGTATAACGACCTTTCATGTCACCCTCACTTCATTGACCACTTACTATTTTATTTTCAATTGTGTATTGTCAACTCCGCTGCAACGTGCGGGCTCCACACTAGTTTTCTCACAATACGTCTAAGCTATAAGTTACGAAATCAATAATAAAAGTCCTCAAAAGACAAATGAAGTCGTATGCATTATAATCTAACAGCCAATAAGCAATCGCAAAAATTCACACTCAACCCATTGCAATACACCGCGAACTTAAGAGATATCCAAAGGCCCATTACAAATATTTAAAAGATAAACTGAAAAGAAGTCAAGGAAAACGATGCATAAAAGCATAATGCATAATGCATAATGCATAATGCATGTGACACATATTTTATTATAACCTTTGCGTGTTTTTAACGTTTAATACGGATATATAACCATGTATGTTTTGATTAATATACATTACTAGTTTTTATCCCAGAAGTGTCCCGGTTGAAATATCTAATATAACATAATAAAATATATTATTATTATTATTATTATTATTATTATTATTATTATTTTAAATAAATCTCTGCCATAAGTTATCATATTCAAATATAAAAAAAAAAAAATGAATCTCTGCGCCGGGGTATAAATCTAGTGCCATTACAAATGAATTCGGAAGTTTGTAATCGATCATTCTAAAAAGAACTAACATGAAATAAGAAAAAAAAGAGTTAATTATTGAAATATCGAACGCATTAGTCTAAGGGGCTGTTTGATTGATTAAGTGCTGAATCATTAAGAGATCTGAATGGTTAAGAGGTCTGAATGGTTAAGCGTTGAATCATTAAGTTGGACCTCTTAATGGTTAGTTTTCTTGTCCCAAGTTGGTAGGGGAGCCTCATTAAGGTTCAGCCTAGTTTAGTGCTTAATAGTTCAGTGCTTAATGGTTCAGCAACATCCCAAATCTTAATGATTCAGACTTAACCATTTCATTCAGAAGCTGAAACAAACGCGTTGAATGCTGAATCATTCAGCGCTGAATAGTTAAGAGCCTCATTAAGAGGCTACCAAACCCACAATTTTTTTAAACTAATCCTAAACCTGACACAATACATGTCGGGTTAGTCGTTTTTTTTCACCGTTTTTCATATAGTACTATGGTACTCGTTGGAAAGATAATAAAACGCTCGTTAATTTGGTGTAATTTTTTTCTTTAAAAAATCTCGTATATAAAATATATTAATGTTTAAAAGTTATGGGAGAAAACATGAGAGAGAAAATAATAAATGTTTAATATTTACATTTAGTAGATTAGGTATTTAATAGATTAGGTTAAACCATATGTAAACCATATTTATTCCATTTTTTTAATTGGTCTAGAATTGCCACATCACATCCTATGTGGTATCTCTCAAATGAGAGATTGCATAAGAGTATGACATGTAGGATTAATCCTTTTGCAATATATATATATATATATATATATATATATATAGAGAGAGAGAGAGAGAGAGAGGGTTGGGTTATTTTGAGAACTCACTTGAGTTGTGAGAACCATAGGAACTCATCTGGACCATTGATCTTGATGATCTAATAGTTGAGATCAAAAGTTATGACTTTTTGTGTTGACTTGGTTAATAAGTATTTTTAATCTAATAAAGTACATTAAGGGGTATTAAGGTAAAAACACCATGTGAGGGAAATAATTAATATAATATCATTTAATATTTTATTCTATTATATAAATATTCATTTTTAAAGTTTATTTTATTTTTTAAAGTAAATTACATATAAAAAAACAAATTGTAGATTCTATAATATACAACACTTTTTAAAAATATTCATTTTTTTAAACTTTATTTCATTTAATTTTTATTTTCGTTATTAAAAAATCATTTTTTTAACTTTATTTTATTTTTTTAATTAAATTAGTTTTTTTTTAATTTTCATAATTTTGGTATGATTTACACTGGCGTAATTATTTACACCAGTGTAAATAATTACATCAGTGTAAAACTGGCATACACAAACTTTTAGAAAAATTACGTAGGTGTAAAAAACCAAACAAACATATGATGAGGATGATTTACACTGGTGTAATTATTTACACCAGTGTAAATCTACCATACACACAAATACTGTGACACCCGGCAAATTCTGGTTAACAACGTTGTCTAGATGAAAGTCTACCTTAGCGAGTCACGCGTATATTATACTTAACTGGGTTAGTTAAGTCGTGTTATGGTTCGGGAACTATCGGTTTAGTATAGAAGATCATTGGATGTTGGTCTAGAGGTTCATTAGATGTCAGTCCTTAACCAAGTGTACAAATGGTGACGATTCGTAGAATCGTCAGGTCATACGGAACATACAAGTCTCGAGTCCCGGGAATTGGTGAACGAGTGTGAATATGTTTGTTTGCAAGTGTTATGTCTTTACAATCATTATGTGACTTGTCGGTATGTGAAAATGTGTTAACATATGTTAAAACGGGGTTTAACGCGCAAAATACAAGGAACCAGCCCCTATAGGCGATTAGGGGTGGCTAATCGCCTATAGGGAGGGCGATTGGGCAGACTTATGGGCGATTGGGGGCTAATCGCATGCCATAAGTGGCGATCAGGCCCCAAATGCATGAAGTTTCATGCGATTAGGATCCCTAATCGCGTGTAATGCTGCACAATCGCGTGTTACGGGCTGGACGACTAAAAACGACTATAAATACAATGCTTGACCTCCTAAACTTCATAATACAAACCCTAGTCGTCCCATAACCCGCCCCAACACACACACAACCTCTGGAACGCGATTTTTGATCAAAACACAAGGTTTCAAGCTTGTTTCATCAATCTTTCACAAATCTAAGGTGTGGTTTCCATCCATGCAATCTTATTAATGTTTTTATTAAATCCCTAATGGTCCAGACCTGTTCTAAAACGTTTAAGCTTTCTGAAAATCGTTAATAAGTGTTATTAATCGGATTCTAACTATCATACATGTGTTATGTGTGTTTATGATTAAAAGCTAGGGTTTTTATGATCTAAAGATGGATGATTTCATGTTATTAGATTAGTTTCAGATTAATAATAAAGGCATGATGATAGAATCTGATTTATTGTTCATTAGGGTTAAGGTTCTTGCATGATAATGTGATGTTCATGTTGTATGTATTGTTTGAGATGCATGGTTACATTCAGGGCTGTTAGATCGAGGCTAAACGAAGGATTTTGGTTTAAACATGTTTGGTATAGTTGTTGGGTTGATATTGGATGATTACACACGTTCTGGATCTGATTTGGAGTGTTAAACACGCGAAAAACCGGAACAGCTGGGTTATTGGCGATTAGCAACCCTAATCGCCTATGTTATAGGCGATTAGGAGGCCAATTGCCTATAAAGAGGCCCTAATCGCCTATATACCATGCAATTGGAGGCTAAATGCCTCTATTACATGCAATTGTGATCCTAAATGCTAGTTAAGTCCTGAAATACATGTCTTATAGCCCTAATCGCATATAAGCTCAAGATTTACATGTCTTATGACCCTAAATGCCTATATTACATGCAATTAGCCTTCCTAAATGCCTGTTGACCAACCTAAATGCTAGTTGACTTTTCCTAATCGCGTATACTGCTGCTGTAAGTGTAAATTAGCATTCCGAGACCCGATTTGACATCTAGGAACATGCTAGGAACCCCGTAACATATCTAATAACTTGGTAACATATTGTTTGTTTGGGAGCGTAAACATAACACGGGGAGTCTCGGGTCACCAATGGGATGTCGAGTCTTGTACATTGGGTCAGTTAAACAGTCACGGTGTTTTCAAACGAACTTGGTTATGGTCTGGACATCTAGGGACTAACTAACCTGCGGGTTATTAGTCTAAGTACTTGTAACTGTCATATGTTAGGTCGCCACTTTACGGGACTAGCATAGCTGCTGAGTTTATTCTTATTACGAAGTAACGCAACTTAAGGTGAGTTTACGGCCCCTCTTTTAACTGGTTTCACTTTTTGGGGGAGAAAACATGTGTTAAACTTATGTTTTGGTAACAACTGTCATACTATGGGTTTCTATGGTTTACTATACGATCTTTGGAAGTCCCGGGGGAAACCATGAATGTGCGGGTTAGCACAACGGGGAAATGTGAATAGATCTATTGGGAGTGACCAACCCCGCTCGTCGACTTGGAGGGTCGGCGGGTGCATATTGTCTCAAACAGGAACAACAGGTTACTACATCGGGCACGACATCTGGTTTGCGAGTTAGTAATGGTTTTCCAATCGTGATAGTAGCAAAACATACGCCTAGCTAGCGTACTTTGGTTTTCGATTTGTTATAGTATGGACAGGTTGAACTTGGTACTTGGATTACAAAACCTGTAAACTCACCAGCATTTTTGTGCTGACGTAAACTTTTACATGTTTTCTCAGGTCGCTAAGGTAGCACAATGGAACTAGGGCGCACGCGTCTGCACGGCGTCTAGTTAGGATTGCATGGTTTTCGAACGTTGAACACTTGGTTTATTTTGGATTATGTTTTGAATAAGCTTCCGCTGTGATTGGGGATTTTAAACATTGTTTTTGAAATTGCATTATGTTCATTTAGACTTGTTTATTGTGATCGTTGGTTTGGATCCTGGTTTGTCATACGCCTCGCGGTAAAACTCCGCAAGTGGATTTTGAGGGTGTGACAAATACTACATTTCTAATTACACCAGTGTAAAAACCAAACAAACATCTACACACACTACGTCAAAAATAGGCTTTAGCCACACTAAAAAACTGTGACCATATGTCTTTTGCCACACTTATTTTTTCCAAGTCAAGTGTGACCAAAGGTCGAGTCATCGTAGGTATCATACGGTCACATTCACACTTCGTGACCGTAGCTACTAAAAAGTGTGGCTAAAGGGTAGCATCGTTTCTTGTTGGAATCAAGCATTCTATCCATTAAGTGTGGCTAAAGGTTAGCAACGGTCATATGAAATTACTTTAAGTGTGACTGTTTCAGTTATATAGTCATACAAGTTTGCTAAAAAAGTTTGTTTTAGCCACATCATTTTAAAACAAAAAGTGAGGCAAAAGAGGTTGTAATCAAGTATTATGTCCCTTAAGTGTGGCTAAAGAATAGTAACGATGACATGAAATTTTTTAAGTGTGACTAAAACCTATTTTTAGACACACAATTCAATTTTGTAATTTTAAGTATGACTATTGTATAATATTTGGCCACACTTATTTTTTTTCCATGACATTTACTATCATTTCGTCACACAACAAAAAAAACAAACTGACGGTGGTGTGGCTAATGGGTATGTAAAGCCACACAACATTTTGTAATTTTAAGTGTGACTATTATCTAGCCTTTGGTCACACGTAATTTTTTCCTATGACGTTTGCAATCATTTGGTCACACAAAGAAAAACAAAGTGACGAATATGTGGCTAATGGTTATATAAAGCCATATGAAATTTTGTATTCGTAAATGTGGCTATTTTCTAACCTTTAGTCACACATATTTATTGTGATTCTATGTGACCATTTTTTTGTAATTATCCATTTTATTTTTATTTTTTGGTAAAATAAAAACTACAATAAATACGAAAAAGCTTAAAAACCAATTCATATTAACAATAAGAACCGAAAATCTATACATAAGTTTTCAATTTAAATATTAAATACATAATCTTCTAATGAAAACCTATCTACAAAAGTTCCAACGGAAATAGCTGTGCACATAAACTATGAACTATTCTTTGTTGTTTTCTTCAAGTCCATATGATCCATGCTTTAAATTTGGAAGTGCTGCAAATTTGCATCTATGGGTTGTTGGGAAGAATTGCTATCCACAATGTATCTAGAAAAAAAAAACAATCATAGCAAACTGTAAGAAAAATATAAATATATATTTCCTTTAGGTGAACGAGTCGATTGGGTCAACGTATAAAGAATTAGTAAGCCTAGCCAGCTTGCTACCTTGATCTTTTTCCATCATAGGGGAACTTGGATCCAAGTGGTCTAAGATAGCGCTACTAGATGTTTAAACATTTTCTCACTTGTGTGCTTACAAGACGAGATAGAATCTCCATAATAATTTGACCTGTATTATCATTGTTAGAGACTTCATCACAATTATAGAACAATGATTTTTGATTGAGAAATGATGCCTCAAGATTAAAAAGACTTATAATAGTTATTACCAAATTTCATTATACTTGATTCTTTGGTTGTAATTATATAATAACACAATGATCTTATGAAAACAAAAACACCCTCGTAGTAGTATGTTTACAAGGGAATCTTCCTCAAAAGTCAAATGCTTAAAGAGTAACTTACCTAGGAGGGAAATGCACCAATTTTCTGGGTAAGTGTCCGCATGAACAACATTGGCAGAGGTATCTGCTCTACCTGATCAAACAACCATTGTGCCAATTCAAACTAAAAAGCAAGCATGTCAAACCTTATAAATAAAGTCGAGTTGACTCGCTTACCGATTTGTTCATCTTTTTAAATTTTAAAAGTGACTATTTTACTAAGGTGATCACATAAATATGGGGTTATCAGTCGTGTAACAACAAGGAACAAAAACATAACTTCGATTAATTCATACCAGACGCAAAAGCCTTCAAATCGCGGGTCAACGAGAACAGTCAACCAAGCTCGATTACTCGCGTATTGATGAAAATTAGAACGAATTGAGGGTGAGGTTTTGATTTTCGGCACAAGGAGATGGTTCGGAACATCTCAATTTATACTATGATTTCGTATATGGAAGGTTAGGATTTGTTTGACCAATCTTGGTCAAAAACGCATTAATTGGTTTTAAAATCGGATTTTAATAGCTGAAATCAAGGGCATAACAATGGGGATTGATTTGTTGGTCAAATCTAATGAGTTAATTTCCATTTTAGCTAAAAAAATCAACCAACTTTCTGTTTTGGTTGGTGCGTTCGAACAGCAGCAAAAGGGAGGGCAGAAGGAGTTATCAGCGTTAGAGAGGGGATATATATTTAACGGGTTGGGATTGAAACAAGAATGAGCTATGGCTCAGCTGGTGTGTGCATGTGTGTCTTGTGTCTGACCCGGCTCCCTGCCCGGGTTCGAGTCCCGGCAGGAGCAGTGTTTTCTTTTTTTTTTATATAAACGGTGGAGAGGGGCAAGGGTGATGGGTTAAGTGTTTGGGCCGGGTTTGGGCTGTTGTCTGGGCCTGTGTACTGGGCTCCGGTTCTTTTTAAAGAAAAAGGGCGTTTGGGCTTAGTTAGATTAATGTGTTTAGTTTAATGCTTAAAAACCATCATAATATATATGTTTTTATTAAATTTTTTTATCATTATTATTATTATTATTATTATTATTATATACAAAAATAAAAAAAAAAAAAAAAAAGAAAAGTGACGGATGTCACAGCATCCCCTACTTTTAGAAACTTCGTCCCGAAGTTATTAGAAACATGGGGTTATGGATGTTTGGGTAAAAATTAAGATAACTGTGGTTTGGAAAATTCGAATGATTTGGATAAGAGGTTTGATAGGTGTGAGTTAAGGATTTTGGATTAGGTTCGCCTCGAATAATAAGGAGAATAAGAATCTAGTAAAACATTAAACTTCAAGTTTTAGGAATAATGAATGTATGAGTTGATTGACTATAAAAAGACCAAATGAACTACCAAGCAAGTAGAGTTTGTTCCTGGTTCGACTTCCAATCTCACTTTCAATGCATCATTAGTGTTTATATATAGGGTGTACCGCAGCTAACCTACCACACCTTTGATACCTTGAAAACGTATTGGACATCTACCCAAAAACTCTAATAGAATTTCACACTACCTTAATGTACCTGTAAATTCATGATTACGTTCCGGACCGGAATCATCAATTTACCTTACATTAGGGTTTTATGTCCTTCTATGATCCTAATCTAACACACATTAAAGCAAATAAGTTCCACAAGAAGATGACACACAAACACGTTGGGTTACAATGAGACGTTATCAATGAAATGAGGCTATGTAATAATGAGGTCAATTGCATTGGTTTGCAACGACTTACAAGCATAACGAAATTTAAGTATGGGCTACCACTCACCCGAGGAGCCCTTTAAGTGAAATGTTTGTCTGAGTTGAGTGGATAATGTAGTAGTTGTCTTTCATAGATCAACATGCAAATTGATAATACACACATGCAAGCAAGTTTATAAGTACGACAACTATTAAGTATAAGTGTTATTTTAGTGACCTATAGAAATAGCTCATATTTGGCCAGCCATGTTTACGAGTATCATGAATAATTAAATGTTTGACGAATAGTCAATTTAAGGAAAAATCAAGTTTCATATATCAAACCATGATGTTTTTAGAAAAGCTCTGTAGGATCGAGTATCAAGTTTTTAGTAGTTTGGTTTTCATGGAAATCAAGTCCAAATGTTTCAATAAAATGTAAGGTAGAGTCTGAAACTTATACGATTTAAAATAAACGTAACCGAATATGATAAATTTCCAATCTGCGTTCGTACACAATAGTATGCAAGGAATTTCTAGATGTTATATGCTTATGAGTATGACATAATTGGGTACAAAATGATAATAGGATCAAGAAAACGAAAACACAAGCATTGGATTCTCGAGTCTTAAGAAGATTCCATCCATGGCTTAACCAGTGGGATTAACGTCATCCTGACCGTTTGCTTCGTTGATATTGATATTGAAAGCTCGTCCATGTGCCACCAGGTTTACATTATTCAATTTAGGGCATCGAGGTCGCATGTGGTTAGGGTCTCTACAATGATAACATGCCCGACCGTTAGTAATCGGTAGTGGTTCCTGGGCAGCTGTTTGATGATTATCTTGTGTCCTAACCGTTGCACGAAAAGTAGTGACAAAGTGTCCAAACCTTCCACATCTAGTGCATTGACGACATGGAAGATTTGCAGGGTGATGATACTTGCAAGTGTTGCATTGAGGATGGACTCCTGTGTAGGCCTTCTTGATAGGAGGTTGAGTCACAGGATCCACAACAGTCTGGTTCTGATTATCGCCCATTCGTTTCTTAGAGTTTGAAGCGGTAGTGGCGGCCTTTGCTAAAACAGTCTTAGATTGTTCAACAACATGGGTGGTTTTCTCAGCAGGCGTCTTGGTGCCCTTCCTAACCAAGTTTCCTTTCCTTACGTGTTTGTCTGTTAAAGTGGCTGCAAGTTGGATGGCTTCTTCCACCGTAGTGGATTTGCTTCCAGTGACTACGTCTTGAATCAGATCAGGTAATCCCTCGATATATTTCTCGATTGCTCGAGAAACCGGGGTGACCATGTGTGGAACCAATATGCTAAGTTCATGATATCGAGTATTATACGCAAGATTCTCACCATTGTCTTGTTTGAGTTCACGAAACTCATCCTCCAGTTTCCTGATTTCGTTCCTAGGGCAGAATTTGGCGATCATGAGTTCCTTAACTTCAGCCCAAGATAAAGATAAAGCAACATCAGCGCCCCGATTGCGCTTTTCGCCATTCCACCAGGTTAGCGCCCCCTTTTGAAGGGCACTAGTAGCATAGCGAACGCGGAGTTCATCAGGACACTCGCTGTTCACAAAGGTGCTCTCCATGCTTTCAAACCATTGGAGGAGGCCAATAGCACCCTTCTCACCAGTGAATTTTGTGGGGTTGCAGGAGTTAAAGTGTTTGAAAGTGCACCGAACTTGAGTCGTACTTCCTGTGTTGGCACT
The DNA here is from genome assembly GCA_030844895.1 of Ambrosia x helenae. Classification (NCBI taxonomy): domain Eukaryota; kingdom Viridiplantae; phylum Streptophyta; class Magnoliopsida; order Asterales; family Asteraceae; genus Ambrosia; species Ambrosia x helenae. The sequence goes on along the minus strand of CM061234.1, from coordinate 64,454,098 downwards.
GTTACTATTATGGGTTAACTCACTGACAAGGTTTGGAATTACTGCAGCAATTTGCTCAGCGACTAAAGATGCGAGGCGACGATCAGAACGTTGTCCAGGAGCACGAACAGTGCGTTGGCTGGCATCACGGAGCATGCGGCGAGCAGACATCTATGAGGTAGTCAATGAATAATCATGAGATTAGAATATGTAAGTGTATAACCGTATAGATTGATTATGAAAGTATGAACTTGTAAGCAATATATGAAAATCATGGAATACAAAATATTGTATATGAAACGAGAGGGTATTATTGAAAAACTTGCATAAATACTTGGAGTGCCCTTGTCTAGCTGTAAAGCCCAACAAGAACGTTGACTTTTCAAAGGAGTTGAACCCAATGGTGATCAAAGAAGACATGCTTTAGCCTATAAGTGGACACTCACTCCAGGAATCCCCAGGTAAGCATAACAGGTCCGTAAATGGATTTATGCGCTATGCTTGCTTATGCCAGAAAACCCAGTGTACAGGCATCCACCCTTCCAGATTGCACGTGTCCTTATCACACTTATTAAAGTTCAACAACTTTGAAGGAGCAAAATAAGAGTAGGCATTATGCCTAAGAGTGTCTTCATGAAAGGTACTGCTCCCGTTCCATGATGATGTAGACTTTCCACTCCTTGTAGGTCACCATCTTTATGCACCATGATGTAAGATGAGAAGAAATGGAGGAGAAGGGAAAGATAGAGGAAGGAAAGTAGAGGGAAATGAGGGGTAAGGTAATTTAGGAAATATTATGCATGAAAGTTGAAGTTCGGTTATAGTCTAGGCCATTTTATCTAATATCCTAGTTCCCTATACTCATGGCTCTGATACCAATCTGTAACACCCCAACCGATGGCGGAATCATCGAGGTGCCACGTAGTGACGATTGTTCAAAAGCTCATGGTACTAAAATGTAAATATTTGATTATTGAATATTGTTTTACAACATGTGAAATTAAATACAAGACAACAAAAACAAAGATAATTGATTGATTTAATCTAAGTCCAAAGTCCTATGTGAAGCGTCAAGCAGCTTATCCTGGAACATGCACGAAAATAATTTTGTCAACATATGATGTTGGTGAGTACTACTTAGCTTTGTACATATAGTATAAGTTTGAAAAGGTAGTACAATTCATGTGTCTAGCATCACCAAGGCATTATGTAAACACGCAAGTAACCAAACAAGACAAAGATCAAATGTAGAGTTTGTACAATGAAATTGATAATGAGCACCTCAACACGTGTCAAGTCTAAAAGAGAACCATAACATAAGTTATGTCTAAATGAGCACCGTAACATAAGTTACGTCTGTATGTAAAGAGCACCATAACATAAGTTATGTCTAGATGTATGATTTTGTATGTAAGCTACGTTCATGTTCAAACATAAGCACAAAGATAATCAAGACACGTATATGAATTGTAAATGAATAAAAATGTATGTGTAAATGAATTTGTAAGTTTTGTATACTTGTGCATGAATCACCCCAAAAGTGTGAAAACGAAAAAGGGGATAAGTAATACTCACCTTAGCAAGGTGGTAAGTCTTGTGTAATTGAATAAGTGTAATCCAACGTTACCAAGTGTCACCCTATGTATAAGGGAACAAATAAGTCTAAGTCCATCTAGTTTATAAGTATTTTCTAGGGCTTCGAATTGGGGATAAGTATTCGTCTGATTAATAAATGAAATGTTTAATAAATAAGAGAAATTTGCTAAATAAATAAACAAAAAGTCTTTTTTAAATTTTAGATCAAAGATGGTCAGAATATAAAGTTTTAAGTGTGAAAATAATTTTTATAAAATTATTTTCTTGAAAATAGAATATTTAATCTATTTATTTCAATTTGTCAAAATATAACTTTAATATCTAAAAATATTAAATTTAAGAATTTTTAAATTAAAAATTGTATTTCTGTTCCAAATGAATAAAAATAATTTATGTAAAATTTTGGTGCAAAAATAATGAAAAATGAATTTATTATGATTTATTTATGATTAAAACTAACAAAAATTAATTAAAAATGTAAAACGAATGGTTTTTCAGAAATAAAAATTATTTCTGAAATGTTTATTGTTATACAAGTTTAGGAAAATTTTTGTGGAATTTTATAAAATCGTTTACATATTTTTATTGAATTCTACAATTATAAATGAATAAACTTGTAATATTTATTATATATATTAAATAAATTATTTTTGAAAAACTAAAAATTGGATGATGAACTTTACCATTAGGAGATCATATAATAATTTTTATAGAATTTATAAACCACTTTTAGTATTTAAAAACTATTTTAAAAGATTATTATGTAAAATATATATATATATATATATATATAAAAGGAAAAAAAAATGTTTGTTGGTTATGGGAATCGAACCCGGGCCTCTGGCCGGTTCGGGTTTTATCACAAGCGTGGCCACCAACTGAGCCACACCCTGAGAACGAGTTAAACTGGATTGTAATTGATTATATAGGTTAGTTGTGTTGGTTTTGGATAAATGATTTAAATGATGAAAAATTAATAGCCGTTTGTGGGGATCGAACCCGCGTGCATAGACAAACAAACATCAGACACAGCCACCTGATCTAGATCAGGGGTTGTGTTTGATTCCAGTTTATTTTAATTATAAGACCTTGTACAGAAAATGTGTTCTTCCCCAATTTCATGATTTCGAGCCCTAGCTTTCTTAATAATTCAAATTATCAAACGATAACCCCAGAAATCATGGGGTTATCAGTCGTGTAACAACAAGGAACAAAAACATAACTTCGATTAATTCATAGCAGACGCAAAAGCCTTCAAATCGTGGGTCAACGAGAACAGTCAACCAAGCTCGATTACTCGCGTATTGATGAAAATTAGAACGAATTAAGGGTGAGGTTTTGATTTTCGGCACAAGGAGATGGTTCGAAACATCTCAATTTATAATATGATTTCGTATATGGAAGGTTAGGATTTGTTTGACCAATCTTGGTCAAAAACGCATTAATTGGTTTTAAAATCGGATTTTAATAGCTGAAATCAAGGGCATAACAATGGGGATTGATTTGTTGGTCAAATCTAATGAGTTAATTTCCATTTTAGCTAAAAAAAATCAACCAACTTTCTGTTTTGGTTGGTGCGTTCGAACAGCAGCAAAAGGGAGGGCAGAAGGAGTTATCAGCGTTAGAGAGGGGATATATATTTAACGGGTTGGGATTGAAACAAGAATGAGCTATGGCTCAGCTGGTGTGTGCGTGTGTGTCTTGTGTCTGACCCGGCTCCCTGCCCGGGTTCGAGTCCGGCAGGAGTAGTGTTTTCTTTTTTTTTTTTTTATAAAAGGTGGAGAGGGGCAAGGGTGATGGGTTAAGTGTTTGGGCCGGGTTTGGGCTGTTGTCTGGGCCTGTGTACTGGGCTCCGGTTCTTTTTAAAGAAAAAGGGGGTTTGGGCTTAGTTAGAGTAATGGGTTTAGTTTAATGCTTAAAAACCATCATAATATATATGTTTTTATTAAAAAAAATTTTATCATTATTATTATTATTATTATTATATACAAAAAAAAAAAAAAAAAAAAGTGACGGATGTCACAATGTTCTTCCCCATCAACATCTTTTTTCAAACAAAAAAAACCCATGAATAATAATAATAATAATAATAATAATAATAATAATAATAACAAAAATAATAACAACAAACATCACACCGTCTATGTTCTTCCCCATCATCTTCGTGATGTGCTTCCCCGTCTCTGTTGCTTCCTTCACCCACAAAAACACCACCAGACCACAAATCACCATCGTCATCTTCCATGTTCATCATCTTCCCCGTTCCTTCGTCTTCCTGTTCAACGAACCACCCCAGATCTGTTCACAGGGGCAACGACCACCAACGAACCCCCTCCGTCTTCCACCGCCTGCACCGGACCACCACCCTGCAAAACCCCCCATCACCGGACCACCACCCCTGCAACCCCCAGATCCACCTTCACCCCCATATCCAGATTATTATTATTATTATTATTATTATTATTATTATTATTATTATTATTATTATTATTATTATTATTAGAGAGAGAAGGAAAGAGAAGAAGAAGAGAGAGAGCAGTAGTTCGAAAATGAGAGAGAGAGAAGACTATCTTGTTCTTAATATTATTATTATTATTATTATTTAAAAGGGTGGGTGGGGTGAGGGTGGGGTGTTATTATTACTAAAATGTCCTTAAATACTTGTGTATAAAGACTATCTTGCCCCTGTTTAAACAAATGCAAAAAAATACAAAACTGATGATGTGGCACTTGGTGATTGGTCCATTGGAGTTCTCAAGTTCTCGTAACTCGGATGAGTTCTCAAATGAACCCAATCCTATAAATAGATATAGAAAATATATATATATATATATATATTATATATATATATATATATATATATATATGTAGAGTCAAGTTCATGTACAAATAGATTTTCAGTACGAACAATACGAATCAAACAAAAAAAGGCGGTGGCATTTTTGTAATTATAGACAAATCTCTCTTTTTTTTTTTACAAAAACCCACAGTACCAACCAGAAATCTCAAATTCATTCTAAAAATCCTAACAAAAACCTCAAAATAACAACACAATTGAAGACGGTCAAGCAAGATGAAGCTCAATATCATCGAAAACTGGAAAACCGGAGGTAATATGTGATTTTTATACGATTTTTTTCCAATTTTCATGTTATGAAAAGGTGTTCGATAAATGTCTAAAACAGAGGATATGATGGTTATTATTATTTTTTTATGAAGAACGAGATTTCAAGTCTGTAGGCTTTTGGAGCTGTTCTATGTAGAGTACTTTTTGTGAAACTTGGTATAACATGTTCTATGCAGAGTAATTTTTGTGACACTTGGAGCTGAGAAATAGACAACATGAATTTGTTTAAAGTAGAGGATCAACAAGAACATGATGAAATGAAAGAAGGATCTGCTACAAAATTACTCTACTTGTACAATAATTACTCTACACTATAGACCACTGCTGATTACTCTAGAGTATTTGTATAGCGTAATGATAACGAGAGTAATTATATAATTACCTTTTCTTCAGTAGTAATGGTTTGGTTTCTGGAGTAATTTTGGAACTAGAGACTGAATGTTTCTTGTAGAGTAATTTTTGGAGTTGTAGAGTAATTTTTAAAGTAGTTATTGCATATCTTTATCGAGCAATTTGTGAAGTAGTTATGGATTGTTTTGTAGAGTAAATTGTGTTTGTTTAGTATTTTTGTGAAGTAGTTATGGTTTGTTTTCTAGAGTAATTTGGAACTAAAGACTGAACGCATGTTTTGCTTTTATATGGAGAGAGAAAGTGAGGTAAGAGAAAGTGATATAATGTCTGAGAAAAAGAAAGCAGTAAATAAAAGTTGTTATTTACAATAATGCCACCGCCTTTTTTTTCTTTGATTTGTACGGTTCATACGATTTTTTTGTTTGTATTTGATCTTTTTTCTATATATGTATTATAGTAATAAATGGCATGTTTTATTTGTAGTTTATTTAAGGGAAGATAATTTTGTCAAAGAAAAGAACAATATGCTTAAGATTGATTGTTTATTAATTTGTAACTACGCTTTCGTATTAAATTATATATTTGTTAGCATCTTGATACATTTTGAAATATGTTTTTATTCACTTTTTACATGGAACACCTAGTGAATTAAATTGGATGTAGGTCCCCACATAACTTGATATGCAAAACTAACTTTGACAACTTGCATGTTCTTGAAATTGTGGGCGATATACATGCACAACAAATGGATTGTTGGATCACAACTAGAATCAATGTCTCTAGTTATATATCCATAGATAGATAATCTTTACCAACTTCATCTTTTCTAAAGATTATATTTTTCAATCAATAATCAAAAAGTAAGTTAGTAGCAAACTTTTTTTTATCTCTAAAACTTTAATAAAAGAGTTTAGCCAAAATCGTCTCTGAGTTTTGACCAATTTGCTACATCAGTCTAAAATCGAAACTCTTTACATCTGGGTCCTTCTGTTTGACATTTTGTTGTCAAATTCGTCCCTGAAACTAAACCCAGTTAACTATTATCGTTAACTCTGGGGGTATTTTTTTGTCTTTTTTGTTGCCCCCTTTTTTAAAACCCAACTTAAAAAGAGTTATTCATACCCCAAAAAAACAAAAATACCCCCAAAAAACCAAAATACCCAGATGTAAAAAGAGAGGCAGCTAAAAAGACACAAATACTCACTGAGTTAATGACAATAGTTAACTAGGTTTAGTGTAAGGGACGAATTTGGCAACAAAATGTAAAACAGAAGGACCAAGATGTAAAAAGTTTCAATTTTGAACTAATGTAGCAAAGCTGACCAAACCTCGTAGACAATTTTGGCCATTAACTCTATATAAAAAAAACTGGTTATTTATGTAAAAAAAATTCAAATTTAATACATGCTATTATTATATGTATTACAAACATAAACTTAAAGAACTTTTAAAGTAACTATAAATATAAGGGGTATTGGATTTTAACTTTACAATAAATTAAAATGGGTGGATGATGTGTTACAAAACACGTGCTTTTATACTTTGTAAATGTATAGTTTTTGTATTTGTTTTGAGTCATTTTACTAAATAGTTTTAGGCTTGTATTTATTTATTCTGTGTTTTATATTTCAAGATGTACAAAAGGAGCTTAAAGGGGTCAAATACGAGAGAAAACGAGCACACGGTTGGATCTAGAAGGAAAAACTAATAGAGAATTCTACGATATTGAACCTTCACATGTTGTGAAGATTGAGAGGACATTTGTTCAATTACGCCTTTTGCCATCCTTTGCGGGTCGAGAAGGACATAGGATTATCGTTCGCGTACCGCAAAATCCCATTAAGTCCACAAAAATTTAGGGTATATCTATATAAACAAATTGTCGACCCTAGTCTCAAAACCACGACTTCCAGCAGCTGATTTGCGACCAGTAGAGTTTAGTAGAAGAGGAGGAAGGTCTAGAATCGTTGAGGAGTGTAGGATTGAAGGATTTCAAGTACTATTTATCTTAGTTTGAGACTGTGTTTTAATAATTTGATATTATGCTTTGTTTATCTTTTGGATGCTTATTAAGGTTGTTTATTTATGCTTGTAGCTTAGTTTATGGTTTATGGTACCGAATTTCATAGGAACTTGATTAGAGAGTCTAGAGGACTTAGGTATTCTTCCATTTTTTAGACTGGGAGGTGATGGAATGTTGGGTTGTCTAGAGCTTTAGGTTTTAGGTGAGGGCGTTAGGTGAATCTATCCTAGCTGTGTTTAGTTTTTTGCAATTCCAAATCATAGTAAATCTAATTAGATTACTCTTTTACATATTCAGGTGCATTGTGATTAGAGAGACCGAGAGGTGATCGAGTCATTTGAGTACTAATAGGATTCTTATTGAGGTGGGATCGGCAGGTGATCCAAACTAAATAACCAGTAAGCTTAATTTATCCTTAGAGGGTGTTTGGCTATCCTTATTTCCACCTACTTATAACTTATAACTTTTTCAAAAAGTCATAAGTTGTTTTAAAAATGTTTGGATGTTGAGTTGAAAAATGACTTTTTGGGTTTAAATAAGGGGAAAAGGTGGTGGAAAAGGGACCTTTTCAAAAAGTTAGTAATGTGTAACTTTTTGAAAAATGAGATAAGGAGGTGAAAAAGTAGATAAGTTATAAGTTTATCCAAACATGCCCTTAGGATTCACGATTTGTGTTAGTGAAACTGGGAGGAGATCTAGCATAACTTAGGGTTTTATGAGTCATTTATCTCTTGATCTAGTAGCCATTCATTTTTCCAATACCGAGAGTTATGCGTTTGTAGGTAGGATTCTTGTCACACCCTCAAATTCCACGTGCGGGGTTTTACCGCGAGGCGCGTGACAAACCAGGATCCAAGTCAACGGTCACAATAAACAACACTATATGATACGTAAAAAACGACGTAAATAACCCATTAAGTTTCCATAATCAATCCATCACTACGGAAGCGTAAAAACTTTATTACAACTCAAAAGTAAAAGCATATAAGTCTGAAAATGCTAAGTAAAATGCATATGAATCCTAGACGACGTGAGACTCTGTGCGCCTATGCAATGCTGCTACCTCAACGACCTGAGACAAACATGCTAAAAACATCAGCAAATAATGCCGGTGAGTTCACAGGTTTTATGTTAAACATTTAAGTAATGAAAGCCATCATGTTATCACTATGTTAAAAATGATAGCGTTAGCTAGACGCATGAATGATACTACTACGACCTAGAAACCATTACAGACAAGACGAAATAAGAATTTGTCCGAAATATGCACTACCGTCCCACGGCAGCGTTATGACGAGACAATATGCACCCGCCGGCCCCCGGCTGACAAGTGGGGTCTGTCAGTCCCAATAGATCTATCCACATTTCCCCCGCTTTGCTATCCAGCATATTCATGGTTTCCCCGGGACTTTACGTATCGTATAGTACGTCAATGATTTAACACTAGCATAACATGATATTTTATGAAATAAGTATGAAGCATGTGTCTCCCCCGAAACGTAAAGACTTAAAGTGGGGCCGTGAAACTCACCTGATGTTGCTTTCTCTCAAAGATAAGTAAACCCGCTCAATAGATGGCACCAACTACCGGTGACCTAACATGACGAGCGTATAAGATGTTAGACTAATAACCCGTAGGTTGATTAGTCCCCAACAGTCCAGACCATAACCGTGTACATTTGAAATGATGTTTAAACATTTAACCGACCACACCAGACAAGACTCGACATCCCATTGGTGACCCGACATCCCACGTGTTAGCCGAATGCAAGATATCACGTAGTCATATGCAATCAAACACTTAGTATACACCACAGTTTACTATATCTAGCATGAAGCCTAATTAACGAATAAACAGATCCGAACACGTGTTACTAAGTTATTGGACATGTCACGGGGTTCCTAACATGTTCCTAGGTGTCAAACCGTGTTTCGGGATGTTAAAATACACATATAACAGCAGCACACGCGATTAGGAATCAAACATGCAATTAGGAAAGTCGACTAGTGATTAGGATGGTCAACTAGTGATTGGAGCTGTAATCACATGCATTTACAGGCGATTGGGCTCCCAATCGCCCCATGTTTCATGTGATTGGGGCCAATCGCCCCTGATACAGACGATTAAGAAGCCCTAATCGCCCCATGTAGCAGGTTTCCGCCTTTTCGCGTGTTTAACCCTCCAAATCAGGTCCGAAACATGTGGAAACACGCAATATCAAACCCAAAACATTTATCAATCCATTTCAAGCAAAAACCCCTAATTTATTATCATCCTAACAGTCCCGAATGCAAGCGTTTTCCCAAAATAGCATAAACTAGCATGTAAACATCACATCAACATGCAAAACTTACCCTAAATAGCAAATATCCAGATTTCATAACATAACGACGTTGTTCAACACTATCCTACTATTCTAGCATCATCCTAGAGTAAACCCTAACCTTATACAATCAACAAAGCACATCATATCATCATCAATCCTTCATAATCATTCAAACGGGTCAAAACGCCTATTATCAACAATACACATCTATGAACCTCCAAACTCCTAGGTTAACATCATAATAACTCATTTAGGCCAGAAACATATCAATAACACAAGAACAATCATGTTTAAACAATAAAAATCCTATCTTTGCATGAATACATCACATATAACAAGCATAGAGGTTTGGGTTTGTTTAGAAACTGATTTTAATGAGTTTTCAAAGACACAAATGTTTAGAAACCAGGTCTGGACCTTTAGGGAGCAAAACAATATCATTACAAAGGTTTGGGATGAAGAACACACCTTGAAATTACAAGATTATGAGGTGTAAGGCTTGGAAAGGTGATTTCTTGAGCAAAAACGTGTTCCAGAGGTTGGATAAGGTGTGGGATGGCTTTGGGGTGTGTTAGGGTTTCACAAATGATGTTTTACAACATAAGGGTGGTATTTATAGGCGTTTCTAGTTCTTCAATACACGTCAGGCGATTAGGGTGCAGTACAGGCGATTAGGGAGCCTAATCGCATGTACTTACTAGCGATTAGGGCTCCAATCACCCATAATCTCTCCCAATCGCATGAGTAACTGGCGATTAGGCCACTCACCAGTGCCTAATCGCCTGCAGCATCAGGAATTGGGTTTTTGGCGCGTTAAACACTATTTTAACATATATAAGCACGTTTTCACATACCGATAAGTCATATAATGATTATAAACATATAATGTATAATAACTAACACGTTCCCATCCGTTCACCAATTCCCGGGACTCAAGACTCGCGTGTGTGTGCAATAACCCGGCGATTCTACGAACCGCCAATCCTTGTACCCATGGTTATGGACTGACACTCAATGATCCCTCGGACCATTGTAACGACCCCCGATGATTTCCGAATCATCAATACGACTCAACCGACCCGGTTAAGTATGATACTAAGTAATTGTTTTCAATGTTTTTGTTGAGGTAGACTCGTATGTATGCAAAGTATGAAAAGTATTAACCTGAATTTGCCGGGTGTCACAATTCTTGATGTAGGTAGTTGTCTTTTTTAGGGTAAATTACACATTATGTCCTTTACGTTTACCTGAAATTTCATCGTGTGTCCTTTATCTTTAATAATTACACCGTGTGTCCTTTAAGTTTACCTGAAATTTCACCCTTGTCCTTTATTTGAAACTTTTGCACACCATGTGTCCTTTACACTAACTCCATCAAATATCTTGGTTATCTTCTCTGATTTATCCTTAGTTCTCATTTATTGTATGTTGGTTGTTTACTTTACTTTACTTTATTATTTAATTTTAAAAACCATATAAAAAACAACTCTTGTTAAGTTCTAGTTCAGTCTTATTTTTTATTTTTAGTTGTTAATTATATAGGTTTGATATCCGGACTTATGTAAGTTATACTACAGTGATAGGTACACTTGTCTATCTCGTTGTCTTGTTTAGTTGAATCGAGAATTATTACTAGTGTGTTAGATTATTCTATAGTTTTAGACCATATCCAACACATAAGTAAACAATTAAGTTCATGTGAGCCGTGAGGGTACCATCAATGGTAAACTTCAAACTCTATATGACACATCCATACCATTAGGTGGACGGATGGATGAATTGGACGAGTCTGGATCCAAAAGTTTGTGAGGGCTCTCGAATGTCCAATATATATGATCCCTTTTCACACATCCAATACACACATTTCTTGTTTTTTAAAGTGTGCTCGTAACATTTCTAATTTTTTAAAGCAAACTTGAAAGTGAAAATAGTATTGGAGAGAAAATAAGCTTGTTTGATAGAATTTGTGAAAATCTCTTGTGGTAGGTGACATGACATGTTTATGAGCGTCTAAAACCGAATACATTGGAGATGCTCGGAATAATCGCAAAGGGTTGGTTGCAATTTTCTAATTTTCATCATATAACGATTCAAACTCTCGACATTGTGGCTCGTATGGGTAGCCAAGGGATGGTTAAACACCTATTATTTTTTATCTTCTCAAGTGACCCGTCGTTTTAATCTTTGTTTTTTTAAACTTTTTTTATGTTTAGATAATTAAATTAAATAATTATTAATGTATAAACTTTAAACACCTTACATTGTATTCAATTAATGTTTGAAGGTTTCATGACATCATAGGTATTTTTATATTTTCTATAAAAATCGGTTTTTTAGATCGATTTAAACAGCAAATCAATCGATAAAGATTGAATTAATCTAGCAGTTCAATTTTCAAAAATATTAGTAATTATATATATATATATATATATATATATATATACACTAGATTATACCCCGGAAGCATCCCGGATTGAGAAACTTAATATGATACATCAATTTTACATATGAAATAGACTGGTGTATAACTCTAATATTAATATCTAACCTAAAACAATTAGCAATATACAACTCCAATGCTAACACCTAACCTAAAAGAATGTAGAACTTTAATGTAACTCTAATATTAACACCTATCTTAAAGACTAAACAAATGTACAACTCTAACATACTAATATTGATACCTAACTTAAAACAACGTATAACTCCATTAACCTATTCGGCTCTGGTTGAAAAAAAAATCATATTTACTGATTTAAACATAATTAGTGACTTGTCTATACATGATTAATGATTTATCTGTACACTTTGTGTTTTTTTCTTGTATGAACAAAACCCCACAAAAAAAATTCGTTTTTTATATAGCAGTATGGTACTCGTTGGAAAGATAATAAAACGCTCATTAATTTGGTGTTATTTTTTTCTTTAAAAAATATCGTATATTAAAGATATTAACATTTAAAAATTATGGGAGGAAACATAAGGGTGAAAATCCAATTTTGTTTTTAAATTATTTTTTTCTTAAAATATCTCAATGCCACATGAGATGACACATGGCACAATGAGGGAAGAGAATGCGTCTTTGAGTGTCATGTCATTAAAATGGCTTTGGTTTATTATATGTATAGATTTACCAAGGAGTTTATTCATGTTTTTTTGTACCTTAGGGTACAACCAATTGATACATAAGAAGTACAACTTAAATAAATAAAAACCGCACTGTAATGTAAGAAGTACACATTTTCAAATATTAAAAGTAAACCAAACCATTTGGTACGATATGAAATATCCTAAACTGAAGTACATACCAAGAATTGAGACAATTCTTATACATGATCAAGACTATTTTGTTGGTTTTAATATTTAAGATTATTTCATTTAACAATGCTTAAAATAAAACACACACCTGAGTGTAAAATCCTTTGCCGCTATTGATCATCATTGGTGGGGTTGGCACCTACCTTAATGGCTTATGCATAGCTTGTTCCGTATTCTTTTGTTCAAATAAAAAGAAATACGTCAAACCATTTATACTAACCTAATTGGATAATTGCAAACCCTCTAAAGACAATGCATAAAAGCAAAAATATAAAAAATAAACACACAATAGAAAATGAAAGTCACCCCTGCCATTGATCATTAACGGGTTCTCCATAAAGTCTCAGTGTCTCTTTCATTCAAAACATAGGAATTAGAACCAAAAACTGACAAACCTATCTTCGATCTGCTGAGATTCTTGTGACGTCTAAAGATATATGGTGAATAAAGAAGCAAGTCATTTTCCCATTTGTACACAAATAGGTGATGTTTTCAATCTGTTTTGGTTTCCAAGATAACCCAAATTCAACTTTTCAACTCTTTTTGGTTTTGAAACTCACTCTAACATTGTCACATGTCACAAATGTTATAGTAATTTAAGAGACATAAATTCAACTTTTCAACTTCTCATCTAAGTTTTGAAACTCACCCTTAAATTATCACAAATGTTATAGTAATTTAAAGAGTGTACAAAAGATAACTTTGCCCCTAAACTAACCTCATTTACTATTGTACCACAGCATAAACACTTGTATTTACTTAAATTTTACGGTCATCCTTCCCTCATGCTTTATAATCTACTAGTGGGGTGCCCGCGCGTTGCGGCGGGAGCACAACATTTACTAAAAACAAGCAACAACAAAAATAAATATATGATGATAAATGCAAACAAGTGTATGACACGTATCATATGGTATTGTTGCCGCTTACATGAGACAAAGAAGGACATCTTAACTTAACATGAAGGCTTGGCACGATTACCAAGCTTCAATATGAGTATATGTTTTGGTTGACATATTGTGACAACCGGCAATTTTCGATCTACACTGACGTGATTTTTTTTATGATTAAAAATAATATTTATTACAAATATTGCTAATTATTAAGTTTCGGAAGTTTACTGACCGTTTTTACAATTGAAACTGTGACCAATTTAATTAACGCAATTTAATTAACGCGATTTAAACGATCGAACTGAAAGCACGCATCGGGTAACGAAAATATTTATGTTTTTGCTCGGTTTATTATTATTTTTAATTTTAATTTCGAACAAAACCGATGAATTTTTATAATTAATTATGGAGCCTAAATAGAAACCGAGACGTTTTCGTTTAAAACGGGTTCGATACACGGTACACAACCCACCAACCCTAACCCTAGGTATATAAAGACAACTTCTTCTTCTTCCCTTCATTTTTTCAGCAGCCACAACCTATCCCTCTCTCTCTAACCCATCTCTCTCGCAGCTCTCTCTCTCTCTCTAACCCTCTCTTCCTCTCCCGCTCGCCTCTCTCTCTTCTTCCTTTCAGAAGCAGCCGGCCACCACCAAAGCTTGGGTGGTGGCGGCGCCGGGCTGTGACCCGTAAACAATTATAAAACGAAGCAGGTCAAGGGTGGTTTCACGGGGGTAGTATGGTTCGTGAAGATGACGGTGGTGGTGCCGGGTCGTGGTTGTTGGTGAAAGGCGATGGTTGAGGTTTTGGGTCGGGTTAAGGCTACGTGGGTGACGAGTTTGTGGTTCCGGTGGTCTTGTCAGGCGAGAGTAAGCTGTGCGGGTGGTTAGCGATGGTCGGCGGTTCGTCACCGGTGGTGGTGTCCGTTTGCGGCTCAGGCTCGATTTGGTTCAGATATACTGGTTCTCGGGTCTTGAGTCTTGTCTCTGGCTTGGTTTTGGTTCAGGGATGGTTCGGCTACGTGGTCAGGTTTGGTTTGACTGGTGGTGGAGCCGGTGTCGGGTGGTGGTCCGGAGCGGCCGATGGTGGTGTTACGAGGTGGGGTTCGTGGTGGTCCGATGGTGGGTTCAGGTTGGGTGTAACACCCCAACCAATTGCGGAAACATCGAGGTGTCACGTAGTGACGATTGTTCAATAGCTCATGGTACTAAAGTGTAAATTTGAATACATTGATTTGAATAATTTTACATTGAAAGGAAATTACAGTATACAATAGTTCTAAAGCGTCAAGTCTAACTAAAATACAATAAAGTCAAAGCTTAAATATAAATCCAAAAGCTAAAAAGAAGCGTCGCAAAATAACCTGAAACATGTACGAAAATAGTATATGTCAATACAAAAATGTATTGGTGAGCATACCCTGATTTGAATACATATAGTAAGAAAAGTGTTTAGCAATTCATGTGTTGTACCATTTGCAATTATGTAATAAGTGGTATCCGGGTCAAATCAACCCTATGAAAGGAAAGCAGATATATATAGTATGCGCTAGTAGTAATGTAATACATAGCAATGACGAGGACTCTCAACAGAGTCACAAGGGTATATACCATAGTACTATTCATTAAAATGCCAGGCCGTAATGGTTAATGATTTGACAGGTCATAGATACACGAAATGACACAAGCAAACACACATAAGAATTGTTATTTTAGTAAGATGAAATAGAAAATTGATAGTAAGTACATGAGTCACCCCAAAATAGTAAAACAGTAAAAAGGGGAAAGATATACTCACAGTTTGTGAAAGCGATCAAAATCCACTTAAACGGTCGTGAGCTAAGTAATGGGAATTCCGAGGAATTCAACCTATAATGTTTAAGCATACTAATAAGGAAATGTCTAAAAAAATCTAAGGTAACTAGGGTCTAAGGCATTAGGGTTTGCTATGTCGATTTGGGGAATTAGAGTTTTTATGATAAGTCGAATTACTATAAAAGTTATATATTAAAAATAAAATAATATATTAAAGTTTGTAATTAGGATTTAGGTAATATAATTATTAACAATTAAATATTTAGGTCAAAATATATTTATTTAATTAATACAAAATAATTTAGTTAATTACTTTAACTAATTATTGTAAATAAATACAATAATCATAAATGTTGGAACAAATACTTATGAGTTACACAATGATCCCATAAATTGTAATTAAGATTTTCAAAAATAGAATTATTTCTATTTTATAGGAAAAGTATTTATAAAATAGATATTTAATAGTATAAATAAATAAATGATTAATTATGTCTAATTAAACATAAATAAGACTAATAATTCTAGACATGATCCAAAAATGCTATTTGTATAGAAAATGGATGATTTCTGATGTAAATTAATGAACATAATTTTCTCATAATTTTTATACACTTATTTATATTAAAAACTGATTTAATGAAATTAAATCATGTTTAAATAATTAAAAATAGGAAAATTAACAAAAATGAATGTTTTCTGAACCAATAATTTTTATTTCAGTTCATGTGGTGAAAATTAATTTCCCAAAAAGTTTTAGATTAAAATCATTAAAAATGAATTTTTAATCAATTAAATACGATTAAAACAAATAAATTCAATAAAAATATGAAAATATGACATTTTCCAGAAAATAAAAGTGTGGTAATTTTCTTTACAGTGTCAAGATGCTACACCTAAATTTTTATAATTTTTGGATCAAAAATGAATTTATTATGAATATTCTAAATTTATATGTATTATATATATAATAAATAATCAAATAAATGAAAACAAAGAAAGAAATGCTGAAAAAAAATATGGAAAAGGGTGGTGCTTTATGTGGGATTCGAACCTAAGTGGTTCTTGAGGCAAACACACACACACACAAACCACTAGAACACTTGATAGATATGTTGGAAGGTTTGATTAACAATAAAATTTAAACACTAAGTACTTGGTCATCTTCTTCCCCAAATAAACACGAAACCTAACCCTAACCCCTAAATTTAATAAACCTGATTCGAACATGATAACAAATCTGTTATAGAGGGCTTTGAAAGAATGATGATAAACTAATAAAACGGCTACGAAAAATTGGACTTACAGACACGAATGAGATCGAAGACGAAACAACTAAAACTGAAACTTCGTGAGTCGATTACACGGGTTTTAGACGTGTTAAGCCTATCATTTTTGTGGGTTTCGAATGGGAGTGAGTGTAGAAATGATTTAGCAAGGTTGATTTATATGCTTGTTTAGTTGAAACTCATCATTGACTCATCATAAAGATCCGGCGGTTACACTATAAAACTTGACTTTGTAAGACTGGATTAAAATTCATTTATAGACCTTTGACTTTCTATGTTGTTATAATTTGTAAAAGAAACTTGATACTATAACTTCAACTTAAACTTTATAAACTTTTACATCCTTTATAACTCATAAATGTTTACAAAATATAAAAATAAAGATTTAGTTTTTTTTTTTAACTTTTCAAACCAACAAAACTATAAATAAATAGACAAAAACTTTTACCATAGCATATGATTGTAGATTTATGACATGTTTAATACATTAACATATACATATTCAATTAAGATGTATATCCTTTAAAGAAATATATAAGGATCGAATGAAACTCAACCTTTATTAAATTTGACAATGATCAAATGTATGAGGACTATAAATGACAACTTGAAAAAAATATGAGGGTGACGGATGTCACAGTGGGTCACTCGGGTCAAGTCAGGTTCGTGTTCGGTTTAGGCTCGGGTCAGATTCGGTACGAGATCGGGTTCGGTTCGGGTCTTGTTCGGGTCAGATCTGGATGGTCAAGCTGGTCAACTGTTGGTCAACGGGTCAGCGTTCCGGTCTGCACGTGGTTCGAGGTGGCTTCGGGTTACGCACGTGTGATTCGGTATAACTTATATTCGTGTTATTATTACTTTATTTATAGATTTTGTATATTTATAAATATGTTGATATTGATGAAATAGTTTTGACTCGCGAAACGAACCGACAATATTATTATTGATAAGTATATAAAGCGTGACTTGGTATTATTGGACCTCGGACTAAATTAGTTGGACTATATATATATATATATATATATATAGGTAGAGGTTCGGATACAAAAGATGGTTTTTGTGAGAATGGTAAGAAGCCACCAGAAGTTGACATGTGGCAAACCTCAATATATGGGTAAAGGGTACAATGGTAATTTAGTTAACCAATCATTTATGATAACCTTATGCAACTTGCAAGATTTAAGGCTTTTTTTGTTGGATTTAATATTTTTTTTTTAATATTAGTATGATTCTCTTTTGATCAACAACACGAGATGGAAAATTCAAGTGATTATCTTGTCAATTAAATCACATGGTGTTTTACAGGTATACCATAAAGTTTGAAGGTATATGTCACACCCTCAAATTTCCACGTGCGGGGTTTTACCGCGAGGCGCGTGACATACCAGGATCCAAGTCAACGGTCACAATAAACGACATTATATGAGGCGTAAAAATGACATAAACAAACCATTAAGTTTTTATAAATGATCCATCGCTGCGGAAGCGTAAAACTTTATTACAACACTAAATCAAAAGTACGAAAGTCTGAAAATACTAAATGAGATGCACATGAATCCTAGACGCCGTGAGACTCCGTGCGCCTATCGACAGCTGCTACCTTAGCGACCTGAGACAAACATGCTAAAAACGTCAGCAAATAATGCCGGTGAGTTCACAGGTTTTTAATGAATACCGACTCCAAATGTATACCAACTCCAAGTGAAAATCCAAGTATGAATCGACTCCAACTGAATAACCATGGTCAATCCAGACCACATGCATGCAAAACATATGAATACCTGTTACTACTGCGATTGGAAAACCATTACTGGACTCGAATACTGTGAATACTGAATACGTGCCCGAATGAATACTGAATACTGCATACTGAATACTGAATACTGAGTACCTAAGAGACAACATGCACCCGTCCGACCTCCAGTCGACGAGTGGGGCGGGTCAAGCCCAAATAGCGCTATCCACATTTCCCTCGTTGTGCATCCCCGCACATTCATGGTTCTCCCCGGGACTTCCAAAGATCGCATAGTAATATAATGAATACGTGAAAACATAATGAATACTCCAAACCCAATGAATTCATGAATACCAAAACGTAGTTGACACACCTTTCATGAAAACTTAGTTGAATAGCCTTTTATGAAAACATAGTTGAAACACGTTTAAAGAACACAGCATGTTTTCTCCCCCGAAAATGTAAAACCAGTAAAAGAGTGGGGCCGTGAAACTCACCTTAGAGTGCGCCTTCGGATATTTAGAATCCCAACACGTGTATGATGACCCAACTTAGTGACGACCTATCAATGAGTTTACATAAGTGTGATGACTACTAACCCGAAGGCTAATCAGTCCCCAAGTTGTCCAGACCGTGACCGTGTATGTTGAAAACATGTTTAAACGTTAAACCGACCAACCCAGACAATACCCGGCATCCCATTGGTGACCCGACATCCCACGTGTTAGCCGAAAGCAAGATATCATGCAACTTATGCAATTAAACACTTAGCATGCGCAAACATTCACCCTATCTAGCATAACGCCCAATTAACGCATAACAAAGTCCGAACACGTGTTACCAAGTCATTAGACATGTCCTGGGGTTCCTAACATGTTCCTAGGTGTCAATCCGTGTTTCGGGATGTCAAAATACACTTATAACAGCATTACACGCGATTAGGAATCAAACTAGCATTTAGGATTGTAAATGCTTAAGCTTCAGGCATTTAGGATTGTAAATGCTTAAGCTTCAGGCATTTAGGATTGTATTTGCTAGTAGTTGAGGTGAATAGGGCTCTAAATGCTTAAGTTTAGGCGATTAGGGCTATAAATGCCTAAGCTTCAGGCGATTAGGAGTCCTATTCGCATGAAGCTTCATGCGAGTAGGATCCTACTCGCCTCTGCATGTCTGTAACGCATTTTCGCGCGTCGAACTCTCCAAATCAGATCCGAAACATGTAAAAACACCCAATAGTCATCCTAACACATTAACAAACATATTTCAAGCAAAACCCCTAAGTTTTCATCGTTCTAACAGTTCCGAATGCGAGTGTTTTCCCAAAATAGTAACTTAGCATGTAAACATCACATCAACATGCAAGAACTTGCCCTAAATAGCAATTATTCAGATTAAATCACATAACCACGTTGTCCGATAGCATCCTACTGTTCTAGCATCATCCTAGAGCAAACCCTAACATCATACAATCAACAACACACCTCATATCATCCTTAATCATCCAAAATCCTTCAAATGGGTCAAAACATCAAGTATCAACAATACACAACCAAAACCATTCAAACTCCTAGGACATCATCATACTAACTTGCAACAGCCATAAACATCATAATAACACAAAAACAACCATGATTCAATCCTAAAAATTCTATCTTTAATCACATATAACACATATAACATATGTAAAGGTGTGGGTTTGTTTAAAAACGGTTTTAAATGGATTTTCAAAGACAAAAACATTTATAAGTCAGGTCTGGACTTTTAGGGAGTAAAATATAATCATTTAAAGGTTTGGGTTTGAAGAACACACCTTGTATTTAAGAGGAGATGATGGAATAAGCTTGGAAATGGTTGTTTTGATGTAAAAATAGGTTCCAGAGGGTGTTTGTAGGTTGAGATAGGTAATGGGACGGCTAGGGTAGCATAAATTATGTTTTGGAGGTCAAGGGTGGTATTTATAGGCGTTTTTAATCGTTCGGAGCAGTTCAGGCGAGTACGCAGCAGCTTAGGCGATTAGGACTGCTACTCGCATGAACCTTTATGCGATTAGCATCCTAATCGCTTAAGGACCTTCCCTACTCGCCTCATATACTGGCGATTAGGCTATCACACATAGCCTAATCGCCTATAGCCTATGTGTTTGGGTTTTTGGTGCGTTAAACCCTATTTTAACATATGTAAACACGTTTCCACATACCGACAAGTCACATAATGATTACCAACATATAATGCATGATAAATAACACGTTCCCGCCCGATCACCAATTCCCGGGACCCGAGATTTACGTGTGTGCGTTAAACCGGCGATTCTACAGATCACCTATTCGTGTTCACGTGGTTATGGACCGACTCCCAATGATCCCGCGGATCATTGTAACGACTCCCGATGATTCCCGGAACCATCGTAACGACTCAACTTACCTAGTTAAGTATGTTTGAAAACGTTTTTTCGCTAAGGTAGACTTATGTGTTTTATAAAATGTTAACCTAAACGTGCCGGGTGTCACATCATCCCCCTGTTGAAAGAATTTTCGTCCCGAAAATTTCTCGAAGTCAAAGAGAACGAAGCGATAAAGAGAAAAATTTTCCCGGTCGTCACAGTATAAACACACATTTTTAATATTTGTGTTTTAACATTTCAAATTCCCTTTGTGTTTTAACACCGAAATCTGTTCAAATAGTTACTTTTAACATAAAACACATAACCAAAAACATTATACATCAATGCTTATATATAAAACACATAAATAAGAACAATCAGATATTTTCACTAAAAATACAAACTTTTAAACATAAAACACACACCCCAAATGTTCTATACACAAACATCTACATATAAAACACACATCAAAGAACAATAAGACTTTATTCTAAAAATACGAACTTTTAAACATAAAACACAGAACCATACGTTCTATAATTTGTCTCAACAATCCTTAGTGTGTTTTATCACCAACCAACCATAAAACATTGAACACTTGTGCATTTCGACCCACTCCTACAGAAAAAAAAACAATGTTAAACATTTAGATGTGAGGATTAAAAAAACGAAGCTAACTCAAAAGAGAAAAAAGAATTGTGATAATTATGGAGACTAGACAACCCATGCCATATGCCTCTAGAATCGTGAGGACATAAAAAATAACACACTTCCAAAAACGTTATAGCAAGCAACCTTGGACCAATAGACCTAGCCTACAACAACAAACGCAAATTTTGAAAATAACTGGATTGCAATTCGGGGTTGTGGAACAGAGAGAGGAGAGAATAAAAAGAGGGGAGAGAGAGATAGGGGAGTTATGAATATCTCCTTAAATGAAGGAGGTGTTAATTGTTTTTTTTTTTTGTGTTTTGACAATTATACCTTTACAAGACCTATTTTATTAATTAACTTATAACACAATTTACCAAAATGCCACTACTTTAATCTCACCCATCCATTAAATTGATCTAATGGCCATTTTTATTTCTCACCCTTCTTACAAAACACGTCTTTTGTTTTCTAACCCTACCCTATATATATATATTGTCGTGTCTTTATATAAATAAATGTAGTGTCATATAAAAGCGTCGAAACGTATAAGTCTCGTTTGTTTGGGAATTGCGGATAAACAAATTGTAGTCTTGTGTTTTGAAGTTGATTTTAGGAATTTTTAGACAACTTGTGTTGTCTGGTTCGTACAAAAACAGAGGAAACTCTGCCGAAATTTCTATAAAATTTTAAGCATAAACGGAGATGATAATTATTATTTCATTATAATAATCTTCCAAGTATTTTGACAAATGTATTTTCTACAAAATCGCATGGTTTTCGACAATTGATTTACCGCAACATTTAAAGATAAACGTCGAACAATGTTTCCAAAACAAATACATAATATCTACTGAGCGTCAATTGTGTCAATCTTTAAAGATTTTAGTAACTAAACATTTCTATTTAAACGGTTTTGAATTACTAAAAAAACGCTCAGCCTATTTGAGAAAGAATTATATAAAAATTTATGTTCGAAACCTTTAAAGACATAGATTTGGAAAAGAAACGACATTATTATTAATCAGTTTAAATAACTATACTTACACTGTTACCAACGAGTATTTTCCTTAAAGTAAATGTACAAGACAAATGCATTTACCCGACTAATGAGACGAGCTACGGCTCAGGATAAGTTATACATTTCGAGTCATTAGTCCAACGTCGTGTACCCATGAATAGTGACGAGTGCGCAACTTGGGTACTATGTCGTGTGTTAACGCATAAGTAAGATAAGTCACGATCGGTTCGTCGAGTTAAAGCATGTTAGTACTCGAGTTAATACACACAAGTCTAGATAGTTGGATAAACTATCTTTTAGCCGGATAATAGGCTAGGTTTATATGTGATGGACTTTTAAGGTGTCCTTTGTTGTATTAGGGCACGAGGAAGTCGGTCGAGATTTCAGACTTTGTTTGCTAGCTAAGCGAGGAAATTAAGGTGAGTTCATAACCCCACTTTTTACTGTTTTATAAATGTTTTCGGGGTGGAAGACATGCTTCTTTTATGAAAACCTGAGGAATTCCAAATGAACAAGTTTTTGAAAAATGAAATGGGTGCGTGAGTGTCACAGCCCAACTTTTACTGTTTTACTTTCGGGGGAGAAACATGTTACATACTTACTTACTAAAGGTCACGTTATACTATGGTTACTTTATAATACTATACGGATTTTATGGAAAGTCCCAGGGGGAAACCATGAATGTGCGGGGATGCACAACGGGGGAAATGTGGATAGATCTATTGGGCCTCACAAACCCCACTCGACGGCGGGGCCGGGCGGGTGCATATTGTCTCTTTTTATGGGCTCACCGAGGCATCGGTAATAGCCAAATCGTCTGGGCATGATTCAACTACTTACACACGTTTAGTAATGGGTTCCCAACCGTAGTAGTAAAAACACTTAACGTCTAGCTAACGTTCTTATAACCTAGTAGTAACGGATATGATCTTTTCAAAATTATTACAACTCCTTTATAAAACTTATGAACTCACCAGCATTATATGTTGACTTTTTAAATATGTCTTTCAGGTTTAAACTTTGGTAACGGCACGGTTGGAGTAGGCGACGTCTTGGGATCAGGGGTCCTAGAGGGTTAGAATTGGCGTTCAGGAAACAAAGGTCTTAGATGCAACTTTCCGCTGTGCGGCGAAGCTACCAAACGTCACAACCGACGAGGGAAAAGTCGGGGTGTGACACCTATAGTAAAGGTTGGAAAAGAGAAATTTTGTCATCTCTTATTATTGTTTTTAAATTTTGTGGGTATCCTTCCTAAATGCTTTATAATATAATATAGATATAGAGATAGTGTCACACCCTCAAATTTCCACTTGCGGAGTTTTACCGCGAGGCGCATGACAAACCAGGATTCAAGTCAACGGTCACAATAAACAACACTATATGAAATACGTAAACTCAAAACATAGTTCTCAATTTATAAAACCATAGCAGAAGCATTTAACCAGTTACAAAACCATGTGCGACAATGTTCAAATTGTTTGATTCAAAAACATGAAACTAAGCCTAGACGCCATGCAGACTCGTGCGCCTAGTCCTCTGTTGCTACCTTAGCGACCTGAGAAAAACATGCCAAAAAGACGTCAACATATAATGCTGGTGAGTTCACAGGTTTGTTCAATAAGTTACCAAAGGTTTCCAAAAGTTACCAAAACGTTACCATGTCCATACTATACCAATGTCACCAAGTACGCTAGCTAGGCGTATGTTTTATTACTACTACGATTGGAAAACCATTACTAGACACGTTTAGCAATGTTTAGCAATGTTCAGCCCGAATGTTCAGCATGATACCAATGTTACCAGTTCGAGACAATATGCACCCGCCCGGCCCTCCAAGCCGATGAGTGGGGCAGGTCACGCCCAATAGATCTATCCACACTTCCCCCATTGTGCATCCCCGCACATTCATGGTTTTCCCCGGGACTTTAAAAGATCGTATAGCAATACAAAGTTAAAACCATAGTATGACATATGTTACCAAAATAGTTTAGCGCATGTTTTCTCCCCCAAAAGTTAAAGCTGTAAAGTGAGGTCGTGAACTCACCTTAGATTGCGTTCCTCGGTAAATAGTAAAATGCTAAGCCCTTGATAATCCCTCTACCAGAGATCTATCAAAATGTTCACATAAGTGTTCCGACTAATAACCATAAGGTTATCTAGCCCCCGATTGTCCAGGTAACTAAGTATGTCTTAAAACGTGTTTAAATGTTCAACCGACACACTAGACCGACCCGACATCCCGTTGGTGACTCATTACCCTAACTAATCAAGTACACATAGATTACACACAAGGTTCAAGCATAAAACACTTAGTTTGTATCAAAAATCTCATTTTTACATCAGAACGGTCGAACAGGTAGATAAACCCTCCTTCGCCCTTTTTTAAGTCACATTCGTCCGTTTGATGCCACGTTCGCCCGTTTGATGCCACGTTCGACCGTTTGATCTGGTTCGACCCTGGAATCTCTCATTCGACCACTCGTTTGGTCGAATGAGCCCAGGTTCGACCCTGTTAACTAAGTTTCCCCAAAAAACGCTTTAAACACATTCAAAACATCGCGAAACATCATCAAACACAGCAGTCAAGCATGAATAACTTATCCCTACAAAACCCCACCAATTTTGCCCCAAAACTAGTTTGTTTTGACACTTTCCCAAAATGGCAAAATTATGGAAATGTCACATCATGCATGGAATTCTTACCCAATTTAGAAACTTTTTGAAATCCTTTCATAATCATCTCAATATGCTCTGTTTAATGTGTTTATGAAAACCCCCAATACTTCTATTAATAATAATGACATGTAACAATCCTTATACTTATCAAAAATCCCCA
Source organism: Ambrosia x helenae (assembly GCA_030844895.1). NCBI lineage: Eukaryota > Viridiplantae > Streptophyta > Magnoliopsida > Asterales > Asteraceae > Ambrosia > Ambrosia x helenae. The sequence continues at coordinate 64,428,758 of CM061234.1, read as the reverse complement.
AAATACCCATAATATCACCATCTATCTAATTGTAACCCTAAACAACAATAAACCAACATCAATAGCAACCCTAGATCATGTTTCTATCATTAGAACAACAGCAAATCATTCAACAACACATAACATCACATAATACACAATTAACATATGTTTATTGATACAAAACCTATGTTTAATGATAGGGTTTAGATTTAGAAAGGTGTTTAAAAGGTTTTTATTGATAAAAACATCCTTAGAACAGATCTGGACATTTAGGGCTAGATGAAAATGAATTAAAATGCCTTAAAAAGGTTTAGGATTAAGAACACACCTTGGATTCTTGTTTAGATGTTGTAGATAGGTTAGATTTAGGGCTGCAAACGAACTGAACTTTCAGCGAACAGTTCATGAACCATTCGGCGGGAAGTTCGTTTGTGTTCGTTCGTTTAATAAATGAACGAACACGAACAAAAAAATCTGTTCGTTTAGTTAAACAAACGAACATGAACAGAGGTCTCGTTCGTTCGTTTGTTTATGTTCGTGAACGTTCGGTAACGTGTTCGTTTGTGTTCGATAGTTAATTAAGGTTTTTAATATTTATACTATTTTTATATTCTTTTATTTTTATTTATTTTACCCAATAAATAATATATATGCGGTAAATATATGACTATATGAGATCAATAAACCTACTTTTTGTATCCAATATATGTTTCCACGTTCCAGCGTTGATGCCCTTCAACTCCAACGCCCTTCTCCAGTACTAAGTATGTTTGGATAATTAGGTTATATTTTCGGTGGATCTAGCTAATGTCTTAATGCATGTAAATTCGATGTTAATTAAAAGTTAATATATGTCCATTTGTGTTTTCTTCCGTTCATGAACACTTGTTTGTGTTCATAACTGTCCGTTTGTGTTCGTGTGTGTTCATGAACAAAATTAACAAACGAACACAAACGAACACGAACATGAATGTTTTCTTAACAAACGAACATGAACAGAAAATCTCATTCGGTAAGTGTTCATGAACTGTTCGTGAACACATAATTTTCTTAACAAACGGACACGAACAAGGCCTTGTTCGTGTTCGTTCGGTTCGTTTGCAGCCCCAGTTAGATTATGAAAAAGAAGAGCAAAAACTCCTTCCTTAGTGATTAAAATCGTTTGAGAGTGTTTTGAGACGGTTAGGGTTTGTGAAATGGTGAAAAATGACAAAGTTTGGTATTTATACTAGTCTACCTTTGACCCTTGTTCCTGGTCGAATGTAGCCTCCTTCGACCCTTTCACAGGGTCGAATGTACCCTGACTTGGTCGAAGGGAATTCTTTCAATTCCCCATCCCAGGTTTGCCCCTTTGCAAAGGGTCGAACCAAGACATATTTCCAGGTTCGCCCACTCGAAGTGGTCGAACCAGGATCTATGTTTTCTAGTTTTTCAGTTTATCGTGTTTAACGCATTTTAACGCACCTTAACATATGAGCATGCAACCTTAGTCTATGTTTAACATTTTTAAGCATGGATGAGTATCTACACATCGTTTAAACACATCTATGCACATAATCCACCACACGACAATTAATCTACACATACACTTAAATTAGTTTATGTAATTTCACCAACAACGGGACCCGGTACTAGTGTATTCCCAAAACGACTCCCAATGATCCTCCAGATCATTGAACCCTAGACAATCCTAACTTGACCCGGCCCGACTCAACTAACCTAGTTAAGTCCGTTTATAAACGTTTCCCGCTAAGGTAGACTTAGATGTTACTAAAATGTTTAAGCCAAATATGCCGGGTGTCACAGATAGATATAGATAAAATCATATTATGAATTCTTTATGTTTAACTCTTATAGTCATGTATGTACAATTATTGTCCACGTCGGTTGAGGAACAAAATTTAACCATTGTATCTTCCACAAGTAACAGGAAAATTTAAACTATTGTATCTTCCACATCTTTAGTTACTACTAAAGATGTATTGTCTTTTTTGCTTTGAATGATATAGTTTTATTGTTTAAGTTCAAATTATTCAATTAAACTAATGGCTCGATTATTACGAATTTATTTTTGATCTACTTTTGGCATTTTTTATTTTAACTCTCATGTTTGTAAAAAATAAACGTAGTTCATTCATTATTTTATAGACATTGTTTAGGTTCAGAATTATTCAACTTAAACTACCGGTTTGATTGTTACGAATTTATTTTCATTCTATTGTACATTTTTCATTTTAACTCTCATGCTTACAAAACATACACATAATTCATTCATTATTTTACTCTACAAGTACGTTGTAAGCTTCCACCATTCCATGTCATATTTAGTTCTCATTTTATTATAAAAAGTCAAATAGCATCGCCGGTTTAAATAATTAAAAATATATGACATTGAGTAATCGGTCCATATGTAAGTCATTGTCCACAATATATGACATGTAATGAATGATTGTCTTTTGTCATTTAACATGGCATGTCCTTGGAATGAAAAATCTTTGAACTTAATAAAATCAGCCAAAAAAAATATACAATATCATCATGTATAATGTAGTTAACTTAATTATACCTTAATAATCATAAAAACACATTCTTACAATCATGTTTATCAAACTAATCACACACAATTTTAACAATAACCTAAAATAACTCTAAATCTGTGTAGTGACAGAAAATGGTAACCAGTCATAAATTAAAACAAACGTAAACAACTAACCAAATGAACAAAAAAAGATTCAAATGATTGTAGAATTCATGATCATATAACCATTTTCACTAACAAATTCAATAACTTGATAATTGATAATCTAGATTAACATAGTAATGGTACCTGCAGCTGCTGCTATGAAGGAATAGGAGAAACAAAAGAGTTTGTAGATTGAGATGTATATAATAACAACACAATATATGACCACTATTTATAGGGTTCTAATAGAAGGTCAAGACATAAATGAAATAAAAGGGTTAGGAACATGGATAGTCACTAATAAGTAATAAGTAATAACTTATAAAGGAGTTAGGAACATGGATAGCCACTAATAATAACTTTATTCTTTTATAATCAACTTAATCTACCTACACTAATAAAAGAAAACACATGAAGGACACATGGCACTCCCTCATGAATTCTCTAATTTTACTATTTAATATAATAAATTCAAATATAGTTATATTAATTGATTTGAAAAATCATAATATAAATACATTAATAATCATAGTTGTAACAGAAATCATTAAAAACGGATTTAATGATTTTTGTTATTAATATAAATACTAAAATTCTATTATCTACATCTACATCTACATCTACAATCTACACTATATAATAAAAGAAAACACATGAGGGACACATGGCACTCCCTCATGAGTTCTCTAATTTTACTAATAAATATAATAAATTCAAATACGACTATATTAATTGATTTGCAAAATCATAATATAAATACATTAATAATCATAGTTGTAACAGAAATCATTAAAAACGGATTTAATGATTTCTGTTATTAATATAAATACTAACCAATTAAAAATTATTTAAACATTAGTGATTCTTTTTTATATAACATATTTATATGTTGTTAACTTTAAATTTAAATCATGTACCTTAAATAAACCTTTTTATAAAATTTTGATCTTTTATTCTACATTTAAACCTATGTTTGTTATGAGGTTTGACAAATGATTATTAAGTTTTTTTTATTATTTTGGTCATTGTTTTAAATGTTAAATATGCTCAGCAAGTACATACTAATTCTAGATGTTTAAAAGATTTCAAAAAGCAAATAAGCAAATTAACACACAATGTAATTGGTTAAGCTTTTTTGTTAGACTTTCATATTGTTCTAAAAATCTACATCTACACTTCTACATCTACATCTACATCTACATCTACATCTACACTATATAATAAAAGAAAACACATGAGGGACACATGTCACCCCCTTATGAATTCTCTAATTTTACTAATTATATAATAAATTCAAATATAATTATATTAATTGATTTGCAAAATCATAATATAAATACATTAATAATCAGAGTTGTAACAGAAATCATTAAAAACGGATTTAATGATTTCTGTTATTAATATAAATACTAACCAATTAAAAATTATTTAGACATTAGTGATTCTTTTTTATATAACATATTTATATGTTATTAACTTTAAATTTAAATCATGTACCTTAAATAAACCTATTTATAAAATTTTAATCTTTTATTCTACGTTTAAACCTATGTTTGTTATGATGTTTGACAAATGATTATTAAGTTTTTTTTATTATTTTGGTCATTGTTTTAGATGTCAAATATGCTCAGCAAGTACATACTAATTCTAGATGTTTAAAAGATTTCAAAAGTCAAATAAGCAAGTTAATACACAATGTAATTGGTTAAGCTTTTTTGTTAGACTTTCGTATTGTTCTAAATAAATAAATAAAGTAAACCAATTAACATTAATTTATTTCTATCTATATTAATAAAAGATAACACATGGAATACTAAGAACTCCCTCATATCATTTTTCTTATTTAAAATAATACATTTATTTTAATTTGTTTCTTTATTTAAAAATAATTATTTTTAATTTTTATTACTTACAACTATAACTATTAATTTAATTATCAAAATTTAGTTCAATATATATATATATATATACTATGTCTTTGTAAATTAATTAATATAATTATATTTTAGTACAAAAATAGAAATAAATTACTAGACATGATTTGAAAATGTTTATTAGCTAATACAGGTAAATATTATTAAAAAAATATTCATTTTTTTAAGATAACATATTTATATGTTATTAAATTTAAATTTAAATCGTGAACGTTAATTAACCTATTTTTTAATATGTGGTATTTCACTCTAAGTTTAAACCTATATTTCTTTTAGTGTTCTGAACAAACAAAATAAAACAAATCAATCCACATTAATTAAATATTTGATTAATTAAAACTAAATATGCTTAGCTATTTTCGTATTATAATAGCTTGATATATAAAATACATTTTATATATGAACAATCATTGTTTGAAATTTTCATTGACTGTGTTGTTTCAAGTTACTTTAACAGAGAAATACAATATCTAAGTGGCAACAGTCCTTTCATTAGTAATTCGTTTTAGCTTCATTTTCATGCTATTAAATCACGAAATCCTTTTTTTTTTTATAATTACAGTCATATTGAACCAATAAATGGCATTATTTTAAGGACCTTGATGTTACAAAAAAATGATTATACACTCAAGGTTAGAAATATTTTGGCTTTGCAAGAAACTTGATGTCAAATCCAAATTAACGATACTCAATTGGGATGGTTTAACGGATGAGGAGATATTTTTAAATTAATTTCATTTTTTACATCTTAGCCTAAACAAATTTATCTTATTACTTTTGATTTTTTTTGTACATGCAGTCTACAAGGTAACAACCACAATATGAAAGATATATGTTGAAAAGTTTGGAAATAGTTTTATGTGAATATGAATGTCTTTACAAGAAAATATTTAGGGGCTGATGAATATTTAATATTTTTCGGTTGTAAAGGCAATTTTATTTATTTTAAATATAACATGTAATCTAATGTTTCTTAATTATATTTTTAATTATATATATATATATATATAATTTAAATTGTTTAACCCGTGTATCACACGGGTACATAACCTAGTACATATTTATATTATGTTTTCGAATTTAATATAATTATGTTTTAATACAAAATTAGAAATAAATTATTAGACATACTTTAAAAAGATCTATTAACTAACCGAATTATAAATTATTTAAACATGAGTGATTCTTTTTTATATAACATATTTATATGTTATTAACTTTAAATTTAAATCATGTACCTTAAATAAACACATTTATAAAATTTTGAAATTTTATTCTAAGTTTAAAACTATTTTGTTATGATGTTTGATAAATGATTATTAAGTTTTTTTTATTATTTTGGTCATTGTTTTATATGTTAAATATGCTCAGCAAGTACATACTAATTCTAGATGTTTAAAAGTGTTCAAAAGTCAAATAAGCAAATTAATACACAATGTAATTGGTTAAGTTTTTTTGCTAGACTTTTGTATTGTTCTAAACAAATAAATAAAGTAAATCAATCAATCTATTGTTATCTATACTAATAAATAACAACACGTGAAATACTAAGAACTCCCTCATAAAGCCTCTCATTTTCTTATTTAAAATAATACATTTATGTTAATTTGTTTCTTTATTTAATATTAATATTTTTTTTAATTTTTATTAGGTACAACTATATATATTAATTTAATTATCAAAATTCAGTTATATATATATACACACACTATATTTTTTTTTGTAAACAAGTTAATATGATTATATTTTAATATACAAAATTAGAAATAAATTACTAGACATGATTTTAAAATGTTTATTAGCTAATATAAGTAAATATTATTATAAAATATTCATTTTTTTAAGATAGCGTATTTATATGTTATTAAATTTAACTTTAAATCGTGAACTTTAATTAACCAATTTTTTAATATGTGGTCTTTCACTCTAAGTTTAAAACTATATTTCTTATACTATTTTGAACAAACAAAATAAAACAAATCAATCCACATTAATTAAATATTTGATTAGTTAAAACTAAATATGTTGGGCTATTTTCGTATTATAATAGCTTGATATATAAAATACATTTTATATATGAAAAACCATTGTTTGAAATTTTCATTGACTTTGTTGTTTCAAGTTACTTCAACAGAGAAATGCAATATCTAAGTAAGTGGCAACAGTGTTTTAATTAGTAATTCATTTTAGCTTCATATTCAGGCTATTAATTCACGAAATCTTTTTTTTTTACAATTACAATTATATTGAACCAATAAATGGCATTGTGTTTAAGGATCTTGATGTTCGAAAAATATGATTATACACTTAAGGTTAGAAAAATTTTGGCTTTACAAGAAGCTCGATGTCAAAGTCCAAATTAACGATACTCGATTGGGATGGTTTAACGGATCAGGAGATATTTTAAATTCATTTCATTTTTTACATCTTAGCTTAAACAAATTTATCTTATTACTTTTGATTTTTTTGTTGTACCTGCAGTCTACTAGGTAACAACCACAATATGGAAGATATATGTTGAAAATTTTGGAAATAGTTTTATGTGAATATGAATGTCTTTTACATGAAATTATTTAGAGGCTGATACATATTTAATATTTTTTAGTTGTAAAGGCAATTTTATTTATTTTAAATATAACATGTAATCTAATTTTTCTTAGTTATATTTTTTATTTTGTATATAATATATATAATTGTTAGTGCATTATTCATGTATGTCCCTAGCTAGTGATTCGGTACAGAATGTCGAAAGTTCAGATAATCAGAAAACGACCAAGACTTTAACATGTGTTAAAAAGTGCTGATTACATGTGTTAAAAGTGCTGATGACCTGAATGTGGAAAAAGTGGGCGAAGGTGGAAATACATTGGATAAAATGGGCGAATGTAGAGTGAAAAGGGGCGAATGTGGAAAGTTTCCACATTCGACCAGTCACACTGGGCGAATGTGGAATCTGTCCACATTCGCACCATCATAAGGGGCGAACCTGCAGAGCCTATAAATAGATTTTGAGTATTTGTGATGAAAAGAGAGTTGTCATTTGTGTCCAGGTTCAGATCAGGTTTAGGAGTGTTTTTGAGAGATTATCTGTGTGATTCTAGATTAACATAAACAGTTGTAAATGCTTATTGATTGAAAGTTAATCTATGAAAATGATATTGAAAATGATCTTGATTGTGTCGTGATTTGTATCTTATCAATTTGTTCAGATCTAGGGTTTCCGCACCTAGATTTGTGACTTGTATGATCGTGTAATCCTGTTTTAGATAAAATCCAACGCTCACAAAGTGGTATCAGAGACTAGAGGATCATACAACAACAAATTTGATAAGATCAGAGCTGATTTGGACATGTTTTTGACAAAATATCATCTGTTTTTACATAAACTTTGTTTCTAAGAGTTTTTGATCGATTTAAAGGTGAATTTGTGGTCGAATTCAAGTTTTCCAAGACTTAAAGTTGTTCCAAATCAATTCCGAAACATAACCTGATTAAGATCATTCAAATCCACAAACTTTTGATAATCAGAGATCAAAATAACCGTTTTTCAAAGTGTAACCGTTTTTCAAAATCTGAAATACACTGAACTGGGCGAACCTGGACCTTATGGGCGAACCTGGAATCTTCATCTGATAAACTGGGCGAACCTGGAACTAAACTGGGCGAACCTGGAACTAAACTGGGCGAATCTGGAACCTTTTTGGGCGAACCTGAAAATTTTGGGCAAATGTGGAATTTGAATTTTGATATTCTACATTCTGGTGCAATTTTTGAAGATTTTTGTTGGAAAAATGATTAATTACATGGCCGTATGTAGAACGGATGAGGAGATCAAAGCTCTAGTAGAAGCTGAAAGAAAGCAACAAAAATTACAGAGACAAAATTCTCAAGCTGACTACAGTTGGAGATTTCCAATGACACCGAAACCAACTGATGAAATGGGACATGTTAACAAATGTGTTAACAGAGAAGGTGTTCTTTGGAATGGTGTATGTTTAGTCAAACAAATGAGACATGATGATTCCAGTGAAGTGTCAAAGAGTGATTTGAGTTCTGATACGAGTTCAGAACAAAGTACATCAGAACAGAGTGATAGTTCAAATGGTGATGCAAAATCTGATAATGGTAATAAATCAGATGATGAGGTAAGTGCTAGTTGTTTTAAATGTGTCAAGTTGAATTGTGAATTGATGACACTTATTGAGGACAAACAGAAACTAGCAAATGAACTAGAAAATTGTAAAAACAAAATTAAAGTTTTTGAAAAGAATGAAAAAGATTTGTTAAATAAAATTGAATCTTTAAATAAAATGTTAGAAATGAATAAAAGTGTTTCAAAGAATACTTCCACATCAGAGTTGGAAATCACAACACCTTGCGTTGTTAATTCTGATTCTGAAGTGAAACAAGTGTTTGAACAGAAAACTGAAAATGTTGAAACAACTTCAGAATCTGAATCTGAAGAAAAACCCATATTCAGTTTTCCTGAAGGAGTTGAAGGATCCTACATGTTGGAAGGACATGACAAATTGATTTTCAACAAAGATTTTCTAATTGAGAATATCGAACAATCTTTACTTAAATGTATTTTTGTTGATAATCTTGATTTGTTAAATCAATTTAGAAATCAATTTGATCATCTTCATTTTGAACTCAGTCCTAACCAACATGAGAATAAAGAGGATCAAAAGAAAAATGTTGAAAATAAGAATGGTCCTAAAGTAAAGGGACCAAAACCAAACAAATCGAAAGGAAATGATCAGATAAAAAATTCTTATCAAAAGAATTCAAGAAATTTTTCATCTAGATCATATGACTATTATGATTATTCATATAAATCTCGATTTGATGGTTATTGGGGAAACAACTCACCACAGTATTCTCATGGTTATGTTGAATGGAGAAACTGTTTTGAATGTGGTGAAGTTGGACATATTGCTGCTCATTGTCCCTATTGGTATTGGGATGACGGGTATGCATGTGATTTTGAAGAGTATAGGTCTTGTTATAACTGCGGAGAGTGTGGGCATTTAGTTGCTTACTGTCCGTATGTTAAACAGAAAAAGACAGAAGTGAAATTTGCTAAAAATTCAGGCAATGTCAGAAAGCCTGTGTCCCCAAAACCAATCAAGAAGCAAAAGGGGAAACAGGTTGTGTATGACAATCTTAACAAAATTGTCTTGAATAAAAATGGAGATTGTGATAAGGTTGCTAAGGTAAGGGGGAGTTCTCAGGCTAAGTCTAAGAATAACTCTAAACCTGGGTCTTCATCAGTTAAGTCTGAGAAGATTCCAAACAAAATTCAGAAGCAGGTGTCAAACATGAAACCTGAAAAGTCAAAAATCAAAACGATTTCAACAAAATCTAAAATAAACTCTGAACGTGTTTGGAAACCCAAATCACTTTCTAAGTCAATAGCAATTTCTACTTCAAATCAATCCATTGAAAGACCAATTGATTTTTCAAAAGGAGAATGGATTGATGTTCCAAGAATTGATGACCTTGGACGACCCATCATTGTGAAGGGATGGGTGCCTCTCTTATGCTAATTGTTTAATAAGTGTGTAGATTGTTCCAGACAGACCTATTAGCTATTCTTTGATAGTTGATAGTGGAGCATCTGTATACACACTATTTATTGGAGAGGTGAAGGTCAAGGAAGGGTTATTGAAGAAGGAAAACATGATTTCTACAGAGAGGAGAGTGTTTGTAGTTTGACTCCAACCTGTGAAGCCGGAAAAAGTGCAATCTCTTGCAATTGCTCTCAGGTGTTGAATTTCAATAACAGATACGACAAAATGGTTTACTAATTGAAAAATCTTAATGAGTTTGGTAATCTGAGTGGAAAATGGTTTTTAAAAAACTCAGTGGGTAAACCGCATCGGATATCATTTTATTTTGTTTTTCTTCAAAAAGTTTTAAAAATCCAAAAATATGCTTATTTTTAGATTTTTAGGGGGAGAAAATTTCAGAAAAATCAAAATAAAAAATTAAAAATCAAAAATGAGTTTTCTTGGAGAAAAAGAGGAGATGATAGTATATCAGTGGACTGTCAGATTACTCTAAAAATAAAATGAATTGATAAACATTGAGTAGCCACTACAATTATATATTGGTAGGCTTGAAATCAAAGTTTAAAGTTCAGCATGGTGATATAAATTTAAAATCAATAACTGATAATCATGTGAATCAACGTATCGTTGGCATATGGTCTTAGTACCGAAATTTCGTTTGATAGATTGCCAAAATCGGAGGTTTCGGGTTGTTATATTGAAAGTTATCTGGGGATAGCCTAACTGATCTTTTGTCGTATTGATTTACGGACCTAGATCAGTCAGGGTATCTTATTAAAAGATCTTTAATGACAAAACCTTAAGTTACCGAATGAGGAACTTAACATGTGTGATGATAATCAAAGATTATCTAATGCATCGTATCCAATCAATGATGCAAATCATGATTGATATTAGTCCTCACCCTGGTTGAGTGCATAAGTCGCTTTGAAGCATTAATTTGCTGACCTGTCACCACTGTGCCTCATACCTTGTAACTAACAGATAACTACAGTATAATCACGCGTTACAATGAAACTTTGCGCAATTCTTGATACGGGAATGTGTCACGAATGCGGGGACCATAGATTTTTCAGTATCTAATATTACCATGTGACACCTGGCAAATTCTGGTTAACAACGTTGTCTAGATGAAAGTCTACCTTAGCGAGTCACGCGTATATTGTACTTAACTGGGTTAGTTAAGTCGGGTTATGGTTCGGGAACTACTGGTTAGTCTAGAAGATCATTGGATATTGGTCTAGAGGTTCGTTAGATGTCAGTCCTTAACCAAGGGTCCAAACGGTGACGATTTGTAGGATCGTCAGGGCATACGGAACGTACGAGTCTCGAGTCCCGGGAATTGGTGAACGAGTGTAAATATGTGTATTTATTTGTGTTATGTGTTTACAATCATTATGTGACTTGTCGGTACATTAATATGGGGTAACATATGTTAAAACGGGGTTTAACGCGCAAAACACACAAAAGGAACCCCTACAGGCGATTAGGAAGCCTAATCGCCCATAGGGGAGGCGAGTAGAGGGACATAGGGGCGATTAGGCCCCTACTCGTGTGATGTTAGGGGCGAGTAGGCCCAATCGCATGCTCATTCATGCGATTAGCAGCCCTAATCGCATGAACTGCTGCACAATCGCATGTAACGTGCTGGAACGACTAGAAACGCCTATAAATACAATACTTAACCTCCTAAACTCCCTAATATCAACCCTAGTCGTCCCATAACCGCCCCAAACACTTAAACAACCTCTGGAAGGCGATTCTGATCAAAAACACAAGGTTTCAAGGTCTAACCATCATTCTTTTACAATTCCAAGGTTTGATTCTCATCCATAACACTTTGTAAACGTTTTTAATAAATCCCTAATGGTCCAGACCTGTTCATAAACGAAAAAGCTTTCTGAAAATCGTCAATAAGGGTTGTTAATCGGATTATAACTAATAAACATGCGTTATGGGTATGTATGATTAGAAAGATAGGATTTTTATGAATCTTGATGATGTTTTGATGTGTTATCATGCTAGGTCAGAATTAATATTGTTAGTATGATGATAGAAATCTCAGTAATTGGATAATAGGGTTATGATTACATGCGTTAATTGAATGTTGCATGCTATGTGTATATGTTTGGATTGCTTGATTTCATGCAGGACTGATTATACGAGGTTAAACAAAGGGTTTTGGGTTAAACATGTTTAGGATAGTGTTTGGGATGATATTGGGTAGTTACACACGCTCTGGATCTGATTTGGAGCGTTAAACGCGCGAAAAACCGGAACAACAAGGTTACAGGCGAGTAGCCTTGCTAATCGCCTGTGTTAGGGGTGAGTAGCCCCCAATCGCATGACAATAGGGGCGAGTAGCCCCACTCGCCTGATTACAGGGGCGAGTAGCCTACTCGCGTGGCATCAAGGGCGAGTAGCCCTACTCGCGTGACTTAAGGGGCGATTAGCCCTGATCGCGTGACATTTCATGCGATTAGCCTCCCTAATCGCGTGTACTGCTGCTGTAAGTGTATATTAGCATTCCGAGACCCGATTTAACATGTAGTAACATGCTAGGAACCTCGTAACATGTCTAATAACTTGGTAACATATATTTGGATGTATTCCGGTGATACGTGAACTATGTGCTATAACTTGTTGTGTGTTAACGTATGTTAAGTGTACTTGCGTTATTGTACGTTTTGGAGCGTAAACATAACACGGGGAGTCTCGGGTCACCAATGGGATGTCGAGTCTTGTACTTTGGGTCAGTTAAACAGTCACGGTGTTTTCAAACGAACTTGGTTATGGTCTGGACATCTAGGGACTAATTAACCTGCGGGTTATTAGTCTAAGTACTTGCAACTGTCGTATGTTAGGTCGCCACTTTACGGGACTAGCATAGCAGCTGAGTTTACTCGGGTTAAGGAGTAAAGGAACTTAAGGTGAGTTTACGGCCCCTCTTTTAAACTGGTTTCATATTTCGGGGGAGAAAACATGTGTTAAAACTATTATTTGGTAACTACTGTCATACTATGGGTTTCTATTGTGTACTACACGATCTTTGGAAGTCCCGGGGGGAACCATGAATGTGCGGGTTTGCACAACGGGGAAATGTGAATAGCGCTATTGGGAGTGACCAACCCCGCTCGTCGACTTGGAGGGTCGGCGGGTGCATATTGTCTCAAACAGGAACAACAGGAACAACAGGAACATACATCGGGCATACTTATGGTATTCGAGTTAGTAATGGTTTTCCAATCGTGGTAGTAACAAAACGTACGCCTAGCTAGCGTATACTGGTTTTCTATTTGTTATAGTATGGACAGGTGGACTTGGTACTTGAACTGCAAACCTGTAAACTCACCAGCATTTTTGTGCTGACGTAAACTTTTACATGTTTTCTCAGGTCGCTAAGGTAGCACAATGGAACTAGGGCGCACGCGTCTGCACGGCGTCTAGATAGAGTTGCATGATTTCACAAACATTGAACTTGATTTATTTATGTTGGATTTTATTTGAATAAACTTCCGCTGTAAACGGGAATATTAAACTGTGTTTTGAAATTACATTTTAATTCATTTAGACTTGTTTATTGTGATCGTTGGTTTGGATCCTGGTTTGTCATGCGCCTCGCGGTAAAACTCCGCAAGTGGATTTTGAGGGTGTGACAGATTGGTATCAGAGCCAATGGTTATAGTGAACTAGGACTGCATGTAGAGCCTAGTCTATAGCCGAGTCGCACACACTAGACGATCACATGGTACTAAACGTTATAGTGGTTTACGTATGGTCTTGTCGGGGTGTCTCTAAATCATTGGTCTTTCTACGTTACATCATCCGTTCTATCTTAGGTTGGGTTACTTGTTTTCTAGGCAGTGTGGTCTATTGGGGTAACTCGTGTGCTCTTGAGATTTGTCCAAGGCTCGGACATCTCCCTTTCGCACTCCAATAGAAACACTTGTCATGAACTACCGTAGTATTACGGTGTATAGCTAAGAGTCTATGTTCGGTGATTTGAACTTTGAACTAGGAGAACACTAGGAGGACCATGTAGAGCGTTTTATCATTTTGGGTGCACACAAAATCATAAAACGAAATGCATGGAAGCACTAGTGAGCTCTGGGTTTGAGGGGATAGTCCTGGATTGGATCTAGCTTTGATCTTGTGAACATTAGTGGTTATCTTTAACTGCGAAACTAAATTTTCTCGTTCTTTCTGCCAGAATCATGTCTGGAGTGCGTGGAGGACGAGGAGGTGGTCGCAATGGTGGACGCGGTGGTGGTCGCGGTGGTGCTGGTGGTCGTGGTGGAGGTATTAACCTATCACAGGCTGATCTGAATAACTTGCTCCAGGCTGCCTTTCAGTTAGGGCACAACGGTGGTGGTAAGTTGTTTTATCTGTTTTCTTTGCCTCATTGGTGAACCTTGTGTACGTTATTCGTGGTTTCTCATACGTTTCATTTCAGGTGGTCCTGTTGACCCACCCCCACCCATGTGCACCTACAAGATGTTCCGGGACTGCAAGCCCCAGGAATTCTCTGGCACCGAGGGTGCGGTTAGCTTGCTTAGGTGGTTGGAGAAAGTGGAGTCGGTATTTCTGATGTGTAACTGCCTCCCAGAAGATCGGGTAAAGTATTCTGCTGCGTTATTTCAGGACGTGGCATTGACTTGGTGGAATGGTATCACCCAGAACATGGGTATTGGGGAGGCATATGCTATGCCATGGGAGAACTTTGTGCAGTTGCTGAAGCGGGAGTATTGCCCGAGAGAAGAGGTACAGAAGCTGGAGCATGAGGTGTGGAACCTCAAGATGACTGGATCGGAAATCGAGAAGTATACTGTGAGACGGAATGAGTTGGCCGTGCTGTGTCCCGATCTGCACGTGCCAGAATATCGTAAGATTGAACACTATGTCTCGGGGTTAGTGCCGGAAATTGCAGGGTTAGTGGCTGCTGGGAATCATCCTACTTATGCGGAGGTAGTTCGATCGGCACATAGGATGACTAACTTAAAGGTGAATGAGGGGATTTTGCCTGCGAAAGGTTCAACTGTTAAGGCTCCAGAGAACAATAAGCGCAAGTGGGAGAATGACGGGAAAGGATCTGGGTCTACACAGCAGGGTAAAAGGTTTGATAATGGGGGTTCATCGTCTTCGGGTAATAAGCAGGGTGGTTATGCGGGAAAACTGCCCAAATGCAACAAGTGTGGACGCCATCACCAAGGGAACTGCGACAGTAACCGTTGTCACCGCTGCCAGCGAACTGGGCACTATGCTAAAGATTGTCGGGCTACACTTCCATCGACTCAGGCTCCGACCAACAGTTCAGCTCCGACTACTCAGGGGACTACAGGGAAACAAGGATGCTACAACTGTGGTGACACTGGGCATTACAAGAAGGATTGCCCAAAACTGAAACAGGGTGGAAACAACGGGAATGGGAACAACGGGGGCGGCGGCAGAAATGCACGTGCCTTCGTCATTGGAGCTGCTGAGGCTAGGCAGGACCCTGATACAGTCACCGGTACGTTTCTTCTCAATAATCGTTCTGTTAGCGTGTTATTTGATTCTGGTGCCGACAAGAGTTTTGTATCCATGGATGTTAGTCGACTGCTAGATGTAGTACCTGTACCATTAGAGACCAAGTATTATTGAGTTGGCTGACGGTAAAACGATTGAAGCTACTAGTGTCCTTCGGAAGTGTCAGTTAGAGTTGTCGGGTTTATCGTTCCCCATCGACCTTATGCCGGTACCATTGGGTAGTTTTGACGTTGTGGTAGGAATGGATTGGTTATCTTTGTATCGCGCGGAGATTGTCTGTTACGATAAGGTTATTCGGATTCCTCTCCCTGATGGAGAATTTCTTTCTGTGTACGGTATCAAGGGTGGTGTTTCGCTAAACATCATCTCTAGCATGAAAGCCCTTAAGTGTCTTCGAAAGGGTTATCCAGCCGTATTGGCGCTTTTATCTGTTTCCTCTAGTGATGAGAAGAAGATTGACGACATTCCGGTGGTACGCGAGTTTCCTGATGTTTTTCCCGATGATTTATCTGGTCTTCCTCCTCATCGTCAAGTCGAGTTCGGTATTGATCTTGTACCAGGGGCTGCTCCTATTGCTCGGGCCCCCTACCGTCTTGCACCTCCCGAGATGCAGGAATTGTCTAGCCAGTTACAGGAACTCTTGGACAAGGGTTTCATCCGACCAAGTTCTTCCCCTTGGGGAGCCCCGATTTTATTTGTCAAGAAGAAGGATGGGAGTTTCCGATTGTGTGTAGACTACAGAGAGCTGAACAAATTGACCGTCAAGAACCGTTATCCTCTTCCACGTATTGATGATCTGTTCGACCAGCTTCAGGGTTCTAGTTATTATTCCAAGATCGACTTGAGGTCCGGTTATCACCAGCTGCGCGTCAGGGAGACTGACATTGCAAAGACTGCTTTTCGAACACGTTATGGCCATTTCGAATTCTTGGTCATGCCTTTCGGTCTCACGAACGCACCGGCGGTTTTCATGGACTTGATGAACCGCGTCTGTAAACCGTATCTGGACAAGTTTGTCATTGTGTTTATTGATGACATTCTGATCTACTCCAAGAACGAGACCGAACACGGGGAACATCTGCGGTTAGTTTTGGAACTCTTGCGACGGGAACAACTTTACGCCAAGTTCTCAAAGTGTGACTTTTGGTTACGCGAAGTTCAATTCCTAGGACATGTGGTTAATGAACTAGGAATTCATGTCGATCCAGCTAAGATCGAAGCGATCAAGGACTGGGGAGCACCAAAGACGCCAACTGAGGTGCGGCAATTCCTAGGCCTTGCGGGCTACTATCGTCGTTTCATTCAGGGGTTCTCGAAGATTGCTCAACCCCTCACCACTCTCACTCAGAAGGATAGGAAGTTCGACTGGGGTGAATCACAAGAGTCCGCGTTTGAAGAACTGAAGTCTAAACTGTGTTCTGCTCCTATTTTGTCTTTACCTGAGGGTTCTGATGATTTTGTCGTTTACTGTGATGCTTCCATTCATGGACTCGGTTGCGTGTTGATGCAACGCGAGAAAGTGATTGCGTATGCTTCTCGTCAACTCAAAGTGCACGAGAAGAACTACACAACTCATGACTTGGAGTTGGGTGCCGTGGTATTCGCGTTGAAAATTTGGAGACATTACTTGTACGGTACCAAATGCACCATCTACACCGATCACAAGAGTCTCCAACACATTTTCGACCAACAACACTTGAACATACGGCAGCGTCGCTGGATTGAACTTTTGAACGATTATGATTGTGCTATTAAGTACCATCCTGGCAAGGCGAATGTTGTAGCAGACGCCTTGAGCAGGAAGGAATCTTCTAAACCTCGTCGCGTTCGAGCGTTGCAGCTCACTATCCATTCGTCGTTACCTGATCAACTCCGTTCTGCCCAATTGGAAGCTTTGAAGGAGGAAAACCTTAAAGCTGAAACTATGCACGGTGCCGACAAGCACCTAGAGCGAAGGCCTGATGGCCTGCACTATTTCGCAGAACGTATATGGGTTCCTTTATTCGGGGGACTACGGGAGCTTGTTCTTGATGAGGCTCATAAGTCCCGGTATTCTATTCATCCTGGTTCGGATAAGATGTATCAAGATCTGAAGGTGCTTTACTGGTGGCCAAACATGAGGTCGGACATAGCCTCATACGTGAGCAAATGCTTGACCTGTGCTAAGGTCAATGTGGAATACCAGAAACCGTCGGGTCTCCTGCAACAACCTGAAATTCCGGAATGGAAATGGGAACGGATTACTATGGATTTTGTCACACAACTTCCTAAGTCACCAAGCGGGAACGACAAGATATGGGTGATTGTCGATCGGTTGACGAAATCAGCCCATTTTCTTGCTATTAAGGAGACCGACACCATGGATCGTTTGGCTCGTCTTTACTTGAAAGAAGTTGTTTCTAAGCACGGGTACCAGTTTCTATTATCTCGGATCGTGACTCCCATTTTACTTCTCACTTCTGGAAGTCTTTGCACAAGGCTTTGGGTACCCAACTAGACATGAGTACGGCTTACCATCCACAGACTGACGGTCAGAGTGAGCGTACGATTCAAACTTTAGAAGACATGCTGCGGGCATGTGTGATCGATTTTGGGAAGGGTTGGGAAGCTCATCTGCCATTGGTAGAATTCTCGTACAACAACAGTTATCACACGAGCATCAAGGCTGCTCCGTTCGAAGCACTGTACGGACGGAAATGCCGTTCTCCTCTTTGCTGGGCTGAAGTGGGTGAGAGTCAACTCACTGGGCCTGAACTAGTGTACGAAACTTCGGAAAAGATCGTACAGATTCGTAATCGGTTGGCGGCGGCACGGGACCGGCAAAAGAGTTATGCTGATCAGCGTCGCAAACCACTGGAATTCCAAGTCAATGACAAGGTACTTCTAAAAGTCTCACCGTGGAAGGGCGTCATATGCTTTGGGAAGCGTGGCAAACTCAATCCGCGATATGTCGGCCCATTTACGATCCTGGAACGGATTGGGCCGGTGGCATATCGACTTGATCTACCGACGGAGCTCGGTAACGTACATAACGTCTTTCACGTGTCAAACTTGAAGAAGTGTCTGGCTGACGAGTCTCTCATCGTTCCACTGGAAGAGATCAAGGTTGATGATCGTCTTCGGATTGTGGAAGAACCTGTAGAGATCCTTGATTACAAGATTCGCAGCCTGCGTCACAGCAAGATTCGTATCGTTAAGGTTCGGTGGAACTCGAACCGGGGACCGGAATATACGTGGGAACGGGAGGATCAGATGAAGTCTAAGTATCCTCATCTCTTTCCTAAGGAAGCGTTCGAGTCGAGACATGTCTCTTCGGCAGCTGAATGAATCTCGGGTCGAGATTCCTTTTAACGTGGGGATGATGTGACAACTCGGGTAAATCTCTCTTTTGGTTTCTATCTTTTGTTTGTTTCTTCGTTATTTCTTTTGTTCTTTCTGTACTTGTACAAATTTTCGGGACGAAAATTCTTTTAACGTGGGGATGATGTGACACCTGGCAAATTCTGGTTAACAACGTTGTCTAGATGAAAGTCTACCTTAGCGAGTCACGCGTATATTGTACTTAACTGGGTTAGTTAAGTCGGGTTATGGTTCGGGAACTACTGGTTAGTCTAGAAGATCATTGGATATTGGTCTAGAGGTTCGTTAGATGTCAGTCCTTAACCAAGGGTCCAAACGGTGACGATTTGTAGGATCGTCAGGGCATACGGAACGTACGAGTCTCGAGTCCCGGGAATTGGTGAACGAGTGTAAATATGTGTATTTATTTGTGTTATGTGTTTACAATCATTATGTGACTTGTCGGTACATTAATATGGGGTAACATATGTTTAAAACGGGGTTTAACGCGCAAAACACACAAAAGGAACCCCTACAGGCGATTAGGAAGCCTAATCGCCCATAGGGGAGGCGAGTAGAGGGACATAGGGGCGATTAGGCCCCTACTCGTGTGATGTTAGGGGCGAGTAGGCCCAATCGCATGCTCATTCATGCGATTAGCAGCCCTAATCGCATGAACTGCTGCACAATCGCATGTAACGTGCTGGAACGACTAGAAACGCCTATAAATACAATACTTAACCTCCTAAACTCCCTAATATCAACCCTAGTCGTCCCATAACCGCCCCAAACACTTAAACAACCTCTGGAAGGCGATTCTGATAAAAAACACAAGGTTTCAAGGTCTAACCATCATTCTTTTACAATTCCAAGGTTTGATTCTCATCCATAACACTTTGTAAACGTTTTTAATAAATCCCTAATGGTCCAGACCTGTTCATAAACGAAAAAGCTTTCTGAAAATCGTCAATAAGGGTTGTTAATCGGATTATAACTAATAAACATGCGTTATGGGTATGTATGATTAGAAAGATAGGATTTTTATGAATCTTGATGATGTTTTGATGTGTTATCATGCTAGGTCAGAATTAATATTGTTAGTATGATGATAGAAATCTCAGTAATTGGATAATAGGGTTATGATTACATGCGTTAATTGAATGTTGCATGCTATGTGTATATGTTTGGATTGCTTGATTTCATGCAGGACTGATTATACGAGGTTAAACAAAGGGTTTTGGGTTAAACATGTTTAGGATAGTGTTTGGGATGATATTGGGTAGTTACACACGCTCTGGATCTGATTTGGAGCGTTAAACGCGCGAAAAACCGGAACAACAAGGTTACAGGCGAGTAGCCTTGCTAATCGCCTGTGTTAGGGGCGAGTAGCCCCCAATCGCATGACAATAGGGGCGAGTAGCCCCACTCGCCTGATTACAGGGGCGAGTAGCCTACTCGCGTGGCATCAAGGGCGAGTAGCCCTACTCGCGTGACTTAAGGGGCGATTAGCCCTGATCGCGTGACATTTCATGCGATTAGCCTCCCTAATCGCGTGTACTGCTGCTGTAAGTGTATATTAGCATTCCGAGACCCGATTTAACATGTAGTAACATGCTAGGAACCTCGTAACATGTCTAATAACTTGGTAACATATATTTGGATGTATTCCGGGGATACGTGAACTATGTGCTATAACTTGTTGTGTGTTAACGTATGTTAAGTGTACTTGCGTTATTGTACGTTTTGGAGCGTAAACATAACACGGGGAGTCTCGGGTCACCAATGGGATGTCGAGTCTTGTACTTTGGGTCAGTTAAACAGTCACGGTGTTTTCAAACGAACTTGGTTATGGTCTGGACATCTAGGGACTAATTAACCTGCGGGTTATTAGTCTAAGTACTTGCAACTGTCGTATGTTAGGTCGCCACTTTACGGGACTAGCATAGCAGCTGAGTTTACTCGGGTTAAGGAGTAAAGGAACTTAAGGTGAGTTTACGGCCCCTCTTTTAAACTGGTTTCATATTTCGGGGGAGAAAACATGTGTTAAAACTATTATTTGGTAACTACTGTCATACTATGGGTTTCTATTGTGTACTACACGATCTTTGGAAGTCCCGGGGGGAACCATGAATGTGCGGGTTTGCACAACGGGGAAATGTGAATAGCGCTATTGGGAGTGACCAACCCCGCTCGTCGACTTGGAGGGTCGGCGGGTGCATATTGTCTCAAACAGGAACAACAGGAACAACAGGAACATACATCGGGCATACTTATGGTATTCGAGTTAGTAATGGTTTTCCAATCGTGGTAGTAACAAAACGTACGCCTAGCTAGCGTATACTGGTTTTCTATTTGTTATAGTATGGACAGGTGGACTTGGTACTTGAACTGCAAACCTGTAAACTCACCAGCATTTTTGTGCTGACGTAAACTTTTACATGTTTTCTCAGGTCGCTAAGGTAGCACAATGGAACTAGGGCGCACGCGTCTGCACGGCGTCTAGATAGAGTTGCATGATTTCACAAACATTGAACTTGATTTATTTATGTTGGATTTTATTTGAATAAACTTCCGCTGTAAACGGGAATATTAAACTGTGTTTTGAAATTACATTTTAATTCATTTAGACTTGTTTATTGTGATCGTTGGTTTGGATCCTGGTTTGTCATGCGCCTCGCGGTAAAACTCCGCAAGTGGATTTTGAGGGTGTGACATACCATAATGTATCTAAAGTGCTGAACAATGAATGATGATTTTGAGTTTAAGGGGACAAACATACTGGTAATGGTTGTAGGATGCTCAATGACAAAAACAGAAAATTGATCAAAAAGAGTTATGACTGACTGTTTCGATACTGATATGATCCTCTTAACCGGAAAATTCACAAAAATATGTTGAATTTACTTTTATGCAATTACATTGGAAAATTCAAAAAGATTTTTGGTGTGTTTTAGCTTAAACTTTGAAAAATCAAAAAGTTTTGTTTCAACTTTATTTTCGATAACCGATGTTGGGATACTGAATGAGAATGCTCAGATACTTAAAAAGTTGAAAAAGATTTCAAATCTTTCAAGTTTCTGGTACATATTGAAAATGTTGTATAGTTCAGGGGAGAACTATTGAGGGTCAAAAGGAATGTGAAGAGTACTTCCGAGATTTTTGTCGTGTTTAACGCCGGTTGTAGTTTGTGTAGTTTTTAGTAAATTTTTCTGCAGAATCAAATACAACAGGTGTACTACTCAAGATTCATCGACAAATTGTGTAACCGAACAAGATCCAAACCTGAACATCAAGATTACCAGAACAACAGAAGTTAGTAAGAAGATAAAGAAATGATGAAGATTGAAGAAATCAAGATTATCATCTATTTTCATCTCTGAATGAACAAATGACAAAGCCAAGATTTCTTGAGTCTGTCTGAGATTTCAAAGCTTACTGGAGAGATAAATAGGAACTTCGACACAAACGTGCATGAAAGATGGAAAGTTTTCAATCAAGACTTGAAGAATTGATAACTTTCTGCTTTGGTACATCACTAGCTAGGTCCAAGGGGGAGATTGTTAGTGCATTATTCATGTATGTCCCTAGCTAGTGATTCGGTACAGAATGTCGAAAGTTCAGATAATCAGAAAACGACCAAGACTTTAACATGTGTTAAAAAGTGCTGATTACATGTGTTAAAAGTGCTGATGACCTGAATGTGGAAAAAGTGGGCGAAGGTGGAAATACATTGGATAAAATGGGCGAATGTAGAGTGAAAAGGGGCGAATGTGGAAAGTTTCCACATTCGACCAGTCACACTGGGCGAATGTGGAATCTGTCCACATTCGCACCATCATAAGGGGCGAACCTGCAGAGCCTATAAATAGATTTTGAGTATTTGTGATGAAAAGAGAGTTGTCATTTGTGTCCAGGTTCAGATCAGGTTTAGGAGTGTTTTTGAGAGATTATCTGTGTGATTCTAGATTAACATAAACAGTTGTAAATGCTTATTGATTGAAAGTTAATCTATGAAAATGATATTGAAAATGATCTTGATTGTGTCGTGATTTGTATCTTATCAATTTGTTCAGATCTAGGGTTTCCGCACCTAGATTTGTGACTTGTATGATCGTGTAATCCTGTTTTAGATAAAATCCAACGCTCACAATAATTTAAATTGTTCAACCCGTGTATCACACGAGTACATAACCTAGTTGTTAATGTAAAAAGACAACTTCACCCATTTACTACCTTCATTAAGTTATTGTACCATAAGCATAAAATGTAGTATTTACTTAACTTTGGTTGGTATCTTTCCTAGATTCTTTATAATATAGTATATATATATATATATATATATAATAAACCAAAGCATTTTTTATGACATGTCATAATATTATGCAATCTCTTTTTGAGAGATGCCACATAAGATGTAATGTGGCAACTCTAGACCAATTAAAAAAAAAGGAATAAATATGGTTTAAATATGATTTAACATAATATATTAAATACTAATCTATTAAATGTAAATATTATTCTTTCAAAAAAAAATAAATGTAAATATTAAAACTTTATTATTTTCTCTCTCATGTTTCCTCTCATAACTTTTAAATGTTAATATCTTTTATATACGAGATTTTTTAAAGACAAAAATTACACCAAATTAACGAGCGTTTTATTATCTTTCCAACGAGTACCATAGTGCTATATAAAAAGCGGAGAAAAAAAACGACTATTTTTTGTAACTTGACAGGTATTGTGTCAGGTTTGGAATTAGTTTAAAAACATTGTGGGTTTGGGTCGGGCCTGGGATTAGGTGATACCCGACCCAATTACCATTTTTTTATATTAGAATATGATAACTTATGGCAGAGATTTGTTTAAAATAATAATAATAATAATAATAATAATAATAATAATAATATTCATTAATCATATATTGGCAAATGCCATTTTTATAGTTTAGATACTTCTAATTTTATTTACTTTACTTAGATTTCGCAACCCGGGACGCTCCCGGGGTATAAACTAGTATAGTATAGATATAATTAATTCCATATTAAATTCATTTGATTAATGATATGATATGATAACAATCTTTAATTAAAAATAATTATTCTTAATTAACTAGAAGATAAAGGAATACCATCTTTAACTAGTGGGGGTGCCCGCACGTTGCAGCGGAGACCACAACACTTTAAATAGAAAACATGTAGGATTAATTTGTTAGGGTCTAGGGGCCTTTTTTTCAACTCGTACAAGACACACAAATCCCAAAGACCGACTCTGTGTATGAGTATAACGTAATAATTTCATAATTCAAAATGTTACCTAATTATTAAAAGCACAACTTTCGTTATTGATTTCTTGATTTCTATAAAGT
>CM061234.1:64034356-64399356 GCA_030844895.1 Ambrosia x helenae | reverse complement strand
TGGTGCCCATGAAATGGGGTGGGGGCGCTATTGAGTGTTATTTTTGCTAAGGTGAAGAGAGCGTTATCCTGGTTTTAAAAGACACTATGGTGACCAAAATAGAGGTTTGGTTTGGTTGCATTGTGTAGTTATATTAAATGATAAAAATAATTAAAATATCTACAATTGCTTGGCAGGTTGCTACCCAACACATGGTATATGTTGCAATTCATCAGTGATTCCCATTTTATTTTGTCTTTCTTATTATTATTTTACTTAATTAATTACTAGTTCCTCCATCAATTTAACTACTCATTACTCAAATAACTTTTTTATATCTAACATTAAGAAAAAAAAACTACATGCACAGTATTTGACTAATGCTATTTTTTTTCTATTTATTATTATTTTTATATTTAAAATTAATAAAGTAATTTTTTAATATAAAAGAATATTTTTATTGGAATAAAAAGTGTTCACGTACGTGTTATATTTATTTAATAAAATTTGGTTTGGTTTGGGTTGGATTGTGAATGATACTAAAAAGTTGAATTGAGTTGGCTTTAGTTTGGTTGTGATAGTGGATAGAGTAATAGCTAGGAAGGAGTTTTAATTTATTCATGTGGATATTTTAGGTAGGGATGGTTGTTACACAAATTAAGCAATATTCGTTTGTGTTGATTGTTTTGAATACGGATGTTTTTGTTTTGTGTAGATCCAGTTTTATTGCTTGCAAAATCGTGGACACGGAGCATCGTTGCTAGCAAAGGCGGCGATGCAATCACACGCCTTGGCGCTGTACTCACTCGCTCTGATCCAGTTCAATGGTAGCGGAGGGAAGCTGAAGGACCTATGTGCAGGCGTTGCTTTATGTCTAAGAGCAGCCTTCCTTGGTCACATCGACGCTCTTCGTGAACTTGGTCATTGTTACCAAGACGGTTATGGTGTACGTAAGAACATTCCTGAAGGTCGTCGTCTTCTTGTGCAAGCCAACTTGCGAGAACTTGCATCTGTTCTACATCCGTCAGATTTTGACTTTGAGTTGTTTAGTGACTATGGGGGGTTTAATGTATGCAGCGAATTGCACCCAGTGAATAAGTTTATGGTGGAATGGTTCGTGTCAAAAAATGGTAACTTGGGTCCGGGTTTGAGGATGTGCTCTTATGAAAGATGTGGGCGACCCGAGACTAGAAAAAGCGAGTTTCGAAGGTGTTCGGGTTGTGGTAAAGTCAATTATTGTTCTCGTGGGTGCCAAGCGCATGATTGGAGGTTGCGCCACAAGGTAGAGTGCGCACCCATGGAGGACTGGATTATTGATGATGATATGGCTATGAATGGCCAAAATGCTGTCATGAATCATCTAATGATAGAGATTGATCAAGGTTAAGTTGATCTGAATTTGTATTGTTTGTACTGTAGCATATTTTCTTTTGTTTCACTTGTTTTTGTTTCATTTATTCTTTCTTTCTTATAGATAGATGAGTTTGTTTTGTAGCACACACAAATTTTTATTTTTTAGGCTGTCTCCCATAGATGCAATCAACGGTAGAAAATTTCCCTATCTACAACTAGCAGTTTTTTATATTTAATGGTCTTTTATATTAAAAAATTCGCACGCGATGGGACGGCAGTGGCGAAGCTTGGTTTGCGACACGGTGGGGGCTGGACTCAATTTTTTTCGATCAGTAGTGGCAAATCGGTGGGGGCCGGCCTCAACCCGAACTCAATTTACCTATAAAAATCGCAAATTTATACCACTGCACCAGAAAACAGGGGGGCCAGGGCCACCCCTGGCCCTTCTTAACCTTCGCCCCTGTGGGACGGGGAACACACACAATTTTAAGTGTGTGCATGGTTCGGTTCAGTCCAACCAAATTCATTGGTTAATTGATCTTATTAACCAACCGGTTAATTGGTTTAGTTTGTAAAATTGTCGGTTTTTAATTCAATTCAGTTAATTTCTATTAATAACAAAACCAAACTTTGGCTAAAATTATTGCTTAGAAATACATGAAATGAGATATAAAATGAAACCGAGGTATAAAAGCTAAGAACACATAGATATTTGAATTGACCGGTTTGGTAACCAAAAAATCATCATACGAGAATCATCGAAGCCAAAAACCCGAACAACCGAACCAAAAAATCCAAAAAAAAACTGAACATTAAATGTCTTATTGTGTATATAATCGTTTAAGTTTATAGTCGTTGGTATTGTAAACATTAAGTTTTAAAGCTTTTTAACATTGTCACATCATATAATCAAACAATGTTTGAGTTTTGATAATATTTTTAAGTAACATTATGAATTTTGATGGTATTTTGCGAATAAGAAAATACATTTTTTATATTACAACCAGACCAACCCGAACCTTAAACGGTTTAGTTGTCGGATCACTTTTTCTCAACTAAAAATCTGAATAACCTGACTAGAAAAACCCAAAACCCAAAGAAAATAACCTATGCTAGTTGAAGTTGTAAATTAGAACTATAGGTTGTTTTGACAAACAAAATTAAAGCTAAGGTTAGACCATTCAAGATATTGTTTTATTTATTTATATATTTTTATAAAGTTTTGTTTGAAATAGATTCAGTTTTTATTTTTTTGGTATTGTAGGCTATATAGAGTGTTAATATCATGGTGGACAAAACTGGTACGTACCGAATAAGATTGTACCAGTGTTGGAACCAGTATCACCATATCAGTATATGGTTCTCGATTGATGTAAACATGACTTTATTTTTTGATTTACATCAGACAACTTTTGTGTGATGAAACCGTTGTAGATAATCTTTTTTCGTTTCGTAAACGTAATGCACGATTACATATATCGTAAGTCCGTAACGAACCGAGTTGTGTTCGTAATAACATATATTTTTTTTGTAAATTACTAAATTTTACCGATTGCCTCAACAGTATTCTTAAAGAAACACAACGAACCGATACAAACCGAACACCGTATCAGTACTCATATTATTGGCCCCAGCGCCGGCATTTGTTATTGTGCATTAGTGCATAACCCACAGAGTCCCACACGTTTTACAACATTAAACCATTAATCAAGTGATATATTTACATACCCTATAAAAATGGAATAAAAAAGCTACAAGTCATTTCAATATAAACTATTCATCCTCCACGCCAAATCATGTTGATGTAATGTAATTCAATAATTTAATGGAAAAAAAGAATAATATTCGTTATTCTTCACTATAATCTTCGCTAATGTTTTCCAAGGTATCAATGCCATCCTTTCACAAAACGGAAAGCAAACCAAGTGATTCACTTTTTTTTTAAGAGTACACAAATTATCTATATTATCTTATTAAGGAGGAGTGATGTACAACATGGTAATTTGCATTTCTATACAACTTAACAAGTAACATGTACAACATATTTAAGCAAAAAACTTAAGGGTATTATTGGCATAGTTGTGACAATTAAGACACTTAGGATGGTAGATTAGTAAATTTAACATAATTCAATACCTCACATCCTAAAATCTTATCCCAATTATGCCCTTATGTCCAAATTTTAAAACACAAAATACAACTTAACCTATGATGCATCTTAAATGTGAGACCTTTCAACCCCCATCCATATTATTATATATACTTCATTATAATCAATTTCTTCAATGCTAATAGTTTTTTCATAACCCAAACAAAATCTTAGAGCTAATTTTATGCTTTGAAACATTGTTTTGTCTAAAAAAAATTATGTCTTCATTAGATGAGAAGAGAAAAAAATCAATGAGAAGTTAAGACGCTTGCAAGATATGGTTCCCGGATGCAACAAGGTATAAGATATGAGTTAATCTTTATATACATATATACATTTTTTTTCTACTTGTTCATATGTTCTTTGACAATTACAAAAAATTTTCTTCATAATATATCATTGTTTTGCTCCATTTAAATGTAGTTATTTGCTATAGACAATGGGAATGCCACTGATGTTTGATGTAATAATCAACTATGTTGGATCGTTGCAGAATCAAATTGAGGTAATTTAATTATGCAACTAAGAATTAAACCAATAAACAAACAATATTCAGAATTATTGATGAGAAAATATTTTTCAAAATTAATTAGTAAAGTTTTTTCTCTTCTTTGTGCATTTTTAGTTTTTCTCCATGAAGCTTTCAGAAGTCAGCATATTCTATGACTTATTTACCTCAACGCTACTGAATTGTATGAATTGTATCAATGTTATAGTCCTATAAATAGTGGTCATGTATTTGGTATTATATTTGAATCAACCCGAATCTTTATCTTCTATACTATATTATAAAGCATCAGTGAAGGATACCCGCAAAATTTAAATACAACATTTATTGCTTATAGTACAATGCTTATTGAAGTCATTTAGGGGGGTAAAATTGTCTTTCTACTTATATATTACATTGTTGTAGAAATTAATTTAAACATTATTATAAAATTGATGAGGAAATTAATAATAATGTGGTGACTCTTTACATTCATAACCTCCATGTCTTTATTATGTTTGTATCAATGTTATAGTCCTATAAATAGTGGTTATGTATTTGGTATTAAGTTTGAATCAACTCGAATCTTTATCTTCTATATCTATACTATATTATAAAGCATCGGTAAAGGATACCCGCAAAATTTAAGTAAATACAACCTGTATTGCTTATAGTACAATGGTTATTGAAGTCATTTAGAGGGTAAAATTATCTTTCTACCTAAATATTAAATTGTTGAAGAAATTAATTTAAACATAATTATAAAATTGATGAGGAAATTAACAATAATGTGGTAACTCTTTACATTCATAACCTCCATGTCTTTATTATGTTTGTATCAATGTTATAGTCCTATAAATAGTGGTCATGTATTTGGTATATAAATAATGTGATGACTCTTCACATACATAACTTACATATCTTTCAATGTTTATAGTAAATAAATTACATCATATATTATGTATTTATATATTCTTTTTAAATTTATGTGGTTGCAGGATGGTATGATGTGACACTTCTGAACACAAATGAATATGTAGGCTTGAAGTTTGCCAACACACCCAACCCAAGACACGTTTCAACCCATTAAAGTGAGCGATATATGTAGGCTTGACGTGTATACAAGCAAATATGGTAGAGATACTTCATGAGCAACGTCATCATCTTCCTCGATGGTTTTTTTTTTCTCTACTACTATAAACTTATAGGAATATAATTTAAGTTTCTGATCTCACGAAGTCACCAATTGCTTACATATCCAAACGAAGACAAGTTCTTATCAGTTGATTTGGTAGTTTTAACTATATTGATTACTAATTTGTTTGGTCTAATATATTTGTTACGGTGCTTGTCAAACTAACATAAAACGAGAGTATCTATGAAAAACATTGACTCCGCTGTATCTCACGGGTGCCCTAAAATAATAGAAATATGTTGCACACTACAAACTGCATTTTAGTAATTATATCACTTCCACTACAATCTTATGATCATTAAGAGATACAACGCCACTTCACTATGCTAAGCACCGCTCTACGATGGCATACTTATCTGCCTTTGAGATACATAAAAAGGGTCCCACCAAAGGACGTGGGCCAATATAAGGGTGTTGCAAGGAATAGTATGGCCTATTGTGATGTACCTATTTAAAATATTCAGAAGATATACTTATGAGTTTCAGTTTTTAATAACATATATTTTATACATCGTTGTTTTCTATTTCATTATAACGAATAACCAACAAACACGATGCACGAAGGGCAAAACAGATGCACCCGCCGCAACGCGCGGACATTCATACTAGTTGTTATTAAACAAACAGTAAGTTTTTAAAATTCTAATTGACATCTCGTTTTAAAATAAAACTGAGTACTGGAATTCCCCCACACCTTTTGACGGAAATTCGGTCGGTATCAGTTCAGTCAAATAGGTTTCTAGGATTCATACACCCGTGACATCACATTTTGGGGTGAGTGACATTACATTCTGGGTATGTGGCAACCTTCTATTGGTGTATAATGAGGGCTAGGGTGTATGAATCCTAATTAGGTGGGTGTATATTTCCACCACCCGTCAAATATGGTGTCACTTTTATGTTATACATAAATTCATATTTTAACCTATAAATAATCAAGCAATCAAATCAAATTAATAGAAACATTATTACTACGACTTTTGAGTTGTATTATACATATCCAATGAGTTCCATGTAACTGTTACATAAAAGTTAAAACGTTGAAGTAACAATGAGGGTAACATATGCATGCGGTATTCAAAGATGTTGCTTTGTATTGCGTATAAGGTGTTTGATGAAAATATGTATGGTGTATAAGGTGTTTGATGAAAATCTAAATTGAGTTGTTTGTAATTGGGCCGTCCAATCGTCCATAGAGACCAATCCAACAGGTAGGAACCCATAAAATTGTTATTTTGTTACTTGCACTACGTCCATACAAATAAATACAAACACAACAATATTCTTTGTTACTTTGCTAAAATAAATTTAATTTGGCTTATATCTATCTATATCTATACTATCTATCTATATCTATCTATCTATCTTCTATATTATAAAGCATTTGACAAGGACTTCTTAAATTTTAAGAGGTACAAGTTTAATTGCTTATAATACAAGAAACAATGCATATAATAACTACTTTTTGAGGGTAAAATTGTCTTTTAAACACCATATTTAATCAAAAAGCAATCAAGAGTCATGAGATGTTTATGAGACCTCATGACATTCAATTCTACAATTATTTTAAACACATTAATAAGAACACATATAAAAAATAATTCATAAAACTACATGTTTTGTTATAATCTTTTTTGACATACAATTAGGTACTTTATAAAAGTTAAAGTTTATATAAACCTGATAATACTATATAGAAATTGAGAAATCGATCAATAACGAAAGTTGTGTTTTTAATAATGAGGTAACGATTTGAATTATAAAATTACTACATATGGCTAATCTGATCTAAACTATACTGTCACCGGATTCTATGATCGGAGAAGAAAGATTATGTTTATAATGAATTTTGAACAAAGATATTAAGAAATATTCATATAAAGGAGTAGACAATAACAAAAAAATTAATTAGTTAATAATAATGGGTTCTTCTTATTGAGTACTTCAATTCAAGTCCACATTTCCCGCTCAAGTAAATTTTTTGGTTATTTATTGAAAACCAATTGGACCGATGTTCATAATCGATTAACCAAATGGGAACAAATGAATGATTGAAACCAATCGGTTTTTGAAAGATTTTAATCGAACGTTTTGGTTTTAGTTATAGCTCAAAACCGAAGTGAACCGAACAACAACTTGTACACACCTTTAAAATCACCAATTGAAGTGTTGTTACTTTGCTAACATAAATTTAATTTGGCTTATATCTATATCTATATCTATACAATCTATATCTATATCTATATCTATATCTATATCTATATCTTCTATACTATATTATAAAGCATTTGACAAGGACTTCTTAAAAGTTAAGAGGTACAAATTTGATTACATATGGTACAACACACAATGCATATAATAACTACTTTTTGAGGGTAAAATTGTCTTTTAAACACCATATTTAATTAAAAGATAATCAAGAGTCATGAAATGTTTTTGACAACATATGACATTCAATTCTACAATTATTTTAAACACATTAAATAGAACACATAAAAAAATAATTCATAATATATGGTATAAGTTTTGTTATACTATTTTATATAGAACTATGTACTTTATAATAGTTAAAGTTTTATAAACCTTATAATATTATATAGAAATCTAAAAATTAATAATGAAAGTCGTGTTTTTAATCATGAGGTAATGATTTGAATTTTGAAATTACTACGTATGGCTAATCTAATTTAAACTATACGGTCACTGGATTCTATGATCGGAAAAGAAAGATTATGTTTATAATGAATTTCAAGCAAAGCTATTTAGAAATCTATCTATATAATAATTGAATACACTTGGGTTGAATATAGGCCTTAGAGAGAGTCTGAGGTATCCACATTGTAATATGGAGCTCCAACTTATTCACTATAAATAACCTTTCCAATATTTTTATTGTCTCCATTCTTTCATCACTCTCAATTCTTCCCTATCAATTCTTCTAACCAACATTCCTCAATCTTCTTTTGCATTCTTGATTTGAGGTCTGTATCTTCTTCTCTGATTTTATAATCTGCATCTAAAATATGGATTCAATCTTCAGTTATAAAATCGACCCATATATGTATTATGGCTATTGTATTCGATTAAATAAACTGGATCCATATCATATGTTCTGATTTGTAATCTTTTATTTTATGCTTTATGTATTCGATTTCCAGTTTATAAATCGTTTTTTTCTTTCAATCGTTGGTTGAACAATTGAAAACCATCACTGATAATGTTTTCAAATACAATCAACATAACCCTTCAAACAGATTTACTATTAATTTTCTTACTTTACAAATATACATAGATTCAATGTTGTTATTCATTATATATATATATATATATATATATATGGATCGGATTTATTGAATGTTTTCGTTTTTTCATTTGAATACTAGAATACCATCCGAAGACAAATATTCGATTATGGCTTATCACAAGGGTGAGCAATTCTTCAAGGTGATGCATGACCCTTCGGCAAGAGTTTCGGTATGACTCTTATTTTCATCTTGATATGGCT
This sequence comes from Ambrosia x helenae, assembly GCA_030844895.1. Taxonomy (NCBI): domain Eukaryota; kingdom Viridiplantae; phylum Streptophyta; class Magnoliopsida; order Asterales; family Asteraceae; genus Ambrosia; species Ambrosia x helenae. Next base: position 64,390,688 of record CM061234.1, on the reverse strand, counting down.
CTTTGTTTTTTTTAGAAAACTGATTATTTCTTTTGTTAATGTTGTTTTTAACGTTATTTATTTCCGGTTATTCTCACAGTTTGTGCTTTTGGTTTGTGCTTTTTAATGTTGTTTTAGAAAACTGATTATTTCATTGATGTAGAAATTTAAGACGTTATTTATTTTTTTCATATTTAATGTAATTTATTTGAATTCTTCATGAGGATTTTTACGTTATTTAATAACATTTGCATTTTTTTTTTGTATTAATAACTGATTACCAATCAATTAAAAGAATATTTTAGGAAATCAATTTAATGAAACAATTACCGACTTACCATATTAAACAAGTATTCTTCACCCCATAATTGAGTCTATACAATAATAATTAAGTTAAATAACGCCACCATTATTACATAATAAGATTGGAAAGTTGCCATTGTTATTATTCGGTTTTAATATAATATGGGGTGTAATAATGTATAGTATTACGGTTACTTTGCTAATTTTAAGCAATCACCATTTATATATATATATATATATATCTCGGATTAAAAGAAATCAATTACTTTAGATTTCAATACATATGAATTGATAATTGATACAAGTCAATTGCATAATAAATGGTGATTGCTATATACGAATGGAAAGGTGATTATCTAAACCGTAATCATATGACATTAATTTCTGATTTTAAGCTATTATCATTATTAATGAAAAGTTACAATTCGAATTTAAAAGCGTGTAATCAATTCAGTAATAATGCATAATACTATTTCCTATATTACTTTGTGCTAATCAATTCAAATTTAAGTCGCTAATCAATTCAGTATCTCGAAATTATGCGCTAATTTATTGCCACTTTACAAACATTCCTTATCAAAATTTTTATATAAATGGATGCGGTAAAATTTTATATATAAATTTAAGCAATCACCATTTATCTAAATCGGTCTAATTAAATACACAATCCCCTAACAAATATCACAATCAATATACCACTGTACCATCCGTTTAAAGTTTACAATATGAACAAATGAACAAAGCAAAATTTTACGGCCAATTGACCATTTATAAGATTCAACGAGAATGACGTGATAATATCATTGCCACCACATAAGGACTAATTTCAAAATAGTTGAACAAAATGGGATGTACATATATTAAGCTAACAGAAATGTACATGCACATGGAAGGCAACTTGTGTGGAGTTTTTTTTTTTTTTTTTTTTTTTGTATCTTATAACCAAAGTAATAGAGTTTATTCAATAATTTAACATCTTAATCAAAATACCACAGACTCATTAATCCAAATGCCTAATTACATCATTATATCTCCCAATAAAAACAACATCAAACATGGATGTCAAACGCCTAATTAATGAGATTAATTACATTCAAATTTTAATGCTAATTCTGTAATCATCTCCTAATAACCGGTCGTTTAATTTATGACATTAATTTCTGATTTTAAGCTAATATCATTATTAATGGAAAGTTACAATTCGAATTTAAAAGCGTGTAATCAATTCAGTAATAATGCATAATATTATTTCCTATATTACTTTGTGCTAATCAATTCGAATTTAAGTCGCTAATCAATTCAGTATCTCGAAATTAGGCGCTAATTTATGGCCACTTTACAAACATTCCTTATCAAAATTTTATATATAAATGGATACAGTAAAATTTTATATATAAATTTAAGCAATCACCATTTATCTAAATCGGTATAATTAAAACAGATAATATAAATTTTCAAAATGTTACTTTTTGTTAAAGAATTATATTAATGATTACTAAATATGTGTAAGGCAATTCGAAACACGGATGTTTTTAATGTCATTGATTTGAATGATTCATTATTGAGATTGTAGCATTTGTTTAATATTATTTATTAAGAGTCTATCGATTCTGTTTATTTATTGTATTCGTTTGAATCTTCGGATTCTGTATATGACACAAGAAACCGACTCTTAATTTTTTTGAAGATGTTGTTTAACATTCAACAATCGGTGAACAATATTTTTTAAACATTAAACTATCGACAATTTTATTATGTTAATTTTGATTATTCAATCCTACATTCTATATTCGGCTGATAATATTAGACAATTTTAATTTCATTAATTCTGAATTATTGTTATTTATTTACATTAATAAAGTTGAACGAATTTAATGTCATTTAATCAGAAATTTGAATCTTAATGATTGTTATCAATTTACACTAATAATATTTTGACCCAATTTAATCTTATTTATTACTATCTTTTAATAATTGACCGAATTTATATTAACATTAATACGAATTTAAGTTTACCGTAATAAGCATTATTTATTATATAGAGGTTAGTTATATTATCTTTGTAAAGTTTGTATAAAAAATAAATGAATGTTTTCGTTAATCATTTAAACCTATTTACAAAAATATATTTCAGGATAAATGTAAGCATAAAGTTGACAAACTTTGCGACAATTACCTATGTATTTAAATTTGATTGAAATAAAGTTGACAATTACCTAATATATACACCATATGTAAATTAATAGTAAATTAAATTTAAGTTTAGTCAACATTATTAATTTCAATTAAAGATATTTAATAACCTTAAACACAATTTTGTTATACATTGTTTATATAAATACAAAAAATAACAAATTAAAACCACTAATAAAATTTAACGCATCCTTTGAACCTAAAAAATGCAAAACTGATTCCAATTTAACTGGCCGAATTATGCCCAACGTCACTCTTTTATCCGGATTCACCAAACATGCCATACACAAACGTACCGAACAAATGGGCAGCAACTGATAAATTAGAAAAGTTTTTCCAGCCTAGACTTAACTTAGGAAACAAATTTGAATTAACCATTTCAGACATTAAATTATCAATCAATCATTACTAAAATGGATTACCAATCATGCCATAAATGTGCAAAATTCATAAACAAATCTGAGACCATATTTTTAAAGCATTCAATCATTATAAAAATCGTTCCACACATTCCTCACTCTTTTTCTAAATTATTGAATCATTTTCGTTTTCACCTTTTACTCTGAGACCACATTTATAAAGCATTCAACAAACTTAATTAAAAAATTTCGATTTACTACACATTTCAAATGTGCACAAAAGACTTATAATTTTTATGCCCAGCCTAAACTTAACTTAGGAAACGATTTTGAATTTAATAAATTGAATAAATCATTAAATTTGGTATTTTTTCAAAATAATAATATCGACTACCACTATAAATGGTAAGTCAATCAAGACAATTAAAAGTATTTTAAACATCCATCATTTATACAATAGGTTCGTTATAATCAAACAAAAATAAATCTTGACCATACCAATTTACGAATACATAATTTGTCATTTGTCATAAATGATAATCAATCTAAAACTACAATTACGTTGCTAATTTTAAGCTTTTTTCATTGATTTAAGTCAAATTCAATCCTTCTATTTTTATACTTTATATATTTAATTACACGGTACCACATTGATCACACTTGCTCTACACACCATAAACCGAACGTGGAGGCATTCGAAAATGTAAGCATACCTTTAGAACGTTTCTATGATTTTGTTATTTGTTGTTTCCGATTTTTCCTTATAATATAAGTATAATATCTATATAACTCATTTTTGAGAAATATGATGTTATAATTTTCGTTAGTATTGAATATGGACTTGCATTAATAATGTTTGAATCGACTAACTTAGTATTGTTTTCAGATATGTTTGAATATTAATCTGTTTCGATGTATATGAATATTCATATTTTGATAATGTCAATTTTAGTTGATTGTTTATCTTAAATTTTTTACACTTTTATTTCATTCCTAATTTTTGTCGAATTTTGTGATTACCCGAAGAGAACAATGGCTGGCCCACAAGCACAACAGTTTACCATGGTTAACCAAATTGATGTCAACCAAAAGGATGTCGCTTTGAAGGTAAAGATCATTCGGCTTTGCCGTCAACCTGATCGTCGCAATCTTAAAGATGTTTACTCAATTAAGATGATAGTCACTGACGAGAATGTAATTCCGAAATCCATATTTTGTATTATCATTATATTTTGGTATTACTTTATTAGCACCACATTTTTTATGATTTGTTAAACTACATTTATTTACTTTGAATCTAATCTTCATTTGCGTATCGTTACAATAAATATATGTTTATTCATTTCATTATTTGTTTTTAAATCACGTAAAATCAAACATTTGTTGATTCATATATTGTTATTAGGTAACATTAAACTTTTTTATGATAATTTACAATTAACCAAATTTCATACGAATTATATTACGTAACTTTCAATAAATAAAATTTGTATAAGAATTTTTTTCATTTGATATGGACATGTACCGCGTGTACACGCGGGGCTCCAACCTAGTATTCATATAAAAGGATTGGACAATAACATAAAAATAAATAAATAATAATGGGTTCTCCTTCTTGAGTACTTCAACTCAAGTCCACATTTCCAACTCAAGTAAAGTTTTCGGTTATTTATCGAAAACCAGTTGGACCGATGTTTATAAGCAATTAACCAAACTAGAACAAATGAATAATTGAAACCAAATGGTTTTTGAAATATCTTGATCGAAATTTTTTTGTTTTGATTATGGCTCGAAACCGAAGTGAACCGAACAACAACTTATACACACCCTTAAAATCATCAATTAGAGTGTTGTGGTCTCCGCCGCAACGCACGGGCACCCCACTATTTTTATATTGATAACCAAAGAAAGGTTTTCATATACATCAATCGTATTTAAATATGATCAATAAACTTTTAAGTTTTTTTCTTTTTTAATGTGCTTTGCTCTCGTAGCACAAAACCCTCTGCGTTATACTAACACAAGCTAACCAGTTCATGACCAAATAAACTAAAAGCATACAACAATTTGAACAATCAATTGACTTGCAAAAGGTTGTGACATACCGACATGTGGAGGAGGGTGTGGTGTGTAAGGGTGCAAACGAGCTGAGTCTGTGAGTATAGGGTGCAAGTGAGTCGAGTAGTACCTGAGTTACTTGAGATCCGCTTGCTAAAAGTTCAAGCCGAGTTTAAATATGTCGAGTTTACATTGGGGCTTTAATAACCAATCTCAAGCCCGAGTTTCACATACCAAACTTGATTAGGTTCGAAAGGCCAAACGATTTTCTTAATTATATTAATTTTAATATATTAAATATCTATATGCATGCTAGATAACTATTATAATTCATATAATGTCATACATAAAAAAAATTCATAACTATATACAATAATACTTACATAGCTAATAAATAATAATCAAGCCAAACTCAAGCTTGAAAAAATATTCACAAGTTGAGCTCGAACATTAAAAAAATATAGCTTTAAATGAGCCGCGCTTGATCTTAGACAAGCTTGATATCATCTCTACTCGTTTAAACTCTCTAGTGGCGAGATAAGATTCAAAAAGAAAAAAAAGTACAATAGGGTCTAGTTTCTTCTATAAAAATTGAGTTGTGTTATAAACTTTAAAATATACTTGTCAAACACTATATATGTAGTTTGGAATTTAACCGGATTATAACTGTGTAGTGGTGATCACATGAGGAGTACTCTTATTGTTGAAGTCGCAAACTAATGTCAAGAACACATATACCCTCCTTTAGTCTATCTTTATTCTTTTCTTTGATGCTATCTATCGTTTTTTAATATACTTTTGAATTGTTTATCGTTTATGTATCAGAGGTACCCTCATTGTTCAGAAGAGCATAATGCAATATTTATTTTCACAAATATCCAATAAAGAACTAGTCAAAAGAGTGAATCGAATGTGTTAGGCGTTAATTTGCTATAAATTATTCAGCCGTTTATTTAACTAAGTTTCTTCATTCAACATGGACACAATGAACATTCGGTTTCTATGTTTCTTTTTTGTGCCATTTTTAACTTTGTTTACTTTCATTCCATTAACCCATGCTTCATCTCATCGATATCAAACCGTAGCCGGTGGCCACCGTCAAGGCGGTTCTAGAACCAAATTTAACGAACAACCGCTAGCAGAAATTGCAATCCGTGAGGCGGTTTTAGCCCTCCATGAAAATGCCTCCATTAAAGCTTCACCTTATGTTCTTGGCTTAAAGGTACCACCCATATCTTCTTTATGTCTAATATTTAAAGGAGAAAATTGCTCGAATAGTCCCTGTGGTTTGCGCAATTTTCACCAATAGTCCTCAAGTTTTTTAAAATTATGGGTATAGTCCTCAACTTTTGGTGTTTCTTAACTCGGATAGTCCTTGGAGTGACTGTGAAATTACTAAATTACCCTTTTGATGGATGGAGGTTATTTTGAACAGAAACCACCACCAGCTTCATCTTTGTGAACCCAAACATCCTACCCACCGGACCACAGGCAGGTCCGACATCGTCCCTCCACAGCTCCGATTAACAGCCTCCTGCTGATAAACTCCACCATGTTCACAACCATTAAATAGATCGTTGCTTTAAGGATTCGGCTGATTGTTAAATCGTTTGGACCATGTCCACAACCATTAAACAGAGGCGGTGACGGAGACGACGAAGAGAACAGAGGCGGTGACGGAGACGACGTTGACGGTGATGTGGTAGACGATGAGTCATTGGATGTTCCTCCTCTGCCGAATAGCAGTAACATTGTTGGTGGATCATGTTGTGTGTAGAGGAATTGATGGTGGTGGTTATTATTATTATTGGTAAAGTAATTATAGTGTGGTGGGTTTTGGCCTTTTTGGGGTTTGAATGTGGTGATAATCAGTAAAGGGGAAAAAGGAACGTATTAGGAGAGACTTGTTGGTTGGAGAAGAAGCTAGGGGAGGGTATATTAGTGACGAGTGTGGTTTAAAATGAAGGGTGGAGGTGTTGGTTGGTGGTTGGTGGTTGGTGGTGGTGGGTGGTGGTGGTAGTGATAGGGTGGGGAAGATGAAGTTGGTGGGCCCCACTAAAATAGGTGGAGAAAAATAGTTGGCTAAGGGGTTAAGTGGGCCCTCTTTATATTTTATTAATTAATTGATTTTTTAATTTTTATTGGGGTAAGGGTAATTTAGTAATTTTATATCCACTTAACTGAATTATTTAACCTCCATCCATCAAAAGGGTAATTTAGTGATTTCACAGCCACTCCAAGGATTATCCGAGTTAAGAAACATCAAAAGTTGAGGACTATACCTGTAATTTTAAAAACTTGGGGACTGTATGTGAAAATTGAGCAAACTACGGGGACTATTCGAGCAATTTTCTCTATTTAAAAATAGGGGAATTAGAATTAAATAATCCAAACTTTGTCGGGTTGTAAGGCAATAATTATCCCAATTTGAAAATTGGAATCTAAAGGCCTAGTTGTCTTGGTTTTTATTTCACTGGACCAAAACTAATTGAGTATTCTGCTTACGTGGCATGCCGTTTTATGCATTCTATTAACCCATTTTTACTTTATGACATGCCACGTAGGCAGAAAACCAATTGGTTTAAACCCAGTTAGTTTTGGTCTAATGAAATAAAAACCAATACAAATAGGACATGTTAGATTCTAGTTTTCAAATTGGGATTATTGTCTTTTAACCCGATAAAATTGGGATTATTTAATTCAAATTCCCTTAAAAATATTTTTTTTAAGTAAACGTTTTTTTTTTGAAGGGTGAGGATAGTGAATGGGTTACAATACAAGTTGACCATCCTGAACCCTCTGCTGATGATTGGGTTGCTGTTTTTTCACCAGCAAAATTCAAGTAATTAAAGTCTACTATGCTTTATTTATTTATTTATTTATTTTTTATAGTTTTTTGTGTGTTGTTGATGGTGTAAGTGTGTATGATTATAAATGATTGTGTTGCAATGGTAGTGGAATCAACTTGCTCTTTTGAAGATTACACAAGAATACAATCTCGTATATATGTTCATCTCCTATAAAGGTGACGTTTCATGCCATTTTTTTCAAATTTTGCACCCCGGAACACTTAGGGCCTATTTGGTAACCTTTTAATGAGACTCTGAACCATTCAGCTTTGAATAGTTCAGCATTCAAACTAAAAATGTGTAATTCTATTAACTTTGTACAGCATCTAAATAGGCCAAGTTACAACAATTATAATAAATTACAAGGAGAGATTTCTGGCCAAGAATAAGGTGGTCAAATGACAGCCACAATTCTCTCTAAAATTATGTAGAAATAATAAGGAAAGTACAATATATATTGATGATTATTTCCTAATGATATTCTCGTTAATATTCATCGTACAGTTCATGTATGTGAGCTACGACAATTGGAACTACCCAAAAACGGGCAAAAGTTCGCTAAGGATGCAGATCATAAACCAGCGTGCTGATTTTTCATTTGCATTGTTCTCCGGTGGCTTGTCAAAGGTGCTTATTAATGTTATTCTTCTGCGGCCCATATTATTCAGTTGGTTCATTAACTTGAATATCTTTAAATTGCAGCCCAAACTAAAAGCTGTCTCAAATACAATAACATTTGCAAACCCAAAAGCACCTCTTTATGCACGCCTTGCTCACGGAAAGTCTTGGGATGAGGTGAGCTTTAACTTTTAATTACCAATAAAAATGGCAAGGTCATTAGAGTTAACGTGTTACTCCCCTTGAGGAAGGGCAAAGGCAAGGGCGGATCTGGGCCATTGTAGCGGGTTCCTAGGAACCCCTGAAAGTGGAAAAATGGAAAAAAAAAAAAAAAATAGCGAGAACCTTGTATGATTTGAAAACAATTATTAAAGGAACCTCTAAAATTGGAAAATCAGTTTGAATCCGTCGAAGACAAATTTGAGGTAATTTAAGTTGTAAAAAAAAAAGAAAAAAAAAAAAAAAGCCAATTCCAATACTTTTTTCCTCTAAAATAGAGCTCGTATAGTCATATGTCTAATTTTGTTACCTAGTTTGTATTTTAATTGAATCTCAAATCTTTAAACTCTTTTTTTTTCATTTGTAGTCTAGGTTTTTATTTTAATATTATTAATTTATCGTTGCATTTTTTTTAAAATTTATTAGATTATAAGATTTTGAAAAACCACACCTTAAACAAGTCTTATCAATCGTAAGGCTGTTTGGTGTGGTATCGGGGAAGGGGGTTGGGATCCTACGTGGCATCTCCCCCGATGGGGAACACCATCCCCCGAATCGGGATCGGGACAATCGGGAATATTTCACCGATCTCATCGAGTGATTGTTTAATATTATTATATTGTGTGTGTAAGTGGAGGAAAATGGAGAAAGGAGAACACCACACCATTTGATGGGGGAAGAGAGGTTGAAATGTGAGGTGGATCAAGGAATTGGTGTGGCACACCATTTAGCCTAAGTGATATCCCTATGTAAAACATATAACTGATAAGCCCGGCCCGGTCCCCTAATGAGCCCAAAATATTTTAAATAAAAATTATGCATATATATTAAGGTGGTGTTTGGGATTGTGTTTTGAATCTGATTTTTAGATTATTGCGTTTTGAAAACGCAAATAATCAGTTTTTAGTGTTTGGATTGCGTTTTGAAAACGCAGATAATCAGTTTTTTTAAGCTACCAAAACGCAATAATCTATAAGCAGTTCCACCCCTACTTTTCCAAAACGCATAATCTGTTTTGAATAATCAATCCCAAACACCCCCTAAGTTTTGTATTTATTATTTATATAGATTTTTATACATGAAGAACTTTTTTTTTTTATCGGCGAACAACTGTGTGGCAACCACCCTTGCGGGGCGCCGTGCCCAAGAATCGACTACTTGACCTCCAGCAGCCCCCGCCTTCTCCCGATGCGCGGAAACCCGAGCCCCACCCGCCCGAAGGCACGACAGTGTTATAGAACTCGTTAAAACATTGCAGCCCGTCAGATTCGAACCGACGCCACCCGTATTCGATCTTCACACAGATACCAAACCATAAATGATGGAAGTGAGGATCGAACCTTTGATCACATAGGTGAAACCATGAAGAACTAATTATATGAATTGAAAAACCTATCCTAACTAGGTGTATAAAATCACGCGCGTTGCGCGTTTTACAATCGAGATTTAGATGAGGTGTTAATCAATTAATAAATTATACAATCGAGATTCCATTTTGGTTGTAAACGTTACAAAAAATGAAGAAATCTATACATAAGGTAACACATGAAATTTGTAACGAAATTACATAATATTATGTTATTTATATTAATAGTATATAATATAATAAATTTTTTAATAAAATAATATGAATAAAATAATAGTATATAATATATTAATTGTGTATAATATAATAAAGTTTTTGAATAAAAATAATAGTATATAATATATTAATTAGGGATGAACATACAAGGCCGAATACCGATCCCGTCCCGTCCCGATCCCGATACCGTACCGAACCGATTGGTTTCGGGATCGGTATCGGTACCAATATTTATGGATTTTCAGTTTCGGTATTATCGGCATCGGTACGAGATCGGTATGGTATCGATATTTTAAGGTAAAATACCGATACCATACCGGTACCGTACCGATACCGTACCGTTCGGTATTGGTATTGTCGGGATCGGTATAAAAAGTTTTTGAATAAAATAATAGCATATAATATATTAATTAGGGATGAGCATACAAGGCCGAATACCGATCCCGTCCCGTCCCGATCCCGATACCGTACCGAACCGATACCGAATCGAGTGGTTTCGGGATCGGGATCGGTACCCATATTTATGGATTTTCGATTTCGGTATTATCAGTATCGGTATTGTCGGGATCGATATAATATATTAATAGTATATAATATAATATATTAATAGAATATAATATATAATATAAATAAAATATATTAGTTTTACTATTCATTTGAATCACTATTCAAATGAATTGTAAAACTAATATATAGTAATTTAATGTAGAGGTTTAAAGTTTAAGGCTTTACTCTAACATCAATTTCTATATTTTTTTTATCTTGTTCCTCTTTGCCAAAAATTTTGGCCCCACTTTTTTTATGTTGTCCGAGGCCCAAACTTTTTTTTTATTTTTTTGGGTTCTCGGAGAATGCTTAACCGACATTGACAAGCTCCCACCTTCACTTCAAATTACAGTTTCAATTCAAATTACTATTATTTATTTATTGAACAACTAAATGTTGTCTCAAAGGGGAATTGAACAAAGTGTTTTTAGACTCGGACCGATCCGGTCAAGGGTTGAACCGGGTGTGCATTGACCCGGTGGTTGGACCGGCGAACTGGCCGGTCAGACCGAGTAAAAGGGGTCAGACCGGGAATTTTGTAATTTTACGAAACTTTTTTTTATTGTTTTGCCGGTTTGTTGGACCGGTGGGGGTCCGTTTTGAAAACATTGATTGAACCCACCACCTCTAAGTTAGAAAGTTAGTACCACCACACCGCAAGGGGTAGGGCAAATTACTAAAATTTAATGGAGAGATTTGTTATAGTTGCCTTGAGAAATTTGTTAAAGAGACTTGTTGAGATAAATAGTACTAAAGAGTCAAACTTTTTATTAAAAAAAAAATCATTATTTTTTTTTTCGTGAAGCTGCCTGCTATTATGTCAAGTCGTTTTGGTCAAACAACCATACACTAATTTATTAAAATTGGAACAATATATGTATAGATGCATAATAAATATGATAAATGATGACATATGTTTGGTGTTTGAAAAGATGACAGTAACATGGTCAAGCGGCTACAGCATAGATGAAGCTGTGCCATTTGTTGAATGGGGTATGAAGGGCCAGCACCAAACACAATCACAATCACAATCACAATCACAATCTCGTTCACCAGCCGGAACACTAACATTCACTCGAAGCGACATGTGTGGTAACACTCTTCTTTTCGATCCAAATTTCGTTTACCATTACCTCTGTCCTATGCATCAAACCACAATATTTATATCGTATGAAAGGAAACCGAATATCCTAATAACTAGGCGATGATTACAATGAATCCCTGATTACGTACATGGTTTATATATATACACATAATACAATACGTACAGGAGGAGCCGCACGTGGGTAGGATGGCGCGATCCAGGCTTCATTCACACGGCTTTCTTGAAGAATCTTTGGCCAAACATGGTGTATGCTACTTGCTACTTAATTCAACTTGTGAATGTTTTTAAACTCAAATCTCTTTTGATGGCGCTTTCAAAGGGTTTGATTAATCTTGATTGTAATAAATATCTAGGTACAAGTACCGAATGGGCCATATGTTACGAAATGGGGAGTATGTTTGGAGCAAGACGTATTCATTCAAAGCGTCGCCTTACCCTGGCCAGGACTCCTTATACAACGTGTGATAATATTTGGAGATATGGGGAAAGGAGAACGCGATGGTGCTAATGCATACAGCAACAAGCATCCTGGTGCGCTCAATACAACGGACACACTCATTAAAGATTTGGGAAATTTCGATATGGTTTTACATATAGGAGATTTGTCATATGCCAATGGGTACATCTCTCAATGGGATCAATTTTTGGCACAAATGGAGCCCATTACTTCAAAAGTCCCATATATGGTTGCCAGGTTTGTAATTTTTGAGCTATTTCAATTTTAGTCCAGTTGAATTTTAATAATATAAACTATGACTCGTTAGCTGATAATACGTTTTATTAATTTGACCACTAATACATATTGTCAGTTTGTTTCACTTCAGGACAATTACACATTCTACACATAATAAAATTGGCTAATAGTATATCATAGGCATTTAGAGTTACTTCTTGATCCATCAAATAGTCCATAAGGATTGTTATCGGTTAATAATTCATAGTTGGGATTATTTAAAATTCCTTGAATTATGAACTAAGAACTTTTTGATTATTCTAAGGTCATTAAGATAATTTGTTTGTGCAAAATTTGGCTTTTCCAGTGGGAATCATGAACGTGATTGGCCAAACAGTGGATCATTTTACGACACTGATGATTCTGGTGGCGAGTGTGGCGTGCCAGCCGAAACGTTGTTCTACTTTCCTGCGGACAATCGAGCAAAATTTTGGTATTTTGACAATATTTTGCAAAAGATCCTTGCGCTTTTGGGAATCTTTAGAAAAGACTAAATATATACTTAACCAGGCGAGAACACTGTTATCTGATTATTTTGTAGGTATTCGATGGATTACGGGATGTTTTCATTTTTGTGTAGCGGATACAGAACATGATTGGAGGATTGGTACCGAACAATATGCGTTTATAGAGAATTGTTTTAGCATCAGCCAATAGGCATAAACAACCATGGCTTATTTTGCTGCTCATCGCGTTCTTGGGTATTCATCAAACGAATGGTACGGCTCGAAGGGTCGTTTGAGGAGCCCATGGGTCGAGAACACTTGCAACACTTGTGGCAAAAATACAAGGCTGATATTGCAGTCTTCGGCCATGTTCATAACTATGAAAGAGTGTGCCCCATTTATCAGGTAATGTAGAAGAATCGTTCTTAAAACTAATTTAAGAAAACTTCTAAAATTAAATTACAATACTACTCATTTGCCATTATGTAACGAACTTTTATTATGTGTTTGCATAGAATCAATGTGTGAGCAATGAGAAATCTCATTACTCGGGTATAGTGAACGGGACGATTCATTTAGTTGTTGGTGGTGGAGGGAGTCATTTATCTCCTTTCACGGAACTAAATACAGTATGGAGCATTCACAAGGATCATGATTTCGGGTTTGTAAAACTTACCGCGTTTAATCAGTCATCACTGCTTATGGAGTACAAGAAAAGCAGTGATGGTAAAGTTTACGACTCGTTCACCATTACAAGAGAATATAGAGATGTGCTGGCTTGTGTTCATGATGGTTGTGAACCCACTACACTAGCAGATTAGGTTCCAATTCAAATGACAAATTGTAAATTGAACTTTTTAAGCTCTTTCATAGTATAGTATAGTATTTTATTTTAAAATAAATGTACCCTTTTTGTTGTAATAAATGTAATGGACCTTTCAAAGTTACTCGTTTAGAAAAACTACAATAATTTTTTATTTGTTAGCCTTTTACCTTTTCAAGCTTTTTTTTGGAACGTCTAAATGTTACTCTCCCCAAACTCCTTATATTTACAAATAATATTCACCTCTTGTTTGAGATTGAACCCTGACCGCTCACTAAGAGGCAAAAGTCTCTACCAAGTTGGCTTGTAGCTTTTCGGTTATAATTTACTTTCCAACCATAATGATCATAAAGTTAATAACTTTATCAAGTATGCTTTACATGACTTGCTACTCAAAATGGTCTTTTTGTTATTAATCAGTGAAGGATAAAATATATTTTTGATTAAAAAGTAAGTTTTCAAGACCTTTGGATAGCATGTAGGTTACCAAAACAGATCACATTGTCTAAACACATTCACAATCTTTGAAATATATAATATCTTTCATCACAATAATGTTGATCATCATGACCTTGTGATTACCACCTATAAATAAACTAAATAGTCATGTTTTTTCATGCAATGCACTACAAGTGTTTAACAAATGTCTATGATCAATAATCTTTTCACATTGTTCTTGTTCTTGGTCTCAAATGCCAGTGTTGGCTATGCAAGCAGCGGCCTCGACCAACATGTTCAAGCTCCAATTGATGAACAACCACTTGCCAAAATCGCCATTCATAAAGCTGTTATTGCTCTACATGAATCAGCTTCCATTCGCGTCAACTCTGTTCTTCTTGGGTCTAAGGTGACAAAATGTTTTGTGTCAACATATATATAACCTAACCTTTTAATAAGATTTGGTAATTCATAAAACGTTGATACGCGCACAGGGTGAAGATACTGAATGGATCAATGTGAATCTTGAGTACTCTAAACCGACTAATGATGACTGGGTTGGCGTTTTTTCGCCTGCAAATTTCAAGTAACTAAACTTACCAACCAATGCCTACAATATACCTCTTTTTATGCTTACATGTAAATTTATATAAAAAAAAAGTTGTAACAATTAAATGAATTTTATTTATAGTTCATCAAATTGTCCCCAGCCAGCAGCAGCGTCTACACATATATGTAGATCCCCGATAAAGGTGCGCTACCATAAATCTTGAAGCTAGATTTAGTTTATGTTTGTACGTTTGATACAAAATCAATTTTAAGTAGAGAATCACAAGATCCGCATAATATGCTTGTGTAGACTACTGCTTCACTACAATGAAAGATACAAGTGTTTATGGGGTTCTTGTAGTTCTCTATCTATTTGTTTTTTGTTCTATACTAAAAGTCACTCTATAGTTGATATTAAATAATAACATGAAACATATTTTGTGATATATAGTACAAATTTGCAAACCACTCGACTGCTGATTATGTTGGTAGAGGAAAAGCAACACTAAGCTTTCGGATCATCAACCAACGTGCGGATTTCTCGTTTGCATTATTTACAGGCGGATTCGAAAATGTAGGTTAGGTTGAGTACGTCGTCATTTTTTAATTTGATTTTTATTCGATCTATTCTAAAATATTTACAATGTAATGTAATGTAATGTTGATGGAATGAATCACGTACAGCCAAAGTTGGTGGCCGTTTCAGAGTCTATAGCGTTTGCAAATCCCAAGGCCCCTCTATACCCCGCCTTGCTAATGGAAAGGCTTGGGACCAGGTACGTATTCATTGGAGTTTAATAAACTTTTTTATAAGATACATTATGTTGTATGTATGGTTGCGCATGCAGATGACAGTAACGTGGACTAGCGGCTACAACATCGACGAAGCCACCCCGCTGGTTGAGTGGGGTAGGAAGGGCCATAACAAAAAGCTTTCACCAGCCGGCACATTGACCTTTACCCGTGGAACCATGTGTGGTATAGTTTCTTGACCGGACCGGCCACGTTACATAAACTTATGTGCGTGCGTATTAATTTAAATTAAA
Organism: Ambrosia x helenae; assembly: GCA_030844895.1. Taxonomy (NCBI): domain Eukaryota; kingdom Viridiplantae; phylum Streptophyta; class Magnoliopsida; order Asterales; family Asteraceae; genus Ambrosia; species Ambrosia x helenae. The sequence continues at coordinate 64,374,842 of CM061234.1, read as the reverse complement.
TGGTCAGGTGCACCTGCGCGCACAACTGGATGGCGTGACCCTGGTTTTATCCATACTAGTTTCTTAACTGAGTTGTGGCCTAATACCATGTATGTATGTATGTGTTTGTTAATTGACCTCGTGACTGATCGACAAATGATGATGATCAGTTAGTTAACATGATGACTTTTTTTATTTTTGGGAATGAATACCTTTTTAGATATGAATACCGAATGGGGCATTTGCTGAAAAATGAACAAACTATTTGGAGTAAAATATATTCATTCAAATCATCACCCTATCCTGGACAAGACTCGTTGCAGCGTGTTATAATATTTGGAGACATGGGAAAGGTACCTAGTATATATAAATTTGATAACTTAAAAAAAATCACAATGTTCTCACTGTTCTTAGTTCTAAATAATATTATATATTTTTAGGCAGAGCGAGACGCCTCAAATGAGTATGCTAGTTATCAGCCAGGATCACTATATACTACAGATCAATTAATCAATGACCTTGGAAACTATGATATAGTTTTCCATATAGGTGGTTTGTCATATGCAAATGGATTTCTCTCAGAGTGGGATCAATTCACAGCGCAAGTCGAACCCATTGCATCAGTAAAGCCGTATATGATTGCAAGGTTAACTCTTAGACAGACAGACAGACATGCAGCTTATGAAATGAAATCTCTAGACAACGTACTTAAACTTTTTTTTTTTTTTTATATCATACAGCGGTAACCATGAACGTGATTATCCAAATTCCGGATCTTTCTATGACACTCAAGATTCGGGTGGGGAGTGTGGTGTACCAGCTCAGACCATGTACTATGTTCCTGCAGATAAACCGAGCTAAATTATGGTAAAACCAGCCACTTACATATTGAATTATTAAATTATGTTTTCTAACGTAACAGTGTGTTATTAACTCTATCGTTGGTTTACATTACAGGTACTCGACAAATTATGGAATGTTTCACTTTTGTATAGCAGATTCCGAGCATGATTTAAGGGAGGGTTCAGAACAATATGCATGGATAGACAACTGTTTAGCTTCAGTTGACAGACAAAAACAACCATGGCTGATATTTGCAGCTCACCGTGTTCTTGGTTATTCTTCATCAAGCGGCGCTTCATTTGCTGGCCGATCACAACTGCAGAAGCTATGGCAAAAATATAAAGTGGACATTGCATTTTTTGGGCATGTTCATAACTATGAAAGAACTTGTCCTATGTATGAGGTATAAGTTAGTTTTCCTTCTTATCGCGTTTACTATCTATGTAATTTAATCTTAAAAATACTTTTTTTTTTTTTTTTTTTTGTAGAATCAATGTGTAAATACAAAAATATCTGATTATTCTAGTACTGTGAACGGGACCATTCATGTTGTGGTTGGCGGTGGAGGGAGACGTTTGGCGGATTACACCGAGACTAATACGAAGTGGAGTTTGTATAAAGATCATGATTGGGGATTTGTGAAACTAACTGCTTATAATCACTCATCACTTTTATTTGAGTACAAGAAGAGTATTGATGGAGAGGTTTATGATAAGTTTACAATCTCAAGGGAGTATAGAGATGTATTGGCATGTGTACATGATGGTTGTGAAGCTACCACTTTGGGAAATTAGCAAATGCCAATTTATGAGAATAAAGTTTCTATTTGTTTTGTTTTTAGTTGTAGTTCAAGCTCATTTACTAGCAATCTAGTTTTTGCTTTTTTTCTTTTCTTAATATAAGGTTCTGTTTTGTAAGTCTAATACTGTTATGTGGAATTGTTACTTTAAATAGTTACTTTTGTTCTATAAAATTGTGTATTGTCTAACATTGTTAGCATAATGGGCGATAGTAGGGCTGCAAACGAACTGAACTTTCAGCGAACAGTTTATGAATTGTTCGGCGGGAAGTTCGTTTGTGTTCGTTCGTTTAATAAATGAACGAACACGAACAAAAAAATCCGTTCGTTTAGTTAAACGAACGAACATGAACCAAGGTCTCGTTCGTTCGTTTATGTTCGTGAACGTTCAGTAACATGTTCGTGTATGTTACTGAACGTTTAGTAATGTGTTCGTTTAAGTTCATTTATGTTCGATAGTTTAATAAGGTTTTAAATTTTTATAATGTACAGTATTTAATTTTTATTTATTTAACCCAAATAAGTAAATAATTTATGTGAGGTAAGTATATGGTTATACAATATCAACGAACCCTACTTTTAGTATAATCATTAAACTAGATATTTGCCCGCGTGGACACGCGATTCACCAACGTACAATTATTTGGAGTAGTATAATGTATAAGAAAAATACAATAGAAATATTTTATTAAAATTTAAAGCCAACGAATACAAATTTTATTCAAATATCACTAAATATTTCCTTATACACCACATTTTTTGTTTTAGTTTTGATATTACCATCACCATAAAGTATAAGTAAATTCACCTCTGCCCTGCTTTTAAGTCTTGACAATTCGACATAAAGTTGGCCATGTGAGAATACAATGTCTCTTAAATACAATCCAACCTTCGATGGATTCTGTCTTTGGCTTTTATTGATGGTAATTGCGAATCATACGGATATTGGAAATTAACGCCTTTGGAACTTCACTGGAATCTTGGTATCAGATGGTATTTGATGAGCATTATCTAGTAAAAAAATAAATAGTAGTGAAAAATATTTATGATAAAATTTTAAAAGTAAGACACTGTTTGAGTCAGATCATTTAAAATTCGAATTAAATGTTATAATTAAGTCTAATTGTTACCATTATAGATATTAAAATATGAAATAGGTAAATAGAACATTTAATATTTGAATATTTATAAAGTTTAACTGAAATCTATCAATTCAAATTTTTGTATTTAAAATTTGAATTTTAACTTGTAAATAATTTGAGAAATTTGTAACTAAAACTATTATTTGTTAAATTTTAAATATATTAAGAAATATCAAATCGGTATATCTCTATTTTAAAGGTAATAGTAGGATTGTTTGTTACAATTATATTTGAATATTTATAAAGTTTAATTGAAATCTATCAATCCAAATTCTATAAATCAAAATTTGAAAGATTCAAATCATTCAAAAATTTGAATTAAATATTTTAAATATGTTAATTAAATCTAAATATAAATGTTAGCATAAATCTTAAATTCAATTTTTTTGAGATTAAATATTTAAATAAAACATTTAGTATTCAAATATTTTTAAAGTTTAACATAAATCTATAATTTCAAATTCTAGTATTTAAAATTTTAATTTTTACTTGTAATTAATTTGAGAAAGTTACAACCAAAGTTATTAATTATTATATTTTAAATATATTAGTAAATCATAATTTAAAGATAATAAATAGTTTTGTAATGGTTACCATTATTAACTTTAATTCAAAATTTTAATTTTTTTAAAAGATTAAGTCATTCAAAATGTGTAATTAAAAGAATAATTAGTATGTGTAATTTTTTACCATTATTAAATAAAATTCAAATTTGAAATTTTGTCTAATTCGTATTTAAATATTTCGAATTTAATTTGAAATTTGAAATTGATAATTCGTCATTTAATTGATTACCAATATAAGCTAAACTAATATTAGGATAATATAGGGCAATTAATAGGATCAATTAATGTATTAATAAGAGTTGACACAATTTTTTTTTTTTGAACGATCAACTAAAGTATTGCCGGGTACTCTGTACGCGCCCCCAATGGCCGAAAGGGGCCCCAGACGGCCTCTAGTCCGTACGGACAGAGCCCTTCGGCCCACCCGTCTCCTGTTCCAGGGAAAACTCGGCCCACAAACCCTCCCGAAGGCACGACGGTAGTGAACCGGTAAAACCTTGAGGGATCAGGAGTCGAACACATGACCACAAGGGTCAAGGGTCTCTCCATCACTTCCCAACCACCTACCCCACCACAAGGGTGGGGGTATCCATCACATGCCTCCCGTGGGAATTGAACCCGGCTCCCCCAAAGAGAGAACCGGCCCTTTTACCACTAGGCCAACTTTGAATCATATTAAATGTGTAAATAGAAGGATAATTAGTATGTGTAATTTACTACAATTTTTAACCAAAATTCAAAATTTTAAATTTTGTTAAATTAGAATGTAAACATTTCGTACTTTAATTTGAAATTTTGAAACTCAAATTTCAATATTTAATTGATTACCAATATAAGTTAAACTAATATTACAATAATATAGCACAATTAATATGATCAATTAATGTATTAATTGGAGAATTGACACTACTTATGTAGAGACTTTGAATCTTATTAAATATGTAATTAAAAGGATAATTAGTATGTGTAATTTCTTACCATTAATAACCAAATCTCAAAATTTGAAATTTTGTGTAATTCGAATTTAAATATTTTGAATTTTAATTTGAATTTTGAAATTCAAAATTCGAAATTTAACTTATTACCAATATAAATTACACTAAATTTAGGAAGTGGGTAATTTGAATGTAATAAGGAAATTTAATGAGTTCTAATTTACGTCAGTTTCCTTTCTCATTATCATTTATTGCTTTTTGTTTAAGAAAAAGTAAAAAGAGTAAAACTTGAAAAAGCGACATATCTTCAATTTACCAATATATCCATCATACAAAGCATGAACATAAAAAACAACGTTGGAACACGACATATTTAGCAAATTTCCACTAACGGCATTTTAAAAACACCTTTTAAAAACGACCCAAATTGAAGACTTTGTTTTCCCAAACCATTTTCTTCTTTATAAATTTACACATAAATCCAAAAACAATACATTATTATTGATTAAAAAATTAAACTTAAAATCAAGCCTAGCAAAAAGTGAATTAATAAAATATAAAAATCACTTTAGGGGACATAAATTAATTGAAATTAGTTATATATAACTAAACCTGATAATCGTTTTAGAGGTATATTGAATGTAATTCATAACATGAGAATGAGAAATATTGATTAGCAACTAAATATAAAAAGATTAGAAACTCTTACCTGAGGTGAATAGTTTCTGGGATTGAGGCTAATAATCGCCCGTCCTGTATATCGAGAAGAAAAAACTCGTGTACTAAACAATTCATCCATCAATAAACGATTCATGATGAAAGCATGAATATAACATAATAATTAGAACACAAACTGTAAAATCAAACCAAAAACGTATGTGCAAAATCGATCCAACACTTAACTCTCAAACTTATAGTCGTCATCATGTTTAGTCAAAGAACAATTTAACCCATACGATCCATTTCCATACATGCTTTCCTGAAAATCTAAATAAAATGACATTATTCAAATAATTGATTCATATAAATAAACACGTGTTTACAGATTCCGGGTCGAATAACCATGATCAAACATCTCCAACCCTTAACCTTGTTCCGCCTTCTTTAGTCCGATGATCGGCCAGTCACCGAACGGTTTAAGATGCATGGGGTCCGGTGAAGGCCGGCTATGATGAAAGGTGATGGTTGGACTGGCTTCCGTCGACGTTTATGAACATCAAACAAAAGAAAAATCTAGACCAAGAACAAAATTTCAATCAAACTGTTTGATTATAAAAACTAACTATAATCTTTGAATTATAAAAACTAACTATAAACTGTTTGATTATAAAAATTTCAATCATGTGTTACAATAGAGTTTTATTTATTAGAAATTAGTATGGTTTTTATAGACCTTTGAATTAAATTTGTAATTAGAAATGATAATTAATATGTTTAATTACTTACCATTATTAATGAAAGATAAAAATTTGAATTTTTGGTGTAATTTGAATTTAAAATTTAAATTTAAAAATTTTGAATTCGAATATGAATTTTTTGAATTTTTAGTAATTCGAATTTTAGTAAATGTGGGGTATAATTACTTACCATTATTAAAGAAAACTAAAAATTTGAATTTTTGGTGTAATTAAAACTTAAAATTTAAAATTTTTTAAGTAATTCGAATTTCAAATTTTTGAATTTGTAGTAATTCGAATTTTAGAAACTGTTTAATTACAATAAATGTGTTTAAATTGAACGTTATTATTACAACTTTGTAATTTGAAGGTAATAACTTCATTTTATTACTTACCAAACAAACACCATGGTTACTTTCTGACTTGACCCAAAAGCCGTACACCATTATGACACCAGCTTTGAAACACCTGTATTAGAAAAAAAAACACAAATAGAATATGATTAATATTAATACGATTTGATGACCAAATGAATAGCTTAATGACAGAAACAAACAGAATGATACATAATTAATCAAAATTGAAAAGTACAGGGATGAATATATTGAAACATAAACATTCAGACAGGGATGAATGGATCAATACATAAACATTGAAACAGTTTTGAATACATATACATACATAATATTGAAATAGAAACATTCAATCAGGTATCAATGAATCCTGAAAACATTGATACATCAGCAAAGAATCAAAAATTCAGAAAACATAATAAGTGAAAACTATCAAAGAACAATACATAGCAGGACATGAAGACTAATCGCCCTAATCGAATAAATCTATAAAAAGAGAAACATGAACCCTAATCCCCAAAGTAACCTAAACAACAACACACAACACCTAATCGAATAACCATAAACATTGAAATTAAAGTAATAAAATCAGTATGTTTCTTATTGAGAAACATGAACCCTAATCGAATAAATCTAAACATTGAAATTAAAGTAATAAAATCAGTATCAAACTAATTGAGAAACATGAACCCTAATCGAATAAATCTGAAAAATTATTAGAATAAAAAAACATTAGAATAAAAAAACAATACATAACACACAATGAACCCTAATCGCCATAATAATCTAAAGAACAACACACAACACCTAATCGCCCAAACCTGAATATTAGAAACAAATATCATTAAAATCAGTAAAAAGAGAAACAGATAAAGATTAATCAGACTTAGGGTTCATGCTTCTCAGTAAGAAACATGATTTATATTAACTGCGATAACTGTGTGTGTTACCTTGAAGGAGAAGACACAACACATCAGATGAACGGCGATATAGAGTTATCACAGAGTTTTTATTCTTCAATCTTGATCGCGAATGAAGGTTTGAAGGAGATGATCGGTTTTTTGTGTGTTTTTAGGGTAATGAATTGAATTGGTAAATGAGATTAGGAAAGTAATAATTGACCAATATTTGACCATAATTTATGTATTAAATGAATTTTCAATTAAAAAAAACAAAACTTTATAAATTATAAGATTGTGACACATGGCACAATATGAGAGGAGAGAAAATTGAAGGTTCAATGTGGGAGGGACAAGTGTCCACATTGAGTTTTGTTTATTAGATGTATAGATAAATAATTAATAAAGAGTTCAAATTTAAATAACCAATTAATGAAGACTTGAAGTTTAAGATGTGAGCTTGGTTTTTTTAGACAGTATTTTATTATGTTTACAAATATTACGTTAAGTGTTAATTATGTTTGTATAACTAGGTTATCTTTTGGGTGGATCTAGTTAATTTCTTAGTGTATATGAATTCGATATTATTTGGAAGTTAATATATTTCACTTTGTGTTTGTTTCTGTTCATGAACACTTTGTATTCATGCACACATGTTTGTGTTCATTAATGTTCGATTATGTTCGTGAGCGTTCATGAACAAATTTAACAAACGAACACAAACAAACACGATCACCAGTGTTTTCTTAACAAACGAACACGAACGGAAGATTTCGTTCAGTAAGTGTTCATGAACTGTTCGTGAACACATAATTTCCTTAACAAACGAACACGAACAAGGCATTGTTCGTGTTCGTTCGGTTTGGTTGCAGCCCTAGGCGATAGGGTTTAGGGGTTATAAATTAGACTTACACTCTTACATACACTAGTGGGTTGCCCGCGCGTTGCGGCGGGGACCACAAAACTTCGGTTGGTGATTTTCAGGGCGTGCACAAGTTGTTATTTGCCTCAATTTGGTTTTAAGCCATAACCATAACTTTCAATTAAGGAATTTCAAAAACCAATGGGTTTCAATTATTTCAGCTTGGTAAATCGGTTATGAACATTGGGTCCAAGTGTAACTGTGACACCCGGCATGTTTGGCTTAAACATATTAGTAACATCTAAGTCTACCTTAGCGAGAAACGTTTATAAACAGACTTAACTGGGTTAGTTGAGTCGGGTCAAGTTAGGATTGTCCAGGGTGCAATGATCTGGAGGATCATTGGGAGTCGTTTTGGTAATACACTAGTACCGGGTTCCGTTGTTGGTGACATTACATGAACTAATTAAGTATATGTGTAGATTATGGGTCGTGTGGTGGATTATATACGTAGATGTGTTTAAATGATGTATAAATGATTATCCATGCTTAAATATGTTAAACATAGACTAAGGTTGCATGCTTATGTGTTAAGATGTGTTAGAATGCGTTAAACACGACAAACTGGAAAATTGGTTAAAAATGAATTCTGGTTCGACCACTTCGAGTGGTCGAAGGAGAACATTTGTTTAGTTCGCCCCTTTGTAAATGGGCGAACCTGGGGTGTGGAATTGAAAGAATTCCTTTCGACCAGGACAGGGCTCATTCGACCCTGTGAAAGGGTCGAAGGAGGCCACCTTCGACCATTCTTATGGGCGAAGGAGAATTAGTATAAATACCTAACTTTGTCATTTTTCATCATTTCACAAACCCTAACCGTCCCAAAACACTCTCAAACGATCTTAATCACTAAGGAAGGATTTTTTGCTCTTCTTTTTCATAATCTAACCTATCTACAACATCTAAATAAGAATCCAAGGTGTGTTCTTAATCCTAAACCTTTTTAAAAGCATTTTAATTCGTTCTCATCTAACCCTAATTGTCCGGATCTGTTCTAAGGGTGTTTTTATGATTAAAAACCTTTTAAATATCTTTCTAAATCAAAACATTCACTACTAGAAAAATACCCCTTTCTTGACGCGCATTGCGCGTCATAAAAGGGTGTTTATGACACACAGAAAAGTGTCAAGGAAGAACATGTCAAGAAAGGTTTATGACATGCAGGCGCGTGTCATCTTTTAATGACACGCGTTTATGACACTCCTTTACGACACACTTTTTTGACACGCATTTATGACACACTCTTTAATGACACTCTTTCATGACATGCATTTACGACACACCTTTATGACACTAATTTTGCGTGTCATGTTTTTTTTTACCTAAAAAAAATTCTGCAAAATAACTAATAAATATGGATTTATATTTATATTTATAATAACAAAATCAATAAATTTCAAAATAAAATTGCATATATTATATATACCACAAAAAAATTACAATTAGCATTTGTCGAATCCTACCACTAGTTACAAAAATATTGTGTCAATACATTACATTAGTCTAGACTAAACGTACGGATAACTTGAAAATGAAGGTTGCGGCATAACTAGACCACTCTTCACGAATGGCATTAATATCCGCATCCGTGTTAGCATCTACTCCTCCCCCTACCTGAGACAACAATTAAATTAATAAGATGAAGGTTAATGTTCGTGATGGTTTTAATTTCAAAACGAGAATTATTACTAACATAAACATCAAAATCACTTAATTTGTATAAACATACATATAGTTGTGTTCTAAACCTGTTTCTGCCTCTTTCCACCATGACCCTCTTCTTCAATGGCCTAGGCTTGTTTGACTCTGCATGTTTGGTTTAATGGACTCGCAAAGGCAGGCTAATTTTGCAACTTTGCACTCTGCTTGTCATTGTACCTACATTTGCAAGAAATATGTAAAAGCCTGCACATTATATCAACAAACAATAACAAATAACTAGGTTTATACCCGCGCGCGTTGTGGCGCGCTCGACCAAATCATTCTAGTATTATTACCCGCGCTTCGCGTCGGCGGGCTTAAATGGATTAGCTAATGCAATCGTTTAAAAACTAGTATTTTACCCGTGTCGCGCGTTGCTGCGACAGCCCGACGTTTACGACTATGTTAGAGGCACTACTATGATGATATTAGGATATGACTTTGTTATACGCTCACATATAAAGTTTTGTACAGATATAAAATTTTAAGGATATAGTAGTATTTATGAATAAAAAATAAGCCTATATTAGCGCACCTCTCTTACACGCACAAACACAACGAATCCCTTTATATTTGAGCATTGTTCTTTGTATTACCGTTGTGAGAAACAACGGGCCAACAACATATCCAAACACAATTGCATAAGATAACCTCGATAAAGGGAAAAGTAAAACTTACGATGTCGTCTCCTTGCAGTTGAAGTTTGTTGATCTCGGAAGTAGCGAGTGACCGAATTTGAAGCTCTCTCTGACGCAACAATTCCGGTGAACCTCCGTTCTCGCATTAGGTTGCGGACACATGATGATCTAAGAACCCAAGTTTCAAATTAAACCCTAAATAAATATGTAAATTTATATGAAAACTGTAGTAGGATACAACAAAAGTTCATATGTATAGACATACCTATTGAAAGAAGACGATGGACAAAATGTGAAGTTGTGGTGGTAAAGCGAGAAAGGATTTAGAGAGATGGATGAACAATCAGATTTGGAAAACACAAATCTTTTTAGAAGAACAGTCAGCAGTGGAAGGATGAGGTGTGGAGGTGGAGAAGGATGACAGCAGAGGCTTTGGTAGAGACGCGTGGCTTAAAAGGCTGGGCAGCGTTTTGGTGGAGACGCGTGGTATGGCACTGTTCAACTTCATTGGAATGACGATTCTTACATGTAACATGATGACATTACACTACATTGATGTGATTCATCTTATAAATTAATCTTGTCCCTTTGTTATCAATTCCTTACAACTTATCATGTAGATTATCACTTCCCATTTTAGTTCACACATAGATAAGGCTTCAAATTAATGTATCATGCATCACAAATCAGTTTCAATTAAGATGACTAAAACAATAAGTACTTCATGTAAAATGAAGACAAATATGAGAATAACTTATCTTTATCATGGATGGCGGCATGGCGCTGATTTCTTGACCACTTGAGTCAACTCATTAACCACCACCTAAGTCAACAATATAGAAATTAGACATATTTGTAATTTGTTCCATTCCTCAAATAATATATACAGTCGGATTCTCTAGGGCAATCTAGATACACAAAAGAGCAACAATAGACATAACGTATACACCCAAGAAAATTCAAAGACAAAAAATAATCATAGGATATAACTTACATTATGGATATGATGTCTTTCTGTGTAATCAACCTCTGTTTAAGAAACACTTGACAGGATTGAAAAGTAAAGTGACAGTTGCCATGGCTTACAGATTCAAGGCAAAGCTATGTTCGTTCCCAAATGATGAGCCGCCAGGAGACCAGTATGGCGCTCTATTGGTGGCCCTGTCTCTCGGCAAATCCGAATCCTTTGCCTGTTGGACCTCCGGTTCGTTTTCCTTGATCTGGAAACGTCAACAGGAGGTTTGGATGTTTCAACTTCCTTGTTCACCATTAGCATAAAACAAAAAAGAATCGATAGAAACGAACATACCTGAGCAAAAAAAAAAAACAGAGTTGCAGAAGCACTGTCCCCTAACTGCCAAAGAAAATGAACAAGCAAACATCAAAGTTGATTCTACAGTAGATTAAAACTTGATCAGAAAGTGAAATTAACTACAACCAGCATCAGATACGAATAAACTATTGCTAATTGCTTACCTACTGGAGTAGAAAAAATGCGATCAACTTCACTTTCAAAGGTAAATTGCAGTGGGCCCTTGATTGAGGAAACATCAAGTTCTTCATATGGTTTTTGATCATCTATCATATTCTTTTCAGCAGCCGGTTTTGAAGAACCTCCAGGCAATGTATAAACAGAAAGTTCAATCTTATCCTCATCAAGAATTGCAAACTGACCATCGTTTAGGCCAATAAACGCAGCATCTCGACCTGAAAAGTTTTTTTATTTTTTTAAGAAAAACATCATTCTAAAAGAATAAGAAAATGATTATAGGTAGAACTTAAAAGTCAACTAACCTTTGATTGTATTTGCTTTACTGTTTGATGACTGGGAGCTAGTGTTTTCCCAGTAAAGAACCACTTCACTAGAAGCACCATTAAACTCATAAACTATAAGAAACAAGTGTTGTTTTCTACTGTGAAGCATGTACTTCCCGTGGAACTCAACATGTCCAGGCATCTAAAAGTAGATAACTGGGCATGAGGATGTGGCATAGCTGCAGATTGACTCGTTGATTGTGGTGGAATGCCGCCATCAGGAAGTCCAAATGACTCAGTAGCAACGGGCTGCATGGATACTTGAGAAATACACAATACTAACGTCATTGTGCAGATATGATTTAAACCGAATTTACCTTCAGTGCTACAATTTTGGTCTGAACTGATGGTGAAACAATAATAGTGAAGTATGCACTTTATTACCTTCAATTGCATTAGCAACATTCAACATAGTCAACGATAGAACATGATGCCAAATGATAAATTCACAAAGATTCAGTATCCTGCAGATATTTAGACAGCGAAAACATTAAATCAAAAGCATGTAGATTCTTAACGGAAGCAAATATCTTCAAACTGAGACCATCACGAGACCCTTGAATATGAATTCACTCACTGAATGAACTTCAAAACAATGATCCAAACTGCAATCTCAAAGAACGGAAGTTGCTGAATTGGGGCACATGTGATTGGAACTGAATTAAAATACTAGAACATTTCATCAAACAGTTGGTGGACATGATGTTGATAGTAAACAAAATTTCTTAGTTACAAACAATTAGGCAACAATAAAGAGACAAGTTACATACAAAATTAATTAAACCTATTGGATATCATCATCAGCATCAACATAAGAACTAACAGTTTATATATCAAATCGGTCTCCAAAGAAAAAGAGGCATTGTGAGCATAACGTAAACAAGTCAAGCATGTAAATTTAACTTTTAGGTCTCTACTAGGACAAATGGAAAACGATTATTTATCTAGAAATAAGTCACCCATTTGCATAAGGGCTCGACATCAATAAACATACACATCTAGTATCACATTGTAAATGATGTAAGATAAACCCTAACCTGATTAGTATCACATTTCAACAATAAACCATAATAACTAAAAAACAATACATAATAAGATAAACCCTAACCTGATTAGTATCACATTTAAACAATAAACCATAATAACTAAAAACAATACATAATAAGAAAAACCCTAACCTGATTAGTATCACATTTCGATTGCTTCTGAAGTTGAAGACGCGACAGGATTACGAGCTTGAAGACGCGATCTGCAGAGGCTTCTGAAGAGGGTTACGAGGGTTCAGAAGTTTGATTATGATGGCTTCAGAAGATGGTTACGATCTACAGAGGGTTACGAGGGTTGGGTTTTTTTTAGCAGAGAAGGGTTGGGTGTTTGATGATCTGTGTGTGTTTGCACAATAATAGAGGAATAGAGAGAGAGAGGGGGCGTGAATGGAGGGAATTGAAAATTGTGAAATATTTGACACCAAACATGACACTCAATTCTTATAGTGTCATGTTTTTTAAAATCTTGACATTAGATTGTTGACACACAAAAAAGAGTGTCATTGTTTGACCATTTTTTTTAAAAGACGACGATTTTTAATGACACGCGCTTTTGCGTGTCATGAATTCTCGCGTGTCATTAAATGTGTGTCAAGATAGGGGTATTTTTCTAGTAGTGATTATCATTTGACATAGGTTTTCATGATGATAAACATATGTAAATTGTGTATTATGTGGTGTTATGTGTTGTTCAATGATTTGCTGTTGTATCTATAATAGAAACATGATATAGGATTGTTATTGATGCTAGATTATTGTTGTTTAGGGTTAGGATTGGATAAATGATGATATTATGGGTATTTGGGGGTTTTAACGAATCTAGACTTGATGCATGATATTTATGATCAATAGAACTAATAGGGAAAGATCGAACACTCGACAAACTGAGCATTTTAAGTTGAAAACGGATCGATTTCAAAAGTTTCCAAATTAGATAAATTATTCATGCATGATAGTGATGTTTCCATAATCTTTACCATTTTAGGAAAGGGCTGAAACGGACGTATTATTGGGGAAAACAGTGGGGTTTTTGTAGGGATAAGTTATTCATACTTGACTGCTGTATTTGATGATGTTTCGAGTCGTTTTGAATGTGTTTGAAGCGTTTTTAGGAAAATTTGCACAACAGGGGCGAACCTGGGCTCCTTCGACCGATCGAAGGTGCGAAGGAGAGAATCCAGGGTCGAACCTGGGTTTTGTTTGGGCGAACGTGGTAAAACGGGCGAAGGAGGCATCAAACGGTCGAACGAAATGTAAAATGGGCGAAGGAGACTGAAAACGGGCGAAGGAGACTTAAACTGACTGGTTCGACCGTTCTGATGCAGAAATGAGATTTTTGATACAAACTAAGTGTTTTATACTTGAACCTTGTGTGTAATCTATGTGTACTTGATTAGTTAGGGTAATGGGTCACCAACGGGATGTCGGGTCGGTCTAGTGTGTCGGTTAAACATTCAAACACGTTTTAAAACATACTTAGTTACGATCTGGACAATCGGGGACTAGATAGCCTTATGGTTATTAGTCGGAACACTTATGTAAACACTTTGATAGATCTCCGGTAGAGGGATTATCAAGGGCTTAACATCTTTACTTATAACCGAAGAACGCTATCCAAGGTGAGTTCACGGACCGACTTTTACTGCTTTAACTTTTGGGGGAGAAAACATGCGCTAAACTATTTTGGTAACATATGTCATACTATGGTTTTTAACTTTGTATTGCTATATGATCTTTGGAAGTCCCGGGGGAAACCATGAATGTGCGGGGATGAACAACGGGGGAAATGTGGATAGATCTATTGGGCGTGACCTGCCCCACTCGTCGGCTTGGAGGGCCGGGCGGGTGCATGTTGTCTCGAACAGGAACATTGGTATCATGCTGAACATACGGGCTGCTTAAACATGCTAAACATTGCTAAACGTGTCTAGTAATGGTTTCCAATCGTAGTAGTAATAAAACATACGCCTAGCTAGCGTACTTGGTAACATTAATATAGTATGGACATGGTAATGTTTTGGTAACATATTGAACAAACCTGTGAACTCACCAGCATTATATGTTGACATCTTTTTGGCATGTTTTTCTCAGGTCGCTAAGGTAGCAACAAATGGAACTAGGCGCACGGGTCTGCATTGGCGTCTAGGCTTAGTTGCATGTTTTGAAATAAAGTGTCTTGGATACTTTGGAATACTATTGTAGCTGATTAAATTTTTAAATGCTTCCGCTTATAAAATCGTTGTTTATGGTTTTACGTATTTCATATAGAGTTGTTTATTGTGATCGTTGACTTGGATCCTGGTTTGTCATGCGCCTCGCGGTAAAACTCCGCAAGTGGTAATTTGAGGTGTGACAGTAACACCCCAACCGATGGCGGAAACATCGGGATGTCACGTATTGATGATTGTTCAGTAGCTCATGGTGAATAATAAATTTCATTAAATAATTTAAATAAGTTACATACAATTGTTCTAAGAATTTGTACATCAAATTGAATGAAACTATGCACACATCTTCAAGCATTAATTCAAATCTCCAAGCAAGTAGAACCTGAAACATGTTAAGTTGAAAATATTTTTGGGTCAACAAAAGTTGGTGAGAATTACATAGGTTTTGATAATCGAATAAAATTTGTTGTGCAATTCATGTGTCATGGCAAGTCTAGTCCATATGTGAAAACATACTAGAAGTAAATCGAGTGCATAATCAACCCTTGTGACTGTTGTATTGTGGTACATCCCATACGCTCATGGTTCACTCGTTTATGTTGCGATAACAAACACCCACGCTACCTTTGTAGGAGGCACGTATCCGGGTGGGATTGTCAGTCCAATAGATCTATCAATGTATATCGTCGGCTGATCAATGTTAATGATTATGCTAGAATTGTGCTTACCCTAGTCATGTTCAAGACATAATGCAATATAGAAAAACACATAGACACATTGATGATTGAATTGCATATATGATGTTGTAACATGTTTCACCCCAAAAAAAGGTGATAAATAGAAAAGGGCCTATGTAAAACTCACCTTCGCAAAATGCTATATCTTGTGAAAAATAGGATATTGTGTTGCCCAAATATGCCAAGTATTACCCTATAATTAAGGTAACAAATATGTCTAAGTATTTCTAGTCTACAAATATACTCTAGGGCTTCGAATTTGGGGATAAGTGTTTTGTTTTGATTAATAATTAAAATGCTTGATATTTGAGAGAAATTTATAAATAAATAAACAAAATCCTTTTCATAAAATTTTGAATCAAAGATGGTCACAATAATGAGTTTAAAGTATAAAAATAATTTTTATAAAATTATTTTTTTTGAAATCGAATATTAATTCTATTTATAACAAATTATCAAAATTTAACTTTAATATTTAAAAATATTAAAATTAAAGAATTATTATTTTAAAATTTATATTTCTATTCTAAATAATCAGAAATAATTTATATAAAATTTTGGTGCAAAAATATTGAAAATTGGATTTATTATGATTTAATTATGATTAAAACTAACAAAAATTGATTAAAAATATTAAATAAATGATTTTTCAGAATTAAAAATCATTTCAGAAAAGTTTATTGTTATATAAACTCAGAATAATTTTTGTGGGAATTTATAAAATTGTTTTGATATTTTAATAGAATTTTATAAATATAATAGAATAAACTTAATTTATTTATTAAATATATTAAATAAATAAATTTTTGAAAACTAAAAATTGTAAGTTAAACTTTTTCATTAGATTAACTTAAAATAATTTTTTTAGAATTATTAAAAGAGTTTTAATATTTTAAAACGAATTTATAAAATATAAGTAATATATATATAATTAAACTTTGTATGTTTTGATTAAAAACAAAACTAAAAAAAAAAAAGGTTTGCCACAGCCGGGGATCGAACCCGCGTGGCTTAGTTGGTGGGTACCAGACACAACCACTTGGTCCAGACCAGTGGTTGTGTTGGTTTCTGTTCGATTTAAATTATATATCATAAATGAAAACAATAATCTTCCCCAAATCGAATGCTCGTGCCCTAGATTTTCCAATTAACAGATTCACACAACAATAACCCAATTAAGCATAGGGTTATTGTTGTGTGATTGCCGAAGATCAAAACCCACAAAAGAAACGTTACTTACAAACACGATTTGTATGATTTAGCTCGGTCAACAGAAAAAGTCAACACGAACACTTTGGCTTCGAATGATGGGTTAATAACAGAAGTTGAGGTTTAAGAGAGGGTATTCGGCGAGCTTAGGTGGTAATGGGTGGTTCAATTTATAGTATAGGGTCTGGTTTGTTGGATTGGCAAGTTTGACTCGATATTAAAGATGATGCGAGTATAATTGATTATAATTGAATCAAATTGATGATGATTATTCGTAGGTTTGACGTGTAATAGACCGGAGATCACGCAATCACACCAATTCAGAACTTAGAACGCGTACAAGGTGGTTAATTATGGAAGATTGGCTTCACAGTTGACTTTCCTAGTCAACTGTGAAGAATTGAAATCGTTATATAATAATTAGGAGCTGGGAAAGTTCACAAGTGTGAGTATAGACCAGGTGGTTGAGTCAGTTGTGTAGGTGACTCGGCTTGGGCGTGGGTTCGAGTCCCGGCCCAAGCAAAATAATTTTTTTTTTTTTTTAGAAACAAGGGAGGAGGGGACTAGTGGGCTGGGCCGATGTTGGGCTTCTTGTGGGTTTGGGCTCCGATTTAAGATGGGCTCAGAGGGGGCATTGGGGCTGATTTGGTTTGGGTTATGGTTAGGTTTGGTTGGGCTCAAGTAAGTGTGTCCAAATAATACATATATATATATATATGTATATATATATATTTACCAATACATTAGATATGAAATATTATTATTATTATTTATATATATACATATATATATATATAAGTTGTGTGTTAGGCATATTGTATAAAAAGATGTATATAACGAGGCTTTGTGTATAAAAATTTGGGAAAAAAATTTGCGATGTTACACCAAGCAGTTGTCGACTAATAACCGAAAATTTAACTTGAGATGAAAATCATCATAATATCTTCTAACCTCATGAACCAGTGGAAATTTTGTGAGTGATGTTTTGTTCCAAGCCTTGCTAGAGTTTTGGCTTATCTTTGCGATAACATGATACTTGCATGATTTTGGTATTATTTGTTGAACTGATAGAAATGGAGAACAACAGATTAAATGCCATGATTGCAAACTGTTTGCGGAGTTGTGGTGATCTATGATGTTGCTCTTGATTAAGTCATTTGGTTTATGTATTAATTGAAGCAATGCCAAAGTATAAAGTAGTGTTTTTTTAATTATGTTCTAATTTATAACACACTTTGAATTTAAAGTTTAACTTGCTGCATGGAAAAGCTTTATTAATTGATTGTGAGAATATGCAAAATGAAAATACATGTGTATAAAAGCAAAAACATCAATCCAAAAAATAGTCCATCCTGAATTTGAAAAGTTAAACACATATATGATATCTTTAAAGTTCCAAATTCAACATAGATGTTTATATTTTTGTGCCTTTAAAGTGTGTTTAACGATTTTGTTATAACGATATTAAGTTTAAACCGTATGCTAAACTTAGTTTATCAAAGCAAACAACATAAAATTTTGTTTGGTTTCACCGATTAATTGACCGAATCTAGATAAAGAATGCATAAAAAAAGCTAAAATGGATATAGTTAAAACTTAAAAAAGTACTCCAATTATTATATTGTTAAAATAATCCATTAATATAAGCAGTATAACTTAAATAAATAAAAACTGCACTGTAATGTAGGAAGTACATAGCCTAAACATTTTCAAATATTAAAAGTAAACCAAACCATTTGGTACAATATGAAATATCCTAAACCGAAGGACATACCATGAATCGAGACAATTCTTATACATGATTGTCTTTTGCTTGCCTTCAAGCAAATCAATAAACCATGCTTAATCAACGATTTAATTAATTTCCAACCATTTTATCGATTCTCAAAAACGGCCCCTAGTCATATCCCAATTCACAAGACTTACGCCTGTCAGTAGATTTACATTCCAAGGTTTTTATATGTTTAAAACAAATGCCTAGCTAAATCCAACTAGATTTGATTTCACACTTTTGCACACCCCTCACAATGGTTCACTCTACTCGGTTTACTATCTCAGCTAGCAAGTAATGTGCTAGTATTTCATGTCAATCACTCGAAACCGATCATAGGGCATGTTAGCATAAGCTTGCAATTCAATCACCTTCCACAAAATTTTTCAAAAGTGGACACGAGTCAAAAGGTCTTTAAAACGGGTTGTAATGGGGCTAGGCGAAGGGTATGGAATGGGATATTTGAAGTGACTATGGTGATGAAAATTCGGCATTTATTACATTGACTAAATACTACTCAACTATAAGGCAATGTCGTGCCTTTATTCAATCTCTAACTCAAGCATATTTTTGTGCTTTTCTTATGAGAACTTTCATTTGTTTGAAGCGTATTTGTTCTCATGCTTTTCAGTTTTTTTTTTTTTTTTTTTTTACTAGAAATGACAAATCATATACACAATACAGCAAAATCCTACCATCGAATTTTCATCATACTGGGTTTAAAAAATTGAAAAGGTTAAATGGGTCAAAAGGTTGATATGGGTGATCAATTGAAAAGATTTCAGGCTCAAGATTGGTTAACTAAGGGGTATCGGAATGGGTCAAGGATGATAAAAATGGGTTTTAAAAATAAAAGGTTTAGCCTAATGCCTTAATCATTCTTGTGTCCACAATCGGTCTAGAGTGGTAGGCGTATCAAAAATTGCAAGTTCTACCTTATGCGCCTATAATAGTACACTCAATTCAAATGAACACAACATGCCGGAGGATGTGGATGAGTATTTGTAGGGTATTAGCATGTTGTGGTGGCTCAATAATCTTTTCCTAAACCTAGAGAGAATATGGGTTGCCGATATGCAAAAGTGCTATATTCTTCCTTAGTCTTTTCTAACTAGGCAATCCATGTTTTGCAAAAACCATCCTTGGAAAAACACATCAAGGAACTTAAAGAATTATGACCATGACTAGGGGTCGAATTTTGTGATCCAATATCATGGTAAAAAAAATGGTTTTCTTACAGTTTAAGCTTGAAGGTTTTTTTTTTTTTATATATATATATATATATATATATGGCTATTCCCCCATCCCCACACTTAAAGTTTACATTGTCCTCAATGTGGGTTCTTGCACAAATAAAGTAGCTAAATAGCCGATTAATTCACAAGTGCGATGATGATAAAAATCCACCCCAAACCTTATTCAACAATACACAAAAGATTAAAGAATAGAAAGCACCTGATAAACAAAAGATGTCTCCATTTCATCGATGAATCCTTGCTCTCCATACTTGATTGCTTCCCATCCTCCATTTTTCCTCCTTTTCACTGAACACTCACCGGTGATGCATATCCTAGGCTCACTCTCAAATCATCAACACATACAAAACAACTAGAAAGAAACTAGAATGCAAAACATAAATTCTAACATACTCAAGCAAACCCAAAATAAAGTCAACCACACAAAATAAAAGAAAAAACAATAAAAATAAATAGTCTACAATGATACACATAAAATGTTACCAAAACCATCCATCAGCGGTAGTAGGGATCATTCGGACCCGGTGGTGGATAAGGCGCGTTTGGATGCCCGAAAATTGCATCCATCCATCTATGGTAGTCACTGAGTGGGTCGGCAGAAGAGGAAGATCCTTCAGCTGGTGGTGGTGGCGGTGGTGGCTGCGGAGTGGGAAGATAACTGGATGAGATCCCTTGGGGCCACCTGACCTGATCAATCACCTCCTGTGGTTGTTCCCGTATGGTTGAATAATCGACGTATGGAACAACTGGCTCATAAGGACGCCCCGCTATTAGGTCCTGGTGGTGTCTGACCTGCTCAGCCTCTAGAAACCTGTTAATCGTGTCCATCTCTCGGGCATAATTAACTGCCCACCAATGTTTGTCTTCCCGTGCCTTTCTTTCCGCCTCTCTTCTCTCCTCTCTTGCCACTTGATCTCTCTCCCGCTGCTCCTCTCGTGCTATTCGCTCTTGTTCCCTTTTGATTGCCGCTTCTTCTCTTTGTCGTGCCAATATCATGTTTCGCATCCCTCGGTCCCACATATTCTTTTTAAATGAAGTCCAACCATGGAACCCTCCAGGCCTTGCCTGGTTGATCCCTGCTACCATCTCCATTTCTTCTCTGCTCATCTCTCGAACCGGTCGCTCTCTCACCACTTGCACTTCTTCTTCTTCTTCCTCTGCTTCATCCGTGTGTACCTCTTCATCATCTCTATGCTCCACATCTTCTCGCAATGCCATTAGCTGTGTGTTGCCTTGTTTATCGAGCAAGACATGGTACTCCGCGGTCCTCTCATATGTAAACTTGGCCTTGCTAAAACTCTCCCATTTCATTTTCATGATGTTCACTTCAATGGCTGGTGTCGACCGTGTCACCACTCCTTGAGCTTCCATCAAGTATGACAATAGCCTAACATGCGGTATCATTTTCCGCTCTTGGCTTTCTCGGCTATCCCAAACGTTCATCAAGACCAAATGCCTAAATGATAGGCGTGGTGTACCATACATGATTGCGTGCAATACTCGAACATCCCAACCTCTTACTTTTGATCTATCCCCGAGCCTTGCCATTAAGTTTTCAAATGAAATGCCCAAAAGAAATCTAGCCTCGCATTCCATATCCTCTCTGCAATGATTATTTCCTCTTTTCACTGGAGCCACATTGTCAAACATATTCTGTGGATCGGTTTTTAACTGTGATTTAGCCCAAAAGAGATGCTCGGGGATATAATAATATTCATTTTCCGGACAAGAGTCAAAATTGGCAATTTGACGCAGTGTCTCAAATGATAAGATCATCTTTTTCTTCCCCACAATACCAGTCAACTTCATTGTAAGAGGTGGGTTATTACCAAGATCTTGCTCCAGCGTGGACATCCATTGCTCAATTGCTTTCAAATAAACCTTTCTTCCTCTATTCGCACAAAAGTCTAATGCAGCTTCCCAACCAATTCTTTCAAATTTTTGTGTTAATCCCACTAACCGTAACTGCTCCCTATCATATGCTCTCTCACAAACCAACACTCCCTCGGTATCATGTTTCAATGTTGACATTTTTTGATACCACATGGCTGGCCTGATTGCTTCATGGAAAGCTGACAATCTTTTAGACTTTTCTGTCCAAGTGGGAAGATCAACATCCATTCCTTCAGCACGCTCCGTCCGTTCGCTACGATCCAATTCATGTTGAATTTCGTCACCCTCATCATCAGATTCATCGCATAAATTGGATCGTTTCCCCTTTTTCCTTTTTGGTTGAGAAGATGATTCGGCATGCTCCTTACCCTTTCTTCTAAAGATATTCTGCATTCAAAACAACAATGTAGCATTAGTTGTCTAATCCCAATAAGACTAGCATGCACC
The DNA here is from genome assembly GCA_030844895.1 of Ambrosia x helenae. Lineage (NCBI taxonomy): Eukaryota > Viridiplantae > Streptophyta > Magnoliopsida > Asterales > Asteraceae > Ambrosia > Ambrosia x helenae. The sequence goes on along the minus strand of CM061234.1, from coordinate 64,352,326 downwards.
TTGACTACATTCTACTCAAACACGGCATCCTATGGCTATGAACATACAATAGCGATTAAGGATGTTGTACTAATCGCCTAAATTCACAACCATATATTTTACATCTCTACAATCCCCTCCCCACACTTATTTCTTGCTTTTATTAAAAAAATTCGTTTTTTTTTCTTCAATAACAAGTGTTATACCCAAGCAATAATCATCCTAAACACTAGTATACATAGCATCAATTTCTCAAACATTCATGAACACATAATATGTAAATGATGAAAATAACAAGCAAAAATTATGAGAAACATACCTTCATGATGATTATTGAGTAGGGAAATAACCACAAGCAAGAAATAAGACAATAACAAGAACACCCCAATTTTGCGATTTCTTTACCCCTTGATTCGCCTCTCAAATCGTTAAAATTAACAAATTCTAAGTTAGGGGTTTTGTAGGTCTCGAAAAACTATATGATTTTCATATAAAATTTGTTAAATTTGGTGGAGGATTGAAAGAGTTATGAAGGATTGAAGGTTTGAAGGGTTTGGAGAAGTTTAGGGATGAAGAAGATGAAAAGTTTTGATGGTTGGTAGGTTTGATGAAAGTAGGTTGAGTTGTAGGAAGAAAAAGTTGTTTTTGGGCCGGTCAAATAAAGTCAACAGCCGAGGTTTTTTTTTTTTTTTTGGCAGGTTTTAGCGTATACTACGCCACTTTTGGCGTAGGCAACGCCATTGGCGTAGGCAGCTGCTTCCTTGCTTGCGTAGGCCAGCAGTTGTTCACGTAGGGAAATAGCCTTTGGCGTACCCTACGCCACTTTTGGCGTAGGCTACGCTAACTTCCAAATTTTTTTTTTTTTTTTTTAAGGAAAAGACTTATGAATTTTATACAAATTTTACACAACTAACGTTTCCCACCCCCAAAAAGAAATAGTATTGTCCCCAATACTTTAATTAGAGTACATACCTGGGATGGGAGTTTTCACCTGCATTTTAGTTGATTTCATAAGTTGGTAAGCCCTCTAAGAAACTTACCAACTCGACAATGTTACCATGTTCTGTTGGGTACTCCACATAGGGCTTCAACCGATGCCCGTTCACAGTTTGTTTTGACCCATCTTTCGGGTCCTCGATGTCTACCTCGCCAAATTTTCCAACCCTTGTTATGATGTATGGGCCAGTCCATTTGCTCTTGAGCTTTCCCGGGAAGAGCTTCAACTTGGAATTGTAGAGCCAAACCTTTTGACCCACTTGAAATTCCTTTTTGCGAATCTTTGCGTCATGAACTCTCTTCATTTGGTCTTTGTATTTTGACGCGATTTCGTAAGCTCCATCTCTTAGCTCTTCTAACTCACATAATTTGAGTTTTCTTTCTCGGCCTGCATCATCATATTGTAAATTAACATTTTTTATGGCCCAATATGCCCGGTGAACTAATTCGACCGGGAGATGACAATCCCTACCATACACTAGTCGATAAGGAGTTGTTCCAATAGGCGTTTTGTAGGCCGTGCGGTAGGCCCATAAAGCATCATTGAGCTTGGTTGACTAATCCTTTCGGTCCGCACGAACCGTTTTTTGTAGAATTTCTTTAATTTGCCTATTGAAAACCTCAACTTGTCCACTAGTTTGTGGATGATATGGGGTGGCAATTCTATGGTCAACACCATATCGCTTAAGCAATTTTCCAAATTTTTGGTTTTTAAAATGAGATCCCCCATCACTTATGATTGTGCGAGGTAACCCAAACCTTGAAAAAATATATGTTTGTATAAAATTGCAAACAACAATATGGTCATTGGTTTTGGTGGCGATAGCTTCAACCCATTTAGAAACATAATCTACCGCCACCAAAATGTATAGATTACCGAAAGAATTGGGAAATGGTCCCATGAAGTCAATTCCCCATACATCGAACACATCAACAACCAAAATGGGTTGCATTGGCATTTCATCACGTTTTGAGATGCTTCCTAATTGTTGACAATGTAAGCAATTTTTAGCATACTCAAACGAATCCTTAAAAATTGTTGGCCAATACAACCCACTAGATAAAACCTTGTGACCCGTCTTTTGGCCACTAAAATGCCCTCCACATGCATAAGAATGCACGTGCTTCAACACACTCATGATCTCCTCATCCGGGATGCATCTTCGAATGATTTGATCCGCTCCCACTCTAAATAAATCAGGATCATCCCAAATGTAGTGTTTTATTTGGGACAAAAAATGGAGTCTCTTCTTCCTCACCCAATGTTCCGGCATTGTACCTGTCACTAAAAAATTAACAATGTTAGCAAACCAAGGTAATGTCGAAACTGCTAATAAATGCTCATCTGGGAACAACTCATTAATTTCATTCGTTGAGTTTTCCTCTTCAATCATCAATCTAGACAAATGGTCAGCAACCACATTTTCCGTGCCTTTCTTGTCACGTATCTCCAAGTCAAACTCTTGTAGTAAGAGTATCCATCTAATCAGTCGGGGCTTAGCATCCTTTTTGTCCATTAAATACCTGACAGCACTGTGATCAGTATAGACAATAATTTTACTACCCCATACGTAAGACCGGAATTTGTCTAGCGCATATACCACCGCAAGTAGCACTTTTTCGGTAGTTGTGTAATTCAATTGTGCTTCCGAAAGAGTCTTACTTGCGTAGTATATAGCAACAGGTTTCTTTTCTACCCGTTGACCCAACACGGCCCCAACCGCATACCCACTTGCATCACACATGATTTCAAACGGTAAAGACCAATTGGGTGATTGCAAAATTGGGGCCCCAACTAACTTTTCTTTCAAAATATTAAAGGCTTCAATACATTTTTCATCAAAATTAAATGGAGCATCTTTCAATAACAAATTACACAAAGGTTTTGTTATGTCGCTAAAACCTTTAATGAACCTCCTATAAAAACCGGCATGCCCCAAAAATGATCTAATGCCCTTAATACTAGTGGGATAAGGTAGAGTTGAAATGACTTGTATTTTAGCGTGATCAACCTCAATCCCACGACTAGAAACCACATGGCCCAACACTATCCCTTCTTGGACCATAAAATGACTTTTCTCCCAACTCAAAACCAGATTGGTCTCAACACACCTTTGCAAAACCTTTTCCAATTGACTTAGGCAAGAGTTAAATGATGACCCGAAAATAGAAAAATCATCCATGAAGATTTCCAATAACTCCCCCACCATATCTGAAAAGATACTCATCATACACCTTTGAAAGGTGGCGGGGGCATTACAAAGGCCAAATGGCATTCGCCTAAATGCGAATGTGCCATATGGACAAGTAAACGTGGTCTTTTGTTGATCCTCAGGATGAATAGCAATTTGATTGTAACCTGAATACCCATCCAAGAAACAATAAAATTTTTGTCCGGCTAATTTTTCTACTATTTGGTCAATAAAAGGTAAAGGAAAATGGTCTTTAGAAGTTGCAGCATTCAACTTCCTATAATCGATACAAATACGCCACCCGGTTACCGGTCGGGTGGCTACCTCCTCACCTGAGTCATTTTTCACGACTTGAATACCTGCCTTCTTTGGAACGGTTTGAGTTGGACTAACCCATTGGCTATCCGAGATGGGGTAGATGATACCCGCATCTAACCATTTCAACACTTCTTTCTTCACAACTTCCCGCATGTTAGGATTTAATCTCCTTTGAGCGTCTCTTGCAGGAGTTACTTTCTCGTCTGTGATGATTTTGTGCATCACAATTGACGGACTTATACCCTTCAAATCCGCCACAGTCCACCCAATAGCAGCTTTATGGGTCACCAACACCTTCATCAATTTTTCTTCTTGCTCCCCAGTCAAGTTTGAAGCAATGATTACCGGGAGTGTGTTGCCTTCACCAACATAAGCATATTTCAAATGCTTAGGCAACTCCTTCAATTCCACTTGTGGCGGCTCGACTAATGATGGTTTCAACTTTGTGTCAATATGGTCCGGAAGACTCTCCACTTGGTGAGTCCATGGTGGTCTTCCTTCCTGTACCGCCTTTGCTTCTTGCTTCTTCTCCTCCTCAGCTATGCTTTTCAACATTTCCACCTGTGACCTGTCAAACATAAAACACTCCTCTATTGTGTTTTCCTCATCTACAACAGTGTCGTATAGAGGAGTGTTTTATGTTTGACAGGTCACAGGTGGAAATGTTGAAAAGCATAGCTGAGGAGGAGAAGAAGCAAGAAGCAAAGGCGGTACAGGAAGGAAGACCACCATGGACTCACCAAGTGGAGAGTCTTCCGGACCATATTGACACAAAGTTGAAACCATCATTAGTCGAGCCGCCACAAGTGGAATTGAAGGAGTTGCCTAAGCATTTGAAATATGCTTATGTTGGTGAAGGCAACACACTCCCGGTAATCATTGCTTCAAACTTGACTGGGGAGCAAGAAGAAAAATTGATGAAGGTGTTGGTGACCCATAGAGCTGCTATTGGGTGGACTGTGGCGGATTTGAAGGGTATAAGTCCGTCAATTGTGATGCACAAAATCATCACAGACGAGAAAGTAACTCCTGCAAGAGACGCTCAAAGGAGATTAAATCCTAACATGCGGGAAGTTGTGAAGAAAGAAGTGTTGAAATGGTTAGATGCGGGTATCATCTACCCCATCTCGGATAGCCAATGGGTTAGTCCAACTCAAACCGTTCCAAAGAAGGCATGTATTCAAGTCGTGAAAAATGACTCAGGTGAGGAGGTAGCCACCCGACCGGTAACCGGGTGGCGTATTTGTATCGATTATAGGAAGTTGAATGCTGCAACTTCTAAAGACCATTTTCCTTTACCTTTTATTGACCAAATAGTAGAAAAATTAGCCGGACAAAAATTTTATTGTTTCTTGGATGGGTATTCAGGTTACAATCAAATTGCTATTCATCCTGAGGATCAACAAAAGACCACGTTTACTTGTCCATATGGCACATTCGCATTTAGGCGAATGCCATTTGGCCTTTGTAATGCCCCCGCCACCTTTCAAAGGTGTATGATGAGTATCTTTTCAGATATGGTGGGGGAGTTATTGGAAATCTTCATGGATGATTTTTCTATTTTCGGGTCATCATTTAACTCTTGCCTAAGTCAATTGGAAAAGGTTTTGCAAAGGTGTGTTGAGACCAATCTGGTTTTGAGTTGGGAGAAAAGTCATTTTATGGTCCAAGAAGGGATAGTGTTGGGCCATGTGGTTTCTAGTCGTGGGATTGAGGTTGATCACGCTAAAATACAAGTCATTTCAACTCTACCTTATCCCACTAGTATTAAGGGCATTAGATCATTTTTGGGGCTTGCCGGTTTTTATAGGAGGTTCATTAAAGGTTTTAGCGACATAACAAAACCTTTGTGTAATTTGTTATTGAAAGATGCTCCATTTAATTTTGATGAAAAATGTATTGAAGCCTTTAATATTTTGAAAGAAAAGTTAGTTGGGGCCCCAATTTTGCAATCACCCAATTGGTCTTTACCGTTTGAAATCATGTGTGATGCAAGTGGGTATGCGGTTGGGGCCGTGTTGGGTCAACGGGTAGAAAAGAAACCTGTTGCTATATACTACGCAAGTAAGACTCTTTCGGAAGCACAATTGAATTACACAACTACCGAAAAAGTGCTACTTGCGGTGGTATATGCGCTAGACAAATTCCGGTCTTACGTATGGGGTAGTAAAATTATTGTCTATACTGATCACAGTGCTGTCAGGTATTTAATGGACAAAAAGGATGCTAAGCCCCGACTGATTAGATGGATACTCTTACTACAAGAGTTTGACTTGGAGATACGTGACAAGAAAGGCACGGAAAATGTGGTTGCTGACCATTTGTCTAGATTGATGATTGAAGAGGAAAACTCAACGAATGAAATTAATGAGTTGTTCCCAGATGAGCATTTATTAGCAGTTTCGACATTACCTTGGTTTGCTAACATTGTTAATTTTTTAGTGACAGGTACAATGCCGGAACATTGGGTGAGGAAGAAGAGACTCCATTTTTTGTCCCAAATAAAACACTACATTTGGGATGATCCTGATTTATTTAGAGTGGGAGCGGATCAAATCATTCGAAGATGCATCCCGGATGAGGAGATCATGAGTGTGTTGAAGCACGTGCATTCTTATGCATGTGGAGGGCATTTTAGTGGCCAAAAGACGGGTCACAAGGTTTTATCTAGTGGGTTGTATTGGCCAACAATTTTTAAGGATTCGTTTGAGTATGCTAAAAATTGCTTACATTGTCAACAATTAGGAAGCATCTCAAAACGTGATGAAATGCCAATGCAACCCATTTTGGTTGTTGATGTGTTCGATGTATGGGGAATTGACTTCATGGGACCATTTCCCAATTCTTTCGGTAATCTATACATTTTGGTGGCGGTAGATTATGTTTCTAAATGGGTTGAAGCTATCGCCACCAAAACCAATGACCATATTGTTGTTTGCAATTTTATACAAACATATATTTTTTCAAGGTTTGGGTTACCTCGCACAATCATAAGTGATGGGGGATCTCATTTTAAAAACCAAAAATTTGGAAAATTGCTTAAGCGATATGGTGTTGACCATAGAATTGCCACCCCATATCATCCACAAACTAGTGGACAAGTTGAGGTTTTCAATAGGCAAATTAAAGAAATTCTACAAAAAACGGTTCGTGCGGACCGAAAGGATTAGTCAACCAAGCTCAATGATGCTTTATGGGCCTACCGCACGGCCTACAAAACGCCTATTGGAACAACTCCTTATCGACTAGTGTATGGTAGGGATTGTCATCTCCCGGTCGAATTAGTTCACCGGGCATATTGGGCCATAAAAAATGTTAATTTACAATATGATGATGCAGGCCGAGAAAGAAAACTCAAATTATGTGAGTTAGAAGAGCTAAGAGATGGAGCTTACGAAATCGCGTCAAAATACAAAGACCAAATGAAGAGAGTTCATGACGCAAAGATTCGCAAAAAGGAATTTCAAGTGGGTCAAAAGGTTTGGCTCTACAATTCCAAGTTGAAGCTCTTCCCGGGAAAGCTCAAGAGCAAATGGACTGGCCCATACATCATAACAAGGGTTGGAAAATTTGGCGAGGTAGACATCGAGGACCCGAAAGATGGGTCAAAACAAACTGTGAACGGGCATCGGTTGAAGCCCTATGTGGAGTACCCAACAGAACATGGTAACATTGTCGAGTTGGTAAGTTTCTTAGAGGGCTTACCAACTTATGAAATCAACTAAAATGCAGGTGAAAACTCCCATCCCAGGTATGTACTCTAATTAAAGTATTGGGGACAATACTATTTCTTTTTGGGGGGTGGGAAACGTTAGTTGTGTAAAATTTGTATAAAATTCATAAGTCTTTTCCTTAAAAAAAAAAAAAAAAAAATTTGGAAGTTAGCGTAGCCTACGCCAAAAGTGGCGTAGGGTACGCTAAAGGCTATTTCCCTACGTGAACAACTGCTGGCCTACGCAAGCAAGGAAGCAGCTGCCTACGCCAATGGCGTTGCCTACGCCAAAAGTGGCGTAGTATACGCTAAAACCTGCCAAAAAAAAAAAAAAAAACTCGGCTGTTGACTTTATTTGTGTGACAACCGGCAAATTTCGTACGGCGATTAACGTGATTCTTATCATGTTTTCGAAGTAATTAACATGGTTTAAGGTTAATTATGGTTAGTTGAACCGATATGAGTCCTACGATGTCCTTCTTGAAGTTCGTAGAAGCCTTGATGTCTTTAAAGAAAGACTTCGCGTATTTAACGTTAATGAACTGACATCAGTAAAAATCCGTCAAACTGGAATAACGTAAGCTTATTCTATGTAAATACGACGCGTATTTACTATCGATGCGATCGTATGTGAAATCGGCGTGAAAAACGGTCTAAAACGCAGCGTTTTGGATAACGCAAAAAGGAACTGACGTGAAAGTCGGACGTCGAACTGCGTGGTTTTAACCGTTATCGAACTTTCGGAATAATTATTTGTTATAAATAATTTCATTTATTAAATTTCGAAAGTAAACAGGTCGCTTAAATGAAGGAAACCGCGACCGCAGTAATTAACGCAATCTTAACGCGCGTTCTGATTCCACGCGTCGGGTGACGATAATAATAAAGAATTTGCTCGGTTTAGTTATGTTTTTAATTTCGAACAAAACCGACTAATTTTTGTAATTAATTATCGGGCCAAAATAAAACCGAAGCGAAAAACGTTTATACGGGTTCGATTTGCGGTACAAGTCACCTACCCCAAACCCTAACTATAAAAGGCATAAGTTCTTCTTCTTCACTTGTGGCAGCCGCAACCTCTGTCTCTCTCTCTACTCTCTCTCTAGAACTCTCTCTCTCTCTACCCTTACACTCACCCACGGCTCCCATTGCCTTCATTATGGCAGCGATCAGTCACCACCACCCATGGTGATGGCTGTGCGGTGGTCTTAGGCCCCAAAACGGGCTGAAAACAGCAGTGAAATGGAGGTGACGGGCCGATTAAGATCATGGTGTTTGTCTATGGTGAGGTGGTGCGGCGGTTTTGAGGCCCGAAGGGGCTGTATGGGTGGCTCGCCTCCACAGATCTGACGGGAAAGGCGGCGAGAGGTGGTGGTTTTGGTCGGGATTAGGTGGCTGGAGACGGTGGTGATGGTCCGATCTGTTCCGGTTGTGGTCGGGTGGTGACAGGTGGCGAGCAGTGGTGGCCGATGGTGGTTGCGGTGGCCTGATGGTGATGGTTATGGTGGTCTAGCAGGTGATAGCTCACAATGGGACCAAGTTCGGGTCTCGGGTCCTCGCTTGATGTCCGGGCTAGATGGGTTAAGCGGAGTTGACGGGTTCCTGCTCCGGGTCAGATTTGATCTGGGTCTGGTTCACTCTTGGGTCACAGGTTAGGTCTCGGGTCAAGATGTTTCAGTTTAGATCTGGTCAACGCAACCAGATCTGGTCAATCGGGTCAGCTTGGGTTTCGTTTTGAGACGTTTGGGACCAGGTCAAAGCTGGTCAAACTCGGGTAAACCGAGTCGACTCGGTCAGCTGCGGTCAAATTGGGTCAACGGTCAGATTCGGTACCGACCAGCTAGTAGATTGAGACGCGCGCATAACTACGGTATAATAAACTCGCATTTGTTATTGTTGTATTATGTATATCTATAAATATATATATAAATACAAAAATACTAAATAGTGTTAACTCGCCAACAAACCGAATAAATCGGATAAACCGGGTTTGTATAATAAGCGTGACGTGTCTTATCGATTGTTGGACTATATCATATATATATATATATATATATATATATAAAGTTATATCTATATAAATAAGTGTAATTTATATAAAGTTATCAAAATGTATAAAAATATTGTTTGATGAAATTGCGGATAAATGGATTGATTGTCTTGTTTTGGTGTCGATTTTGGGGAAAATTGTAGACGACTTGTGTTGTTTGGTTTGTACAAAAACAGAGGAAACTCTGCCGAAATTTTTATAAAATCCGAAGCGCAAAGGCGTTATTGTGGTGCGTCCTTATCAACTATTTTCAAGTGTTTGACCAGAATAATTCTAGACAAAGTCGTGACGTTTTGACGAAGATTATTGGAAACAATAATAGTCGATCCCGAACAATATTTGAAAACAAATATATAGTTTTGTCGAGCGTCAATTGTGTCAACTTCAATGGTTTTTGGTAACCAAAACGTTGTCAAAAATACGGATTTGAAATACGTAGACGCTTAACTTATTTGGGAAAAATTAGTTGAAAGTAATGCTTCGAAACACTTAAAACACTCGGATTTTGGGAAGCGAAATAACAAATGTTATTAGTCAATTTCAATAATTATACTTATGTTTCTTCAAAGTATATTGTCCAAAAATAATCATACAAGACAACTACATTTATCCGATTTACGAGACAAGCTATTACTCGGGATGAGTTATGCGTTTCGTAGTAGTAGTCCAACATGGTTTTCACACGAATAGTAACAGGTGCGCAAGTTGGGTACTATATCGTATGTGAACACATGAATTATGATAAGTCACGATCGGTTCGTCGAGTTAAAACACTTAAGGACTCGGGTAAGTACACACGAGTCAAGATAGTTGAGTAAACTATCTTTTAACCGGAAAATAAGCTAGGCTTATATATGATAGACTTTAAGGTGTCCTTTATTGGTAAATAGGGCACGAGGAAGTCGGTCAAAGCTTTGGGTTTTATTTGCTAGCTAAGCATGGAAATTAAAGTGAGTTTCACGGCCCCATTTTACTGTTTTAACTGGGGGAAAGATATGTTTGTCAAAAGTTATCACATGTTGAAATGTTTTCAAAGGTTAAAATGTGATAAGTGGCATGATGAGTACTTGAGTTTTTGTTCGCCACTCGGGGTTGGGTCCTCGCTACTGTAACCATTAATTCAGGTAAATGAAACCAAAGGAATATTTGGATAGTACTATTGGTGCCTGACAAGGCCCACCCCTAATCGATAGCGTCGATTATGCATCGGCGTATGCCTGGGGTGCACGTATTCTGAACTTAAGTTGTTGGGTTCCGAGAAACGACTTGGAGCGGGGCATATTTATTAGTCTTGGTTTGGTTATGGGACTCAGGGGATTGCTCATCATCATAGTTTGTAGGAGCTAGCTACCCCATACAAAGGCCACAAATTGTGCTGGATCTGCACAGAATGTAAAAATGTTGTTATTACGGAACTAAAACCTGTGAACTCACCAATATTTTATATATTGACGTCTTTTTAAACATATCTTTCAGGTAACTAAGTGCTGAACAGGTATGCGGCTAGTACGGTGGAATTTGGGATGTCGAACACTGGTTGGGGGTTTCACCTAGTGTTACCATCGGGTTGGGACATAAACGGAAACACCCCGCTTTGAAACTTAATGTTTGTGGTTTTATGTAATGTTTGAAACCAGGTACTCCTTCTCGACATCTTAATATAATGATCTTTTCTAATTAGATATAGTTTGTGTTAATCTTGACTTTGATATGCTTTCGAGCATCGCGCCACGTGTTTCCGCCATTGGCGTGGTGTGACAGAAGTGGTATCAGAGCCAAGGTTATAGCGAACTAGGATTTTGAAAAATTTAGACTATAACCGGTTTCGGCTCGAAAACAAAGTTTTCAAAAATAAAACACAACGAAATATTTTTAGAAAAGAAAGAAAATTGTACATGGAGTGTACAAGGGGAAATTCCAACCGACTAGCCATGTGTGTCAATATATAAAATGTTAGAAAATATGGATATGAATGTTTATATTGTGTAAAGATCCAATTTTCTAACTAGTGCTAGTTAACGCATATAAGTAGTACAGATAGCTTGCCTATAAGGATGTCGTGTCACACTTCACTTTAGTCCGCACTTTTGCATCGATTACCGATATCAACAAGCGGGGCGGAAGCGGTGGTCTACGACGAACTCACCCGCTTACCTGCGGACGGGATGATCGGAAGGGCTAACCATTATCGTGCTAGTGGACGTTGTCGTGTTGCTGATGTTGTGAAGGCGAAGCTTGTCTAGGTCTTTTATTGTGTGAAATCTCTGTTTTTGGATCAGGAAGCTCGGAACTAGCGGGCGCTAAAATTACCTGGCAACACCGATTATCATTACGGGTGCACACGTAATAATAACTTGTGGTGCACGGTAACCTTGGTGGGCGCTAGGGCTGGGGTTGGTGATCACTCCTTGTCTTGTCTATTCTTGTTCTGTAGGTTCAGTCTTAGCTTTTGATTGGCCAATGAGTTAAAAAGGGAGGTCTTGTTGATATCCCTTGAGTTCGATCCTCGCAAACTGAATGAGCTTTCTTCAGCATTACCTCTAAGGTACGAACACGGAAGAGCTCGAACTTCTATTCATATGAGTAATCTGACGAAAACCCTCGCATCGGATAGGGACAGGAGACGAAAACTTCCTTGTATAGGAGTTTAATGCCTCCGCACAAGGTCCTTCAATGGAGCGGACGTACGAGGATGCACTGCCTACCGAAGAGATGAATGCTTGGTACGATGCGTGGAATGCTAAACTTGGAACCCAGTGAAGACCGAGGGTGCGTCCCTGCAAAACCAGTGCGTTTTGAGCACGGGACCCTGTGTGGATCAGTATTGAGACTAGTGGCCCGTGTGCTGCTGTATTATTACTGTGAGTAAGTCATTCTTGATCTAACACATGCCCAAGTTGTCTTCGAGGGTCAGGCGTTCCTTCCCCTATTGGAGGGCAGAATCGTCCTTGCTGAGTTAATAGGCTTGATCATCTTATCTAGAAGGCATGATAGCCCCCGTCTAAATCAACATTGTCGAATCGGCAAGATCCTAGTATATTTATTTAATGGGAAAATAAATATATGGTAAAGTGAGCCGAGTCGGGTGTTGAAAACGAAATATCGAGCGACAAGATCCTAGTATAATTATTTAATGGGAAAATAATTATGCGGTAAAGTGAGTCGAGTCGATGGTTGTAAAATGTAATGTCGAATCGACAAGATCCTAGTATAATTATTTAATGGGAAAATAATTATACGGTAAAGTGAGTCGAGTCGATGGTTGTAAAATGTAGTGTCGAATCGGCAAGATCCTAGTATAGTTATTTAATGGGAAAATAAATATATGGTAAAGTGAGCCGAGTCGGGTGATGAAAATGAAATCTCGATCGACAAGATCCTAGTATAATTATTTAATGGGAAAATAATTATGCGGTAAAGTGAGTCGAGTCGATGGTTGTAAAATGTAATGTCGAATCGACAAGATCCTAGTATAATTATTTAATGGGAAAATTATTATACGGTAAAGTGAGTCGAGTCGATGGTTGTAAAATGTAGTGTCGAATCGGCAAGATCCTAGTATATTTATTTAATGGGAAAATAAATATATGGTAAAGTGAGCCGAGTCGGGTGATGAAAACGAAATATCGATCGACAAGATCCTAGTATAATTATTTAATGGGAAAATAATTATACGGTAAAGTGAGTCGAGTCGATGATTGTAAAATGTAATATCGAATCGACAAGATCCTAGTATATTTATTTAATGGGAAAATAAATATATGGAAAGGTGAGTCGAGTCGATTGTGGAAAAATGAAATCTCGATCGACAAGATCCTAGTATAACTACTTAATGGGAAAGTAATTATATGGTAAAGTGAGTCGAGTCGGAGATAAGTTTATCCAAGTTAGTTAATATATATTGAAACATATGTATATATTGAATATAAGATCACGACGCGCGTGTTGCGTCTGAATCCGTCATAAAACTGGGGGAGTGGAACCACATTTCGGGAGCCGAAATCGTAAAGTGTGTGATCCGTAATTGTCAATTATCGCAAGACGCTTTGGCTGACATTGAAATCCCCCTCGAAAATCAAATAACGAACTACTGGAAGTGCTCACGTTATTCTGTCAACTAAACTTACCCATGGGACGGCAATTCCATTACTCATGTTGCAATGTTGAACGTCCGCTACCCTCGTCAGGACGACGAGACTGGTTGACTATTTGGGGTGGCAATTGATGCGAAGTGTTTTCCATCAAACCCCATAGATATTGAGACGTTGCGTCCCTTTGACACGGTGTTTTATAAACTAAGGTTGCGAGATCCATTCGTTGTGGACAATGTGACTTGTCTAATCTCTTGTCGTATTCCGATACTCTCACTGCGTGGCCTATCAGGAAGAAAGTTCGCTGGCCTCGCTTAGGTGGCGGAGAGGCATTTCAGTTGATGACTATCGGTGCTAGGGCCAAAATAACATGCAAGAGGACCCTAATGAGAAGGATGAGTCGGCTGAATTGCCAGAGTCTGTATCGTTTTTATTTTATCGTGGTGTCCCGATAAATCATGATCCTTCTACCTCTACTATTCTCGTTGTGACCACTATCTTTGATACTGAAAAAGATGTTGGTTGGTTTCTAGGTCCTAAGGATACTATTTACCACACATCTAATAACTCTGTCGAGTCTAAGGCTCCCGCCGAGCCTGATGTTGCTCCTGCTGTAATTGTTCTATGGCCCAAGCGAATCATGTCGTCGTTGCTGAGAGTGTAGCTCATACTGAGTGTGTTGAGGATGTTTCTATGGCTTTTGTCAAGTTTGATGTTGCTGTTGTTTCGAAGGCTCCTACTAAGATCACTGTCATTGACATATAAGGCCCTTGCCAAGCCGCTATGACCATGTTTGTGTCACGATGGAGTTCGTTGCTGTTAACTCCATTTTCTTTGAGGTTTTCGTTGAACCGCTCGTTATCATTCCCTGGCTCCTGCCAAGACTAATGTTGGCGATGGTTCTCAGGCATGGTTGAGTCTGTCAATGCTGCAGTTGTCATTATTCGAGTGACTTATATCGAGCATACAGTCATTCTCCCTAAGAACAATATCGGCTTGATAAGTCTGCTAAATTATGTGGAACCCATCGTTCCCATTTCTTTTATGATGACAGATGCCTTTATTAACCCAATTGTTCCCACCAATGAGCCTATGGAGTATAGGTTGCTGCTGAGGATACGAATAAGGATTCCGTCACCATAAGTGAGCTGAAACGCACCGGGGTGCGTGCTCACCGTAATGGAGCTTCTTGTAGTTATGTATAGCGGACTCGCTAGGTTGTGTGTCATCCTGCTGTCTTGAATTCATGTTGTGGCGTTACCCCTAGCGATTGTACATTCTTGTAGTTGCACAGTTTGCCGACTGCGTATCCATGTGGTTGCGTTTCGCTGTCGATGATGCACCTCCGTGGTTGTGCTGCTCCTGATGCGGTATTCCCTTGTTGTTGTGTTTCGCGGACGTGTCGCGATCATTGTCGTGTTGTCCCTACTGTCGTAATGTGTCGTGAACGTATTGCTACAATTGTTGGATTGACTTGATGATGTGATAACTTGTCGTTTGTTTCACTCTTGGTTCCCTCGGGATAAAGACATTACCCCATACCCACGTTGCTCTTGTTATGTTGCTGAGTGGTTGTGTAGTGTCGCCATCGATAATGTGGGAATTCGGGTGTCTAACGGACTTTCCTGTAGTCGTACTAAGACACTCTAGTCCTAGTGTTAGCACATCTATCTATCTAAAGTTCGAATCTCGTAGTTTGGGTAATTGACCGAATCATGTGTCGACCTCTTTATATGCTCGCGCGTCTTGTGAGCATTACCTCTTCAAAATCTAAGGCATCCGTGACGCCATGTCCAGCCTTAACCTTTTACGCGCATTTTGGTCGACTAACCACTCTCGAATCATGTCGGAAGGAAATCCCATGATCCACACATGACGGGGTGAGGCTCGTCTTTGTGATAAGGGATTTCGAATGCGTCTCGAACCTGAAGGTATCGAGTAAATGTGAGCGATATTATGACCCATACCTTTGGGCTAGTAAGAGTTGAAAGACTCAATTTATTATTGCTCATCCCAGTGGATTCGTTGACGTCCTACATGCCGACGTGTCATACTGGTGATTATGGAACTACCATTTTGGACCCACCTAAGGCGTGGGCATTGGTGGAGTCCCCGGTACATGATTCGGAGGTCTTATGAAACCCTGAATCTAGAAGGGCATGTAGCATTGTCTACTCTATAAGGGTGCTACCCTACCGTGATGAGATCTTCGATCAACTCAGCCCTTCGATTGATGTTATCCTGCTAATGGTAGGTTTATCTTGTCTTGGTGTCGTTGCGTAGATTCTTGGGATAGTGGAACCCTTTCGACCTTGGGTCGATACGAGTGTTCCCAATTATTTTTCAGTAGCATTGCTCGCGCTAGAGCAAAATCCCCTATCCTTGACAGACACTGTTGGAGACACCATAGTAACATGAGCTGCCAGGTCAGTGCGTTTAGTACCTGACTAATCAAGATGAGCTCGAAAGCTTACGTATTGCACCCATTTGTGTGACTACCTGAGTCGTTGAATGGGATGCCTTATGGGAAGGCTCAAGATTACTTCTTGTGGGGCGATCTCAGTCGTTGGTTTGTTTTAAGTGATGGCTTTGGCGTATGAAGTTGCCAAGCCCCACACGTGGAATGTGTGCCAAATGCATTCATCTATGACTCGATTTCACCTCTTACCTCGAAAGATTCCGAAGAGATGGAACTTTCGGCAAGTGAGGGTTCTGATTTCAGGACTCCTTCCACTCAAATCTCTGCATAAGATCTGATAGTCAATTCGAGGGCGTGTGGCCTGTATTATTCAGAATTGACTTTCTAGGTTGCTAATGATAGGACACCATTGCCCATGAGGCACATATAACATGACACGTACTGGATACCCTTGTGTTGGGTTGCTACAGGTGCTCTGGTTACCGTTTCGGTGGACACCAGCGTGTCGAGATGTTGTTGAGACCCTATCCCCTGTTTGTTACGGCAACCATATTATGATGATTCATATACACCATTCCTGTGTTGACCAATGTGATGAGTTGATGTGAGCCTCTAGACATTTGTGTTAAGTCGGCTTAAATTCTCGCGTATTGTGGAATCGTACGGCCGTATGTCGAATATACACTGTCCACTGTTTGGGGAGCTGAGGGGTGAAAGTGACGCAAAAACTTTCGACCTCCATCAGTCGATATTAGGCGCCCTAGTACCACTAACCACAATCGCTCATGCGAAAAGGTTGTAAGTTGGTGCATAGTGGATTTCGGTCCACGTGAGGACACATGAATACCATCCGCTACTATAAACAACCAGGAGCGTCCTCGAGAATGTCGACTACTTTGTGATCTGGTAAGATCACCCGGTTAGTGAGATTCGAATGAACAAACCTAAAGGTCCTATCGCCTGAGGTGTCTGGTGGCTGGGATGGGACACAGGTAATGATCGATTGCTATTTGGAACCTTCTCATCCCCTACTCGTTTGCAGTTATAATATGAGGCATACGGATAACCACCTATACTCTTGGAGAGTCGTGGCTAGACACTAGATGCCAACGTTCATAATATCGGATTTTAGTAGTTATCCTGCCCCAGGGTGTGCCAAACCTTGAACGCAAGTCTGGGATACTCAATTTGAGATGAGTATGGATTACCATTCTCGAACGGATGAATTATTGTCCTGGATGGAAGTGTCCTGTGTGATACGATTAGTGTCGGTGGCAAATCAAATTCGTGTACTTCATCGCCAGAATTGCCTATGTGATAGGAATTATCACCCTAGTGTTTGGGGTGTACTGCTCGAAGTCCTCTGGAATGCATACGTGTACGTCTCTAGTACATTGAAAGACAGATAGAGATATACACATGATCTGGCTTGAGTTCAAGAGATGACCAACGAATCTGGTAGATTCAAATTTGCTTGAATAAGTGGCCAAACTGATCAGGAAGTTGTACTAACAAGGCGTTATCCTTAGGAACTTCGAATCGGTATAGGACTTTGCTGAGTGCTATACACTAAAAGGGTGTTGTAAGCACGAAAACGGTAATGGAGTGACTTCGCTTAGTACTCCAGTGACTCGGAGGTATCGGTTAAAATTAGTCTCGCAACGAGTAAACTCGAACTATCACTAGAGCTTAGTGGGACTCATGATGAATCCCGCAAGTCTGGCCTGAGGAAGCATTGTCAATTCCTCTACCGACAGATTTCAGGTTGACGCGAAGCTCTACTAATTCGGGAAAACCGATATATGTGCCGGATTGCGAAATCCAAGAGCTCGGTCGTAGCCATCTCATGATATTGTATTCGTTAGAATGCTAAGCGTGAACTTGGGTTCACGTAGGAAAGAAATCGCATGAGTCGCAAACATCCCGCCTTGTTCAAGGATACTAATGTATCGGATGACTTGAACTGAATTCCGGGACGGAATTCTCTTAACGGGGGGAGAATGTGACAACCGGCAAATTTCGTACGGCGATTAACGTGATTCTTATCATGTTTTCGAAGTAATTAACATGGTTTAAGGTTAATTATGGTTAGTTGAACCGATATGAGTCCTACGATGTCCTTCTTGAAGTTCGTAGAAGCCTTGATGTCTTTAAAGAAAGACTTCGCGTATTTAACGTTAATGAACTGACATCAGTAAAAATCCGTCAAACTGGAATAACGTAAGCTTATTCTATGTAAATACGACGCGTATTTACTATCGATGCGATCGTATGTGAAATCGGCGTGAAAAACGGTCTAAAACGCAGCGTTTTGGATAACGCAAAAAGGAACTGACGTGAAAGTCGGACGTCAAACTGCGTGGTTTTAACCGTTATTGAACTTTCGGAATAATTATTTGTTATAAATAATTTCATTTATTAAATTTCGAAAGTAAACAGGTCGCTTAAATGAAGGAAACCGCGACCGCAGTAATTAACGCAATCTTAACGCGCGTTCTGATTCCACGCGTCGGGTGACGATAATAATAAAGAATTTGCTCGGTTTAGTTATGTTTTTAATTTCGAACAAAACCGACTAATTTTTGTAATTAATTATCGGGCCAAAATAAAACCGAAGCGAAAAACGTTTATACGGGTTCGATTCGCGGTACAAGTCACCTACCCCAAACCCTAACTATAAAAGGCATAAGTTCTTCTTCTTCTTCACTTGTGGCAGCCGCAACCTCTGTCTCTCTCTCTACTCTCTCTCTAGAACTCTCTCTCTCTCTACCCTTACACTCACCCACGGCTCCCATTGCCTTCATTATGGCAGCGATCAGTCACCACCACCCATGGTGATGGCTGTGCGGTGGTCTTAGGCCCCAAAACGGGCTGAAAACAGCAGTGAAATGGAGGTGACGGGCCGATTAAGATCATGGTGTTTGTCTATGGTGAGGTGGTGCGGCGGTTTTGAGGCCCGAAGGGGCTGTATGGGTGGCTCGCCTCCACAGATATGACGGGAAAGGCGGCAAGAGGTGGTGGTTTTGGTCGGGATTAGGTGGCTGGAGACGGTGGTGATGGTCCGATCTGTTCCGGTTGTGGTCGGGTGGTGACAGGTGGCGAGCAGTGGTGGCCGATGGTGGTTGCGGTGGCCTGATGGTGATGGTTATGGTGGTCTAGCAGGTGATAGCTCACAATGGGACCAAGTTCGGGTCTCGGGTCCTCGCTTGATGTCCGGGCTAGATGGGTTAAGCGGAGTTGACGGGTTCCTGCTCCGGGTCAGATTTGATCTGGGTCTGGTTCACTCTTGGGTCACAGGTTAGGTCTCGGGTCAAGATGTTTCAGTTTAGATCTGGTCAACGCAACCAGATCTGGTCAATCGGGTCAGCTTGGGTTTCGTTTTGAGACGTTTGGGACCAGGTCAAAGCTGGTCAAACTCGGGTAAACCGAGTCGACTCGGTCAGCTGCGGTCAAATTGGGTCAACGGTCAGATTCGGTACCGACCAGCTAGTAGATTGAGACGCGCGCATAACTACGGTATAATAAACTCGCATTTGTTATTGTTGTATTATGTATATCTATAAATATATATATAAATACAAAAATACTAAATAGTGTTAACTCGCCAACAAACCGAATAAATCGGATAAACCGGGTTTGTATAATAAGCGTGACGTGTCTTATCGATTGTTGGACTATATCATATATATATATATATATATATATATATATATATAAAGTTATATCTATATAAATAAGTGTAATTTATATAAAGTTATCAAAATGTATAAAAATATTGTTTGATGAAATTGCGGATAAATGGATTGATTGTCTTGTTTTGGTGTCGATTTTGGGGAAAATTGTAGACGACTTGTGTTGTTTGGTTTGTACAAAAACAGAGGAAACTCTGCCGAAATTTTTATAAAATCCGAAGCGCAAAGGCGTTATTGTGGTGCGTCCTTATCAACTATTTTCAAGTGTTTGACCAGAATAATTCTATACAAAGTCGTGACGTTTTGACGAAGATTATTGGAAACAATAATAGTCGATCCCGAACAATATTTGAAAACAAATATATAGTTTTGTCGAGCGTCAATTGTGTCAACTTCAATGGTTTTTGGTAACCAAAACGTTGTCAAAAATACGGATTTGAAATACGTAGACGCTTAACTTATTTGGGAAAAATTAGTTGAAAGTAATGCTTCGAAACACTTAAAACACTCGGATTTTGGGAAGCGAAATAACAAATGTTATTAGTCAATTTCAATAATTATACTTATGTTTCTTCAAAGTATATTGTCCAAAAATAATCATACAAGACAACTACATTTATCCGATTTACGAGACAAGCTATTACTCGGGATGAGTTATGCGTTTCGTAGTAGTAGTCCAACATGGTTTTCACACGAATAGTAACAGGTGCGCAAGTTGGGTACTATATCGTATGTGAACACATGAATTATGATAAGTCACGATCGGTTCGTCGAGTTAAAACACTTAAGGACTCGGGTAAGTACACACGAGTCAAGATAGTTGAGTAAACTATCTTTTAACCGGAAAATAAGCTAGGCTTATATATGATAGACTTTAAGGTGTCCTTTATTGGTAAATAGGGCACGAGGAAGTCGGTCAAAGCTTTGGGTTTTATTTGCTAGCTAAGCATGGAAATTAAAGTGAGTTTCACGGCCCCATTTTACTGTTTTAACTGGGGGAAAGATATGTTTGTCAAAAGTTATCACATGTTGAAATGTTTTCAAAGGTTAAAATGTGATAAGTGGCATGATGAGTACTTGAGTTTTTGTTCGCCACTCGGGGTTGGGTCCTCGCTACTGTAACCATTAATTCAGGTAAATGAAACCAAAGGAATATTTGGATAGTACTATTGGTGCCTGACAAGGCCCACCCCTAATCGATAGCGTCGATTATGCATCGGCGTATGCCTGGGGTGCACGTATTCTGAACTTAAGTTGTTGGGTTCCGAGAAACGACTTGGAGCGGGGCATATTTATTAGTCTTGGTTTGGTTATGGGACTCAGGGGATTGCTCATCATCATAGTTTGTAGGAGCTAGCTACTCCATACAAAGGCCACAAATTGTGCTGGATCTGCACAGAATGTAAAAATGTTGTTATTACGGAACTAAAACCTGTGAACTCACCAATATTTTATATATTGACGTCTTTTTAAACATATCTTTCAGGTAACTAAGTGCTGAACAGGTATGCGGCTAGTACGGTGGAATTTGGGATGTCGAACACTGGTTGGGGGTTTCACCTAGTGTTACCATCGGGTTGGGACATAAACGGAAACACCCCATTTTGAAACTTAATGTTTGTGGTTTTATGTAATGTTTGAAACCAGGTACTCCTTCTCGACATCTTAATATAATGATCTTTTCTAATTAGATATAGTTTGTGTTAATCTTGACTTTGATATGCTTTCGAGCATCGCGCCACGTGTTTCCGCCATTGGCGTGGTGTGACAGAAGTGGTATCAGAGCCAAGGTTATAGCGAACTAGGATTTTGAAAAATTTAGACTATAACCGGTTTCGGCTCGAAAACAAAGTTTTCAAAAATAAAACACAACGAAATATTTTTAGAAAAGAAAGAAAATTGTACATGGAGTGTACAAGGGGAAATTCCAACCGACTAGCCATGTGTGTCAATATATAAAATGTTAGAAAATATGGATATGAATGTTTATATTGTGTAAAGATCCAATTTTCTAACTAGTGCTAGTTAACGCATATAAGTAGTACAGATAGCTTGCCTATAAGGATGTCGTGTCACACTTCACTTTAGTCCGCACTTTTGCATCGATTACCGATATCAACAAGCGGGGCGGAAGCGGTGGTCTACGACGAACTCACCCGCTTACCTGCGGACGGGATGATCGGAAGGGCTAACCATTATCGTGCTAGTGGACGTTGTCGTGTTGCTGATGTTGTGAAGGCGAAGCTTGTCTAGGTCTTTTATTGTGTGAAATCTCTGTTTTTGGATCAGGAAGCTCGGAACTAGCGGGCGCTAAAATTACCTGGCAACACCGATTATCATTACGGGTGCACACGTAATAATAACTTGTGGTGCACGGTAACCTTGGTGGGCGCTAGGGCTGGGGTTGGTGATCACTCCTTGTCTTGTCTATTCTTGTTCTGTAGGTTCAGTCTTAGCTTTTGATTGGCCAATGAGTTAAAAAGGGAGGTCTTGTTGATATCCCTTGAGTTCGATCCTCGCAAACTGAATGAGCTTTCTTCAGCATTACCTCTAAGGTACGAACACGGAAGAGCTCGAACTTCTATTCATATGAGTAATCTGACGAAAACCCTCGCATCGGATAGGGACAGGAGACGAAAACTTCCTTGTATAGGAGTTTAATGCCTCCGCACAAGGTCCTTCAATGGAGCGGACGTACGAGGATGCACTGCCTACCGAAGAGATGAATGCTTGGTACGATGCGTGGAATGCTAAACTTGGAACCCAGTGAAGACCGAGGGTGCGTCCCTGCAAAACCAGTGCGTTTTGAGCACGGGACCCTGTGTGGATCAGTATTGAGACTAGTGGCCCGTGTGCTGCTGTATTATTACTGTGAGTAAGTCATTCTTGATCTAACACATGCCCAAGTTGTCTTCGAGGGTCAGGCGTTCCTTCCCCTATTGGAGGGCAGAATCGTCCTTGCTGAGTTAATAGGCTTGATCATCTTATCTAGAAGGCATGATAGCCCCCGTCTAAATCAACAATGTCGAATCGGCAAGATCCTAGTATATTTATTTAATGGGAAAATAAATATATGGTAAAGTGAGCCGAGTCGGGTGTTGAAAACGAAATATCGAGCGACAAGATCCTAGTATAATTATTTAATGGGAAAATAATTATGCGGTAAAGTGAGTCGAGTCGATGGTTGTAAAATGTAATGTCGAATCGACAAGATCCTAGTATAATTATTTAATGGGAAAATAATTATACGGTAAAGTGAGTCGAGTCGATGGTTGTAAAATGTAGTGTCGAATCGGCAAGATCCTAGTATAGTTATTTAATGGGAAAATAAATATATGGTAAAGTGAGCCGAGTCGGGTGATGAAAATGAAATCTCGATCGACAAGATCCTAGTATAATTATTTAATGGGAAAATAATTATGCGGTAAAGTGAGTCGAGTCGATGGTTGTAAAATGTAATGTCGAATCGACAAGATCCTAGTATAATTATTTAATGGGAAAATTATTATACGGTAAAGTGAGTCGAGTCGATGGTTGTAAAATGTAGTGTCGAATCGGCAAGATCCTAGTATATTTATTTAATGGGAAAATAAATATATGGTAAAGTGAGCCGAGTCGGGTGATGAAAACGAAATATCGATCGACAAGATCCTAGTATAATTATTTAATGGGAAAATAATTATACGGTAAAGTGAGTCGAGTCGATGATTGTAAAATGTAATATCGAATCGACAAGATCCTAGTATATTTATTTAATGGGAAAATAAATATATGGAAAGGTGAGTCGAGTCGATTGTGGAAAAATGAAATCTCGATCGACAAGATATGGACTATATCATATATATATATATATATATATATAAAGTTATATCTATATAAATAAGTGTAATTTATATAAAGTTATCAAAATGTATAAAAATATTGTTTGATGAAATTGCGGATAAATGGATTGATTGTCTTGTTTTGGTGTCGATTTTGGGGAAAATTGTAGACGACTTGTGTTGTTTGGTTTGTACAAAAACAGAGGAAACTCTGCCGAAATTTTTATAAAAACCGAAGCGCAAAGGCGTTATTGTGGTGCGTCCTTATCAACTATTTTCAAGTGTTTGACCAGACTAATTCTATACAAAGTCGTGACGTTTTGACGAAGATTATTGGAAACAATAATAGTCGATCCCGAACAATATTTGAAAACAAATATATAGTTTTGTCGAGCGTCAATTGTGTCAACTTCAATGGTTTTTGGTAACCAAAATGTTGTCAAAAATACGGATTTGAAATACGTAGACGCTTAACTTATTTGGGAAAAATTAGTTGAAAGTAATGCTTCGAAACACTTAAAACACTCGGATTTTGGGAAGCGAAATAACAAATGTTATTAGTCAATTTCAATAATTATACTTATGTTTCTTCAAAGTATATTGTCCAAAAATAATCATACAAGACAACTACATTTATCCGATTTACGAGACAAGCTATTACTCGGGATGAGTTATGCGTTTCGTAGTAGTAGTCCAACATGGTTTTCACACGAATAGTAACAGGTGCGCAAGTTGGGTACTATATCGTATGTGAACACATGAATTATGATAAGTCACGATCGGTTCGTCGAGTTAAAACACTTAAGGACTCGGGTAAGTACACACGAGTCAAGATAGTTGAGTAAACTATCTTTTAACCGGAAAATAAGCTAGGCTTATATATGATAGACTTTAAGGTGTCCTTTATTTGTAAATAGGGCACGAGGAAGTCGGTCAAAGCTTTGGGTTTTATTTGCTAGCTAAGCATGGAAATTAAGGTGAGTTTCACGGCCCCATTTTACTGTTTTAACTGGGGGAAAGATATGTTTGTCAAAAGTTATCACATGTTGAAATGTTTTCAAAGGTTAAAATGTGATAAGTGGCATGATGAGTACTTGAGTTTTTGTTCGCCACTCGGGGTTGGGTCCTCGCTACTGTAACCATTAATTCAGGTAAATGAAACCAAAGGAATATTTGGATAGTATTATTGGTGCCTGACAAGGCCCACCCCTAATCGATAGCGTCGATTATGCATCGGCGTATGCCTGGGGTGCACGTATTCTGAACTTAAGTTGTTGGGTTCCGAGAAACGACTTGGAGCGGGGCATATTTATTAGTCTTGGTTTGGTTATGGGACTCAGGGGATTGCTCATCATCATAGTTTGTAGGAGCTAGCTACTCCATACAAAGGCCACAAATTGTGCTGGATCTGCACAGAATGTAAAAATGTTGTTATTACGGAACTAAAACCTGTGAACTCACCAATATTTTATATATTGACGTCTTTTTAAACATATCTTTCAGGTAACTAAGTGCTGAACAGGTATGCGGCTAGTACGGTGGAATTTGGGATGTCGAACACTGGTTGGGGGTTTCACCTAGTGTTACCATCGGGTTGGGACATAAACGGAAACACCCCACTTTGAAACTTAATGTTTGTGGTTTTATGTAATGTTTGAAACCAGGTACTCCTTCTCGACATCTTAATATAATGATCTTTTCTAATTAGATATAGTTTGTGTTAATCTTGACTTTGATATGCTTTCGAGCGTCGCGCCACGTGTTTCCGCCATTGGCGTGGTGTGACAATTTGACCGGCCCAAAAACAACTTTTTCTTCCTACAACTCAACCTACTTTCATCAAACCTACCAACCATCAAAACTTTTCATCTTCTTCATCCCTAAACTTCTCCAAACCCTTCAAACCTTCAATCCTTCGTAACTCTTTCAATCCTCCACCAAATTTAACAAATTTTATATGAAAATCATATAGTTTTTCGAGACCTACAAAACCCCTAACTTAGAATTTGTTAATTTTAACGATTTGAGAGGCGAATCAAGGGGTAAAGAAATCGCAAAATTGGGGTGTTCTTGTTATTGTCTTATTTCTTGCTTGTGGTTATTTCCCTACTCAATAATCATCATGAAGGTATGTTTCTCATAATTTTTGCTTGTTATTTTCATCATTTACATATTATGTGTTCATGAATGTTTGAGAAATTGATGCTATGTATACTAGTGTTTAGGATGATTATTGCTTGGGTATAACACTTGTTATTGAAGAAAAAAAAACGAATTTTTTTAATAAAAGCAAGAAATAAGTGTGGGGAGGGGATTGTAGAGATGTAAAATATATGGTTGTGAATTTAGGCGATTAGTACAACATCCTTAATCGCTATTGTATGTTCATAGCCATAGGATGCCGTGTTTGAGTAGAATGTAGTCAAGGTGCATGCTAGTCTTATTGGGATTAGACAACTAATGCTACATTGTTGTTTTGAATGCAGAATATCTTTAGAAGAAAGGGTAAGGAGCATGCCGAATCATCTTCTCAACCAAAAAGGAAAAAGGGGAAACGATCCAATTTATGCGATGAATCTGATGATGAGGGTGACGAAATTCAACATGAATTGGATCGTAGCGAACGGACGGAGCGTGCTGAAGGAATGGATGTTGATCTTCCCACTTGGACAGAAAAGTCTAAAAGATTGTCAGCTTTCCCTGAAGCAATCAGGCCAGTCATGTGGTATCAAAAAATGTCAACATTGAAACATGATACCGAGGGAGTGTTGGTGTAACATTATGCATTTATTATACGTTACGGAGTAAAACGACAAGTTTTATTATTTTTGGTGATATTTTGAACCCTTATACAAAGATAATTATTCACACACACACACACACACATATATATATATAAAAGTTTATAATAATAATAATAATAATAATATTAGTAATAATAATCTATAACCATAACTGTTTTGTTAATTTTTTTTTTTTTACCCAACCCAACTGCTGGCCCAAATCCCGGCCCACCTGAAACCAAGCCCAAACCCCTCCTTCCCTCTTTACCAGCTTAATTAAAAAAAAAAGATGTGTCTAAGCCGGGTAACGAACCCGACTCACCAACAAACAACACAAACACACTAACCACCCGAGCCACACACGTTTGTTGATTTAACTCCTGATCTTTTTAAATAAATACACAAACTACCCTCCCTTTTCCCTCTTCCCTTCGACGTGCAGCAGCAGCAGCAGATAGTTTTATATTTTTTTTTTCTTTCTTCTTTTTTTTGTTTTTGACCAAGCCTAATCATCACAATTAACTCGTAATTGTTTCACATATGGCAACAATACATGATCTTCGGCCCTGTATGACTCGGATACACATCAATCACGATCAATCGTTGCCCAATTTCAAAACCAATACGCGTATGGACTTTAATGATTAGTCAAACTTTCCAATTAACCCAACCATCGATCCACACTATAAATTGACCTTCTACGAATCATTTCAACTCGCTCACACATCTCTCTTAACCTCCAATTGCTCTTAAACATCCTCTGAATCACCCACGCGTGCACAGTTTGACTTATTAAGTTGACTGTCCAATCGTATATCAAACAACACTGTAAGTCCAATCTTTTTTGTGGGTTTTGTTAGTCGGCATCCATACAACGAAAACCCTAACAATTATCGGGTTAAAAATATATGGATTGCCTGATTGGATAATCTAGGGTTCGTAATGTGGGTTTGGGGATAAACTGGAATGATACAATGTATTTAATTTAATTAAACAAGGGATAATCACAACCAAAGGCCTTGGCCAAGTGGTTGTGATCGTTGTTGTTGACTGAGGGCACCCGGGTTCGATTCCTGCTGGGCGTCCCTTTTTCCACTCCTTTTAATTTCTTTTTTTTGAAACCAAATTATATATATATTACATTTAAATCTTATAAATTCATTTTTAAATATTAAAACCTTTTTATAAATTCTAAAAAAATTATATTTATTAAATCTGAGATAAAAGTTTTATTTACAAATTTTATTTTTCTGAAATTCATTTATTTAATATTTATAATAATTAAATCAATTTTATACTATTATATTTATAAAAATCCATTGAAATATCAAAACAATTTTATTAATTTCTACAAAAATTATCCTATGTTTGTACAATATTAAACTTTACTGAAATAATTTTTAATTCAGAAAAATCATTTATTTTATATTTTTAATCAATTTTTGTTAGATTTAATCATAATTAAATCATAATAAATTCAATTTTTATTATTTTTGCACCAAAATTTTATACAATTTATTTTAAAATATTTAGAACAGAAATATGATTTTTAACATAATAATTCTTTAATTTTAGTATTTTTTAGATATTAAAGTTAAATTTTGGCAATTTGTAATAAATAGATTTAAAAATCTATTTTAAAAGAAATAATTTTATAAAAATTATTTTTATACATCAAACACATTATTGTGGGCATTCTAAATTCAAATTTTATAAAAAGACTTTCTTTTATTTAATTATCAAATTTCCCTCTTATTTAATTAACATTTTATTTTAAATTCAACAATTGGATATCCCCAAATCAAAACCCTAGAATATACTTATAAACTAGATAGACTTAGACTTATTTGTTACCTTATTATAGGGTGATACTTGATACATTTGGGCAACACCATTATCCAAATTTTCCAACAGATATAACATTTTACCAAGGTGAGTTTTACATAGCCCCTTTTATTTATCACCATTTTTGGGGTGAAACATGTTATAACATCATCATTGCAATTCAATCATCAATGTGTCTATGTGTTTTCTATGTTGCATTATGTCTTGAGCATGATTAGAGTAAGCACCATTCTAGCATAATCATTAACTCCGTACAAGCCGACGGTATACATTGATAGATCTATTGGACTGACAATCCCACCCGGATACGTGCCTCCTACAAAGGTAGCGTGGGTGTTTGTTATCGTATAACATATTCAAGTGAACCATGAGCGTATGGGATGTATCATATTATAACAGTCATCAGGGTTGGTTATGCACTCGATTTATTTCTAGTATGTTCTCACATATGGACTAGATTGACATGACACATGAATTGCACAACATCTTTATTCAATTATCAAAAACCTATGTAATTCTCACCAACTTTTGTTGACCCAAAACCTTTTCAACTTAACATGTTTCAGGTTCTATTTGCTTGAAGATTTGAATTGATGCTTGAAGATATGTGTATAGTTTTATTCAATTTGATGTACAAATTCTAGAACAAATGTATGTAATTCATTTAAATCATTTAATGAAATTTATTATTCACCATGAGCTACT
This sequence comes from Ambrosia x helenae, assembly GCA_030844895.1. Taxonomy (NCBI): domain Eukaryota; kingdom Viridiplantae; phylum Streptophyta; class Magnoliopsida; order Asterales; family Asteraceae; genus Ambrosia; species Ambrosia x helenae. The sequence continues at coordinate 64,323,723 of CM061234.1, read as the reverse complement.
GAACAATCATCAATACGTGCCATCCCGATGTTTCCGCCATCGGTTGGGGTGTTACAGATTGGTATCAGAGCCATGGTTATAGGGAATTAGGTTATTAGAAAAATAATCTAGTCTATAACCATAGGATTTAATCAGTACTTGCTCCTTTTACTTGCTACACTCTATCTCCCTCCTACTTCTTATCCCTACTTTCATCCTTACAAGAAGGTTACTCTCCATCACTGGATTCACTCTTAGACTGATAAGGCAAAATCCTCAGGTTTAACCTGAAACACCTTGAAATCTCGTCGAAGTTCTAGATTTTAATAACGAACACGTGCAATCTGGAAGGGTGAACGCCTGTATTCTGAGTCTTCTGTCTAGGCTGGCATTGCGCATATATCCCAATCAGACGAGGGACCCGGATGCCTACCTGGGAATTCTCGGGATGAGTGTTCACTTATAGGCTAAAGCATGTCTTCATATGTTATTAGAATTTAGAATCTTTGATAAGTCAACGTTTTCGTTTATTCGTTTTAATGAATAAATGATTACACTCCTTATATAATCTCATTCATTTCACTGTGTCTCTTACAGATCATGCCTCCACGTCGCAGTACTCGTCTTAACAGTGGTGAAAATCATGATGAAGGAAGTAGCAATCACAACCATAACCACGATACTAACCACAACAACAACAACAACAACAATGGTGTCGATGCCCAACTGGCTGCAATCATTTCTCAACAAATGGCGCAGCAAATCGCAACTCTGGTTCCCAACTTACTAGCTCAAGTCATCCAGTTGAACGGCAACGGGAACGGCAACGGCAACGGGAATGGAAATGGACACCACAACGGGAATGGACTTCCAGCCTGTACCCTTAAACACTTTAATTCCTGTAATCCCCCAAAGTTCAGTGGAGAAGAAGGAGCTACAGGACTCCTACAATGGTTTGAGGGTATTGAGAATACCTTCATCAACAGTGAGTGCCCCAATAATTTTAAAGTCCGTTATGCCATGAGTGTTCTTCACAAACGAGCACTCACTTGGTGGAATGAAGAAAAACGCACTCGCGGAGCTGAAGCTGCACTAGCCTTAACCTGGGATCAAGCTAAAGACATTATGAAGGCAGAGTTCTGTCCTCGTAATGAAATTAAGAAGCTGGAAGATGAATTTCATGATCTTGCTCAAGACAGTGGGGAAAACCTTGCTTACAACACACGTTTTCACGAACTTAGCTTACTGCTACCCCACAAAGTCACCCCTTTGCCCATTGTTATCGAAAAATACATTGGTGGTTTACCGATGCAGATTCAAGACACAGTGTGGGGAAGGAACCCTGCTACTTTGGAGGAAGCAAAGCGTTTGGCTGCCACCCTAACAGATAACCATGTGAAGGCAGGAACCCTGACTCGTAAAGGGGAAAAGGAAAAGGATACCCCCCAACCTGCCGTTGATATCAAAACTGAGGCCTCAACCAACGGGAAAAACAAGGTCAGGAATTTTGCAATAGACACCACTGCCCCACCCACCAAGAAACAATACAATGGGAACCTACCTAAATGTGACACCTGCCAGTATCACCATCCAACTCAAGTACCCTGCCGTCAGTGTACCAAATGTCAAAGGTATGGACATCTTGCAGATGCTTGTCGAATCCCTGCTACCGACGCTCTTGATGCTCCAAATAATCCCGCTTGAGACCCTCCAACTACTTAACAGCAAACCCTACCATCTGAATAATATCTACTTTCTCTTTAATTTCATGTATCGCCACTTTTGAATCAAATAATAAATTCAAGTATTATCATAACATCTGTGTGCATGCTTGTTTGAATGTGAACTGATTGCTATATCTATACTTGCTTACTTGTACAACAAATAGTTGACTACCAAACAATCTACTTAATGATGGGTAGAGGTCATCATGTCTTTCCAACAGTCGGGAGAGGCCCTACCACCTGCTCAACGACTGGTGGGGACTATCAGACCTGCTCAACAATCGGTAAAGTCGTAAAAGGACACAAAACCCTAATGTAAGGTAAATTGGTAATTACGGTCCGGAACGTAATCATGAATTTACAGGTACATTAAGGTAGTGTGAAATTTTATCAAGGTTTTCGGTAGTCGACTAATTGTAAACCTAGTGTCTTCCTTTAACTTCGGGACGAAGTTCCTAAAAGTAGGGGAGACTGTAACATTACGCATTTATTATACGTTACGGATTAAAACGACAAGTTTTATTATTTTTGGTGATATTTTGAACCCTTATACAAAGATAATTATTCACACACACACACACACATATATATATATATATAAAAGTTTATAATAATAATAATAATAATAATAATAATAATAATAATATTAGTAATAATAATCTATAACCATAACTGTTTTGTTAATTTTTTTTTTTACCCAACCCAACTGCTGGCCCAAATCCCGGCCCACCTGAAACCAAGCCCAAACCCCTCCTTCCCTCTTTACCAGCTTAATTAAAAAAAAAAAGATGTGTCTAAGCCGGGTATCGAACCCGACTCACCAACAAACAACACAAACACACTAACCACCCGAGCCACACACGTTTGTTGATTTAACTCCTGATCTTTTTAAATAAATACACAAACTACCCTCCCTTTTCCCTCTTCCCTTCGACGTGCAGCAGCAGCAACAGATAGTTTTATATTTTTTTTTTCTTTCTTCTTTTTTTTGTTTTTGACCAAGCCTAATCATCACAATTAACTCGTAATTGTTTCACATATGGCAACAATACATGATCTTCGGCCCTGTATGACTCGGATACACATCAATCACGATCAATCGTTGCCCAATTTCAAAACCAATACGCGTATGGACTTTAATGATTAGTCAAACTTTCCAATTAACCCAACCATCGATCCACACTATAAATTGACCTTCTACGAATCATTTCAACTCGCTCACACATCTCTCTTAACCTCCAATTGCTCTTAAACATCCTCTGAATCACCCACGCGTGCACAGTTTGACTTATTAAGTTGACTGTCCAATCGTATATCAAACAACACTGTAAGTCCAATCTTTTTTGTGGGTTTTGTTAGTCGGCATCCATACAACGAAAACCCTAACAATTATCGAGTTAAAAATGTATGCATTGCCTGATTGGATAATCTAGGGTTCGTAATGTGGGTTTGGGGATAAACTGGAATGATACAGTGTATTTAATTTAATTAAACAAGGGATAATCACAACCACAGGCCTTGGCCAAGTGGTTGTGATCGTTGTTGTTGACTGAGGGCACCCGGGTTCGATTCCTGCTGGGCGTCCCTTTTTCCACTCCTTTTAATTTCTTTTTTTTTTTAAACCAAATTATATATATATTACATTTAAATCTTATAAATTCATTTTTAAATATTAAAACCTTTTTATAAATTCTAAAAAAATTATATTTATTAAATCTGAGATAAAAGTTTTATTTACAATTTTTATTTTTCTGAAATTCATTTATTTAATATTTATAATAATTAAATCAATTTTATACTATTATATTTATAAAAATCCATTAAAATATCAAAACAATTTTATTAATTTCTACAAAAATTATCCTATGTTTGTACAATATTAAACTTTACTGAAATAATTTTTAATTCAGAAAAATCAATTGTTTTATATTTTTAATCAATTTTTGTTAGATTTAATCATAATTAAATCATAATAAATTCAATTTTTATTATTTTTGCACCAAAATTTTATACAATTTATTTTAAAATATTTAGAACAGAAATATGATTTTTAAAATAATAATTCTTTAATTTTAGTATTTTTTAGATATTAAAGTTAAATTTTGGCAATTTGTAATAAATAGATTTAAAAATCTATTTTAAAAGAAATAATTTTATAAAAATTATTTTTATACATCAAACACATTATTGTGGGCATTCTAAATTCAAATTTTATAAAAGACTTTCTTTTATTTAATTATCAAATTTCCCTCTTATTTAATTAACATTTTATTTTAAATTCAACAATTTGATATCCCCAAATCAAAACCCTAGAATATACTTATAAACTAGATAGACTTAGACTTATTTGTTACCTTATTATAGGGTGATACTTGATACATTTGGGCAACACCATTATCCAAATTTTCCAACAGATATAACATTTTACCAAGGTGAGTTTTACATAGCCCCTTTTATTTATCACCATTTTTGGGGTGAAACATGTTATAACATCATCATTGCAATTCAATCATCAATGTGTCTATGTGTTTTCTATGTTGCATTATGTCTTGAGCATGATTAGAGTAAGCACCATTCTAGCATAATCATTAACTCCGTACAAGCCGACGGTATACATTGATAGATCTATTGGACTGACAATCCCACCCGGATACGTGCCTCCTACAAAGGTAGCGTGGGTGTTTGTTATCGTATAACATATTCAAGTGAACCATGAGCGTATGGGATGTATCATATTATAACAGTCATCAGGGTTGGTTATGCACTCGATTTATTTCTAGTATGTTCTCACATATGGACTAGATTGACATGACACATGAATTGCACAACATCTTTATTCAATTATCAAAAACCTATGTAATTCTCACCAACTTTTGTTGACCCAAAACCTTTTCAACTTAACATGTTTCAGGTTCTATTTGCTTGAAGATTTGAATTGATGCTTGAAGATATGTGTATAGTTTTATTCAATTTGATGTACAAATTCTAGAACAAATGTATGTAATTCATTTAAATCATTTAATGAAATTTATTATTCACCATGAGCTACTGAACAATCATCAATACGTGCCATCCCGATGTTTCCGCCATCGGTTGGGGTGTTACAGTTGGTTTGTGAGAGAGCATATGATAGGGAGCAGTTACGGTTAGTGGGATTAACACAAAAATTTGAAAGAATTGGTTGGGAAGCTGCATTAGACTTTTGTGCGAATAGAGGAAGAAAGGTTTATTTGAAAGCAATTGAGCAATGGATGTCCACGCTGGAGCAAGATCTTGGTAATAACCCACCTCTTACAATGAAGTTGACTGGTATTGTGGGGAAGAAAAAGATGATCTTATCATTTGAGACACTGCGTCAAATTGCCAATTTTGACTCTTGTCCGGAAAATGAATATTATTATATCCCCGAGCATCTCTTTTGGGCTAAATCACAGTTAAAAACCGATCCACAGAATATGTTTGACAATGTGGCTCCAGTGAAAAGAGGAAATAATCATTGCAGAGAGGATATGGAATGCGAGGCTAGATTTCTTTTGGGCATTTCATTTGAAAACTTAATGGCAAGGCTCGGGGATAGATCAAAAGTAAGAGGTTGGGATATTCGAGTATTGCACGCAATCATGTATGGTACACCACGCCTATCATTTAGGCATTTGGTCTTGATGAACGTTTGGGATAGCCGAGAAAGCCAAGAGCGGAAAATGATACCGCATGTTAGGCTATTGTCATACTTGATGGAAGCTCAAGGAGTGGTGACACGGTCGACACCAGCCATTGAAGTGAACATCATGAAAATGAAATGGGAGAGTTTTAGCAAGGCCAAGTTTACATATGAGAGGACCGCGGAGTACCATGTCTTGCTCGATAAACAAGGCAACACACAGCTAATGGCATTGCGAGAAGATGTGGAGCATAGAGATGATGAAGAGGTACACACGGATGAAGCCGAGGAAGAAGAAGAAGAAGAAGTGCAAGTGGTGAGAGAGCGACCGGTTCGAGAGATGAGCAGAGAAGAAATGGAGATGGTAGCAGGGATCAACCAGGCAAGGCCTGGAGGGTTCCATGGTTGGACTTCATTTAAAAAGAATATGTGGGACCGAGGGACGCGAAACATGATATTGGCACGACAAAGAGAAGAAGCGGCAATCAAAAGGGAACAAGAGCGAATAGCACGAGAGGAGCAGCGGGAGAGAGATCAAGTGGCAAGAGAGGAGAGAAGAGAGGCGGAAAGAAAGGCACGGGAAGACAGACATTGGTGAGCAGTTAATTATGCCCGAGAGATGGACACGGTTAACAGGTTTCTAGAGGCTGAGCAGGTCAGACACCACCAGGACCTAATAGCGGGGCGTCCTTATGAGCCAGTTGTTCCATACGTCGATTATTCAACCATACGGGAACAACCACAGGAGGTGATTGATCAGGTCAGGTGGCCCCAAGGGATCTCATCCAGTTATCTTCCCACTCCGCAGCCACCACCGCCACCACCACCAGCTGAAGGATCTTCCTCTTCTGCCGACCCACTCAGTGACTACCATAGATGGATGGATGCAATTTTCGGGCATCCGAACGCGCCTTATCCACCACCGGGTCCGAATGATCCCTACTACCGCTGATGGATGGTTTTGGTAACATTTTATGTGTATCATTGTAGACTATTTATTTTTATTGTTTTTTCTTTTATTTTGTGTGGTTGACTTTATTTTGGGTTTGCTTGAGTATGTTAGAATTTATGTTTTGCATTCTAGTTTCTTTCTAGTTGTTTTGTATGTGTTGATGATTTGAGAGTGAGCCTAGGATATGCATCACCGGTGAGTGTTCAGTGAAAAGGAGGAAAAATGGAGGATGGGAAGCAATCAAGTATGGAGAGCAAGGATTCATCGATGAAATGGAGACATCTTTTGTTTATCAGGTGCTTTCTATTCTTTAATCTTTTGTGTATTGTTGAATAAGGTTTGGGGTGGATTTTTATCATCATCGCACTTGTGAATTAATCGGCTATTTAGCTACTTTATTTGTGCAAGAACCCACATTGAGGACAATGTAAACTTTAAGTGTGGGGATGGGGGAATAGCCATATATATATAAAAAAAAAAAAAAAAAAAAAAAAAAAAAAAAAAAAACCTTCAAGCTTAAACTGTAAGAAAACCATTTTTTTTTACCATGATATTGGATCACAAAATTCGACCCCTAGTCATGGTCATAATTCTTTAAGTTCCTTGATGTGTTTTTCCAAGGATGGTTTTTGCAAAACATGGATTGCCTAGTTAGAAAAGACTAAGGAAGAATATAGCACTTTTGCATATCGGCAACCCATATTCCCTCTAGGTTTAGGAAAAGATTATTGAGCCACCACAACATGCTAATACCCTACAAATACTCATCCACATCCTCCGGCATGTTGTGTTCATTTGAATTGAGTGTACTATTATAGGCGCATAAGGTAGAACTTGCAATTTTTGATACGCCTACCACTCTAGACCGATTGTGGACACAAGAATGATTAAGGCATTAGGCTAAACCTTTTATTTTTAAAACCCATTTTTATCATCCTTGACCCATTCCGATACCCCTTAGTTAACCAATCTTGAGCCTGAAATCTTTTTAATTGATCACCCATATCAACCTTTTGACCCATTTAACCTTTTCAATTTTTAAACCCAGTATGATGAAAATTCGATGGTAGGATTTTGCTGTATTGTGTATATGATTTGTCATTTCTAATAAAAAAAAAACTGAAAAGCATGAGAACAAATACGCTTCAAACAAATGAAAGTTCTCATAAGAAAAGCACAAAAATATGCTTGAGTTAGAGATTGAATAAAGGCACGACATTGCCTTATAGTTGAGTAGTATTTAGTCAATGTAATAAATGTCGAATTTTCATCACCATAGTCACTTCAAATATCCCATTCCATACCCTTCGCCTAGCCCCATTACAACCCGTTTTAAAGACCTTTTGACTCGTGTCCACTTTTGAAAAATTTTGTGGAAGGTGATTGAATTGCAAGCTTATGCTAACATGCCCTATGATCGGTTTCGAGTGATTGACATGAAATACTAGCACATTACTTGCTAGCTGAGATAGTAAACCGAGTAGAGTGAACCATTGTGAGGGGTGTGCAAAAGTGTGAAATCAAATCTAGTTGGATTTAGCTAGGCATTTGTTTTAAACATATAAAAACCTTGGAATGTAAATCTACTGACAGGCGTAAGTCTTGTGAATTGGGATATGACTAGGGGCCGTTTTTGAGAATCGATAAAAAGGTTGGAAATTAATTAAATCGTTGATTAAGCATGGTTTATTGATTTGCTTGAGGGCAAGCAAAAGACAAGTGTGGGGATGTGATGGGTTGATTAAAGGATGTGTATAAAAACACCCATAAAATGCATTTTATGGATTGTTTAAGTGTCAAATGGTGTTGCTTTGATCTTGTTATGTCATTTCAGGACTTGACAACAAAAAGGAAGCAAAAATGACGTTTTGGAGTTGCCCGGGCGAGAAACGGAAGCATACGCGAGCTGGAAAATCAAAAACGGACGCCCGAGGAGAGTTGGCGTAGGATACGCCAAAAATGGCGTACCCTACGCCATTTGCGTAGGCAGAGGCAGCATGGTTGGCGTAGGACAGCAGGATGTGGCTGAGGCAACTCCAAAAATGACGTTTTGGAGTTGCCCGGGCGAGAAACGGAAGCATAACAAGATCAAAGCAACACCATTTGACACTTAAACAATCCTTAAAATGCATTTTATGGGTGTTTTTATACACATCCTTTAATCAACCCATCAATGATCAAGACCATTTTGTTGGTTTTAATATTTAAACATAAATGTATTCCCTTTGTATAATATAATATGGGTGATGTTATTTAGACATCCCTTGAAAAACCCTAAACATCTCCTAGGATGGACTGTGGATGTAACACCCCAACCAATGGCGGAAACATCGGGATGTCACGTATTGATGATTGTTCAGCAGCTCATGGTGAATAATAAATTTCATTAAATGATTTAAATAAATTACATACAATTGTTCTACAAGAATTCGTACATCAAAATGAATAATACTATGCACACATCTTCAAGCATTAATTCAAATCTTCAAGCAAGTAGAACCTGAAACATGTTAAGTTTGAAAATATTTTGGGTCAACAAAAGTTGGTGAGAATACATAGTTTTTTGAATATAATTGATAACAATAGTTTGTACAACAATCACAGTTGTATGATGATAGAGTATGATTCCGACATGTAACAATGCGTCTTTGTACAATCAAACCTTGTGTCGACTGATGACTAACTCGCAAGTTAGTTAAATGTTGTTACTGTTATCGATCATCCCTGAATTTATGCGGGGGGATGGGTTTGTCAGACCTATAGCGCTATAATCTAAACAGGCGGCTTGATCATTGTTAATGATTGTACTGTGTCTTTTTGTTACAGTCAAATGATAGAATGATAGTGTAATTGAATCACAAGTAAGCATGAGTAAATGATAGTATAAAATGTTTAAACATGTTTCACCCCAAAAATGTAAAAGAGAAAAGGGGCTATGTAAACTCACCTTAGCAAAGTATTAAGTCTTGAGAAATAGAATATGTGTAGCCCCAAAGTTGCCAATTACAAAAGCTTATAATCAAAGCTTCAATTGTAGAAGTAATAGACTATAGAAGAAAGGTATGAGAGAAAGTTTAATCGGATTGAAACAATCGATTTAGAGGTGCCAAGTATAATGGTCATAGGTGGGTTTTTATACTAGTTTTGGATTCAATTAGCCATTAAAATTGGTCAACACCATAAAGTAAGGTTTTATGATGAATTGACTATTTGACTGAGACTTTGACTGTTTGACTAAGACTTTGACTAGGACTTTGACCAGGACTTTGACTAGGACTCAAGGCTTTGATATATATATATATATATATATATATATATATATATATATTTTGAAACGAATTTATATCTTCCTTGTTTGAGATTATAAATGTAATTGGAAAAAATGATTAGCTTTAAATAAGAAATAAAAAATATCATTAGTTTGAATTAGAAAATAAAAACACCGTCTTATAAAATGACGATTTTATAAATAGAATTAGGATAGGACATATGTCATGATTGAAGATTTTTTTTTAAGTACAATGATAAAAAGAACTTAGAAAAATAGAGTGCACGGATAAAGATAAGAATACTTAGAAATAAATTAGACTTTATATCATGGATCGGGAAATACTTTAATGCAAAATAAATGGGAAAATTCGTGAGGTTACAGTCTCCCCTACTTTTAGAAACTTCGTCCCGAAGTTATATAAAAAAAAAACCACCGGGTTGACAGTGATTGGGTAGAAATTAGGGCAACTGTGGTTTGGAAAATTTGTGTTAAGGCATGACATGAATTTATAGGTAACAGAATAGTTTGTTTCGAATAATTTGGATAAGAGGTTTGAGATGTGAGTTTTAAGGATTGGATTAGGTTCGTCTGAAGTAGCAAGAAGCATAAGAATCTAGCAAAATACTAAACTTATGTTTTAGGAATCTTATAAGAAATGCATGAATTGATTGGCTATATGAAAACCAAATGAACTACTAAAACCTTATTAGAATTTCACACTACCTTAACGTACCTGTAAATTCATGATTACGTCCCGGACCGCAATCACCAATTTACCTTACATTAGGGTTTTGTGTCCTTCTATGACTCTAAACACACATGTAAGTAATGCAAAATAACCTTGTGATTGAATCGTTTACAATGTATCCAAAAATGAGTCCAACTGTTGAGTAGGAAAAAAGACTTCTACCAGTCAGTGAGTAAGAACCTCTACCGATTGTTGAGCAGGTGCGATAGCCTCTACCAGTCGTTGAGCAGGTTGTAGGGCCTCTACCGACTGTTGAACAGGCATGATGACCTCTACCAATCGTTGAGTAGGTTATTTGGTACTCAACTAACTGTTGAGCAAGTACTTCATCCTCTACCAGTTGTTTGATTAAGTGTACTAATTATTTCACACATAAATTGCAAATTGATAATATGTACATATAAACAATCAAGTATCAAGCATAGCATGCGAGTTGTAATAGTGTTGTCCTTGACAAGGTTAATGACTCTAGGTGTGTCTATAACAAATAGTTTATATTCCATGATTTCTAGTATCAAATGTTTAAATATGGTAGATAATCGAATCCTCATGTATAACTAAGGATTAAGTTTGATGCAACACACAACCAAGTTTCAATAGTTAGGTTATCATGGGTAACTAGTTCATGTTTGAGAAGGTGAAGGATATAAATTTAGTTCTTGAGAGAATGATGAAAAATCTTGAAGCAGAATCAAGGTTGTGAGAGATAGTGAATGTGAAGATAGTTGATAAAGAGTTTATTTTATAGTAAGGAGATTATGTAGCAGTGTAAATTTTGGGGTTTGGATCAAAGGTTATAATCAAGTGTATAAGAAAACATAATTGTGGTATATGCCAAATATTGTAAAAATTTGAACAAGTTGAAAGTGAGTGAGTGTCGATGGAGAATTTAGAGACTATATATTATTCCTATGAAAAAAAAAATTATTTTCAAAATTGGTTTTGTACATAAAGCAAAAGTTGTTAAATAGTACAAGCTAAGTAGGCTTTGATTAAAATATTCCCGTTAGTTGGAGATTTCAAACATGACATTAGGTTTTGAAGATCAAGGTTCTATTAGTGATTTTTAATAGTTTAAAGCATTATATAGAAAATCGTTTGTTACGTCATAAAATAAACAATTGAATTTAAGTTCGGGGACATCTTTTGACAAAAAAATATGTACTTTGTAAAGTTACTAGGTAATGAAAATACAACAGGATTTAGAAATCTTTAGTTTGTGCTAAGGTATGAGGTTATAGTTTTTAAAAATAAGTAACATGTGGAGAAATGAAATAATATGATTTGGGTAGGCTGTTGAATATTTAAAAAGTGGCTACGATGGTAAGGTGAAGTGTGATTGTGAAATCCATAGATGGTTATGAAATGAGATTGATTTAAGCTGTAAAATTTTGAGATTTTAGAGCTTATTTTAAGGAAAGTGAGTGTAATCATTTATTCATTAATTAAAACGAATAAACGAAAACGTTGACTTATCAAAATTTCTAGATTCTAATAACATAGTGAAGACATGCTTTAGCCTATAGGTGAACACTCATCCCGAGAATTCCCAGGTAGGCATCCGGGTCCCTCGTCTGATTGGGATATATGCGCAATGCAAGCCTAGACAGAAGACTCAGAATACAGGCGTTCACCCTTCCAGATTGCACGTATTTGTTATTAAAATCTAGAACTTCGACGAGATCTCAAGGTGGTTCAGGCTAAACCTGAGGATTTTGTCCTATTAGTCTAAGAGTAGATCCAATGGTGGAGAGCAACCTTCTTGTAAGGATGAAAGTAGGGAAGAGCAGTAGGAGGGAGATAGAGAATAGCAAGTAAAAGGAGCAAATACTGGTTATAATCCTATGGTTATAGACTAGATTATTTTTCTAATAACCTAATTCCCTATAACCATGGCTCTGATACCAATCTGTAACACCCCAACCGATGGCGGAAACATCGGGATGTCACGTATTGATGATTGTTCAGTAGCTCATGGTGAATAATAAATTTCATTAAATGATTTAAATAAATGACATACAATTGTTCTACAAGAATTCGTACATCAAAATGAATAATACTATACACACATCTTCAAGCATTAATTCAAATCTTCAAGCAAGTAGAACCTGAAACATGTTAAGTTTGAAAATATTTTGGGTCAACAAAAGTTGGTGAGAATACATAGGTTTTTGAATAAAATTGATAACAATAGTTTGTACAACAATCACAGTTGTATGATGATAGAGTATGATTCCGACATGTAACAATGCGTCTTTTTACAATCAAACCTTGTGTCGACTGATGACTAACTCGCAAGTTAGTTAAATGTTGTTACTGTTATCGATCATCCCTGAATGTATGCGGGGGGATGGGTTTGTTAGACCTATAGCGCTATAATCTAAGCAGGCGGCTTGATCATTGTTAATGATTGTACTGTGTCTTTTTGTTACAGTCAAATGATAGAATGATAGTGTAATTGAATCACAAGTAAGCATGAGTAAATGATAGTATAAAATGTTTAAACATGTTTCACCCCAAAAATGTAAAAGAGAAAAGAGGCTATGTAAACTCACCTTAGCAAAGTATTAAGTCTCGAGAAATAGAATATGTGTAGCCCCAAAGTTGCCAATTACAAAAGCTTATAATCAAAGCTTCAATTGTAGAAGTAATAGACTATAGAAGAAAGGTATGAGGGAAAGTTTAATCGGATTGAAACAATCGATTTAGTGGTGCCAAGTATAATGGTCATAGGTGGGTTTTTATACTAGTTTTGGATTCAATTAGACATTAAAATTGGTCAACACCATAAAGTAAGGTTTTATGATGAATTGACTATTTGACTGAGACTTTGACTGTTTGACTAAGACTTTGACTATGACTTTGACCAGGACTTTGACTAGGACTCAAGACTTTGATATATATATATATATATATATATTAAAACGAATTTATATCTTCCTTGTTTGAGATTATAAATGTAATTGGAAAAAATGATTAGCTTTAAATAAGAAATAAAAAATATCATTAGTTTGAATTAGAAAATAAAAACTCCGTCTTATAAAATGACGATTTTATAAATAGAATTAGGATAGGACATATGTCATGATTGAAGATTTTTTTTTAAGTACAATGATAAAAAGAACTTAGAAAAATAGAGTGCACGGATAAAGATAAGAATACTTAGAAATAAATTAGACTTTATATCATGGATCGGGAAATACTTTAATGCAAAATAAATGGGAAAATTCGTGAGGTTACAGTGGAGGCCACAATGGGCCATGGAGGCCAAAAAAGTGAAAAACGACGGGCCGTGGAAGCCCCCATGGTCTGTCCTAATACGAGGTACGAGGTGTGAGTCTGAACTCCCTGCAAAAGAATGGAGTTCATACTGAAAAGGTGCTTTTCCACGGGCCGTGGAGGCCTCCACGATCCGTGAAAAAGGGGTAGGGTTGCACATTTAAACCCCAGACGGCCCATCAAGGCCTCCACGGCCCGTCTGTTTTACAATTTAACACCAACAGGAGCATCTTCTTCCTCATTTGAAACAAACCCTCAAACATCACCACCACTATTCCCTCGGCCCATCCCGACTTCCCGGTCTCACGATGTCATATTTACATAGCTTTTCAACCGATGACCTGTCTCTGAACGAGTCCTACGTCTCTAAAAGCCTTTTTGGACCCGGGGTTCAAGTTGGTGACGAGGAGGTTAAATCCGGGGTTCATGGTAATGATGGGAAGATGCTGCCCGATCTGAACCAGGAATATGTAGAGGAAGATGAGTCATTTTTCGTGCCACCAAGCTACCCGCAGTAAACATACGGGACTTACCATTCGCGCGTGAATGGTGCTAAGGACTTCGAGGAAGGTGATAACGGCTTTGAGGAAGATGATGACAACGAGAAATGTGCTTCTGAAGGTGTTGACATAAAAGTGGAACCTAACCCGGATGTTTCGTATGAAACCGATCAGGTGCGTTTATATATTTACACTAGTATATATTTACATGTTTTATGGTTTGTTGGATTGAACTAGTATATATTTACAGTGGTATATAATTTAGACTAGTATAAATTTAGACTATCCTCTTATATAAATTTTAGGTATTCGGGTCTGTTGAAGAGTTGAAACAATGGGTTTACGATAGAGCCATTGCTAGCGGTTATGTCATAGTGATCGGGCGTTCTATTTTAAAAGGCAAGGGATCTTATGCAAAAAAAAAAATAATAAGATATGGCTGAGATGTGACCGTGGTGGCGAACACCAAATTAAAGCCACAGTACGGGTTTTGGGTTGCAAAAAGATTAACTGCCCTTTAAGTTGAAAGGGAAGCTAGGCAACAATGGTTGGAAGTTGGAGGTAATAAACCCGAATCATAACCACGGCCCTTTTAAACATGTTGAGGGTCATGCGGGTTTGGTGCCGCATACCCTTCAGGGTGGGGCGTCCAACAGTCAGCAGGCCGGTCCATCCAGCAGTTAGCAGTTCGATCCGTCCGGTGTATATCAGGGGTCGAATCATTAGTTGTTTGTTTATTTGGATTTTATTATTGTATGAACAGTATGCTTTATTATATTTAGTTGTTTGTTTATTTAGATAATATTATTGTATGTAAATGCTTGAATATTATGCTTTGTTTTGTTTTATTGTTCGTATCTTGTGTTTTGTCTAGTTCGGCAACATAAACGTTAATGTCTACGCAACAACTATTATATCATTTTATAAGGATAATTCTATTTATTTTTTAAAAATAACATCCATATAAAAAAATCATATTATACAAATAACAAAAAAAAAAACATTTATAAAAAACCAAACATTCATATTCACATCTCTAACCCATCTTAAACACCCACACTACACTTCTTTTTCACAATTACCAATCATTGGTAAGCATATCGGGCCCGTGGAGACCCCCACGGCCCGTCGTTTTTCCCATTTTGGCCCTCCACGGTCCGTGGAGGGGATGTCTGAATAAAAAGCAGACATGTCTGAATATCCCAAGCCTATAATATATGGTATTCTTTATGCACATGAATTTTGTCATATATATGATTATGATATTACAATTAGTGGCCATGTTTTATGATTGTTATATTTGGTATTTATTATGCATATAGTAGCGGATATAGAAATGTTTTTCAGTACTAACGTTTTTTATTTTTTTCATTTTAGTAGCAACGTTTTCCAAATTTCGTAAAAAAAACAAATTTTCCACTACGCGCGCGAAGTTGAGCCGCAACGTCCGCGGCACCTAGTCCCATACTAGGTCCGCCCCTGTATGCACATGAATCGTTTTGTGGTCATTTTTTGTTTGTGTGGCTGTGAGCAGGATAGGACTGCGTATCTGTTTCTGTTATTTCCGTCTTTGTTAGACCATGTGTAATGGTTAATGCCCCTTAAGGGGTATTTTTCATCACATCATCATTATAATGCCCATTCAAAGAATGTGTAATGGTAAATTCCTTCTAATGCCCCCTTAATCATTACTTTCCTTATTTTTTCTCATATTTAGACATTATACTAGAAATAACCCTCTTTCTTCATGCCCCTATAATGCCCAAGGGGACGATATTAAGGGTGTTTTTAAGCTCACTCATGCCCACATAATGCCCATTACACATGGCCTTATAAGGTTATGGGTTTGGAATGGTTTAATGGTATTTATTATCCACCACACACCATCTATACTCTTCAGCCACCACGGGACTATGAAGAGAAAACCGAAGCTGCTGATCAAGTGAGCTATGAATTGCCACATTTGTTTCAAGGTTCAGGTCAGTGAACGCAAATGGGAATTAATGATCTGTATGACTAAGTTTACGATTGTGGTATATGTGTTCTTTGAGGTCTTGGGTTCGAAACTCGTTTCAAACATGACATTTTTTTTCCAACACTTATTTATTTATAAATACATATGATTCTATAATAATTAATTAACTAAATGGCTTGGTGGTGGAGTGGTTTGTGGTGCATTTGTATGGTTTGAGGTCTCAGATTCGAAACCGGTTTGAAACATTGTTTTTTTTTTAAAAAAAACAAATATGAAAAACGTGCGTTGTTAATACACCTAGTTTTATAAATTTACACCAAGACTTCTTTTTTTTTTTTTTTTGAACGGCCAAAAACTATATATTGATATATAGACCCAGCAAGAAACTAGAAGGGAGACAAATAAACAAGTTGATTTGAATAGTAATTTTATTATTTTTTTTATTCCATCACTTATGTTTATAATTACTTGTTTCAAAGAGATATCAAATAATTAGATATGGTTCATTTTGGTTAGTGTGTTGTGTTCTTATCCAAACAACTTGGGTTCGATTTTGGCTCCTGCCTTATTTTTCTTTTTTCTTTTTTTTTATTACAATCTATTTCCACCTCATTGGACCACCTACACTATTTCCTTCATTTAATTTTATTAATAACCAACTATAAAAATATAATAATTTTTTTTCGTTCCATTTTATTTTGATATGTTTTTATATTGTTTTAACAATCTTTTTTTACTTTTTGTTTAAGTTTTTTTTCCATGTTTTGGCCACCATATTTTTTATTAAGTTTTTTTTTTTTTTTCATTTTGGCCTCTGACATAATGTGTTTTTTTACCCAATTTCGTACGGTTAAATCAATAGGGGTATTAGGTCATTGATCATTTATTAAATAATTGATTATAAGGGCCACTTAGTTAAAATATATAAATATAGTTTTATATTCTCTCATTTGACCGAGTAGTCATTTCTTATGAGCATGAGACAAGCGTGGTCAAGAGTTAATACTCTTTTTAGTTCTAACCCCAAAAATGTAGTAAAGAAATACAGTCGTTAAGTTAGTATCAAACTTAGATACCCATTAATCATACTACACCCCAAATTTAAAAGTTAATATTAACATCATGACAATTAAGCCCTTTTGCATAATTATTGTCCATATGCATTAAGGCCAGCATAACATATATTTATACACAAACAAAATCAAATAAGTGAGAAAATTTTCATTATATACTATTAATAGATAAGTGATTTAAGTAGTACTTTTATTATTATTTTGTTCATTTTGTTATGTTAAATACATATGTGTTTAATAAGAAATAACATAATGGGATAGTGGTGGAGTGGTTTGTGGTGCTTATGTGTTTTTTGAGGTTTTGGGTTCAAAACCTGTTTGAGTCTTTTTTTTTTTTTTTTTACAACACTTATTTATATATATGATTCAATAAGAATTAACAAAATGGGGTAGTGGTGGAGTGGTTTGTGGTATATGTGTTCTTTGAGGTCTTGGGTTTGAAACTCGTTTCAAACATGACATTTTTTTTCCAACACTTATTTATTTATAAATACATATGATTCTATAATAATTAATTAACTAAATGGCTTGGTGGTGGAGTGGTTTGTGGTGCATTTGTATGGTTTGAGGTCTCAGATTCGAAACCGGTTTGAAACATTGTTTTTTTTTTTTAAAAAAAACAAATATGAAAAACGTGCGTTGTTAATACACCTAGTTTTATAAATTTACACCAAGACTTCTTTATTTTTTTTTTTTTGAACGGCCAAAAACTATATATTGATATATAGACCCAGCAAGAAACTAGAAGGGAGACAAATAAACAAGTTGATTTGAATAGTAATTTTATTATTTTTTTTATTCCATCACTTATGTTTATAATTACTTGTTTCAAAGAGATATGGTTCATTTTGGTTAGTGTGTTGTGTTCTTATCCAAACAACTTGGGTTCGATTTTGGCTCCTGCCTTATTTTTCTTTTTTCTTTTTTTTTATTACAATCTATTTCCACCTCATTGGACCACCTACACTATTTCCTTCATTTAATTTTATTAATAACCAACTATAAAAATATAATAATTTTTTTTCGTTCCATTTTATTTTGATATGTTTTTATATTGTTTTAACAATCTTTTTGTACTTTTTGTTTAAGTTTTTTTTTCCATGTTTTGGCCACCATATTTTTTATTAAGTTTTTTTTTTTCATTTTGGCCTCTGACATAATGTGTTTTTTTACCCAATTTCGCACGGTTAAATCAATAGGGGTATTAGGTCATTGATCATTTATTAAATAATTGATTATAAGGGCCACTTAGTTAAAATATATAAATATAGTTTTATATTCTCTCATTTGACCGAGTAGTCATTTATTATGAGCATGAGACAAGCGTGGTCAAGAGTTAATACTCTTTTTAGTTCTAACCCCAAAAATGTAGTAAAGAAATACAGTCGTTAAGTTAGTATCAAACTTAGATACCCATTAATCATACTACACCCCAAATTTAAAAGTTAATATTAACATCATGACAATTAAGCCCTTTTGCATAATTATTGTCCATATGCATTAAGGCCAGCATAACATATATTTATACACAAACAAAATCAAATAAGTGAGAAAATTTTCATTATATACTATTAATAGATAAGTGATTTAAGTAGTACTTTTATTATTATTTTATTCATTTTGTTATGTTAAATACATATGTGTTTAATAAGAAATAACATAATGGGATAGTGGTGGAGTGGTTTGTGGTGCTTATGTGTTTTTTGAGGTTTTGGGTTCAAAACCTGTTTGAGTCTTTTTTTTTTTTTTACAACACTTATTTATATATATGATTCAATAAGAATTAACAAAATGGGGTAGTGGTGGAGTGGTTTGTGGTATATGTGTTCTTTGAGGTCTTGGGTTCGAAACTCGTTTCAAACATGACATTTTTTTTCCAACACTTATTTATTTATAAATACATATGATTCTATAATAATTAATTAACTAAATGGCTTGGTGGTGGAGTGGTTTGTGGTGCATTTGTATGGTTTGAGGTCTCAAATTCGAAACCGGTTTGAAACATTGGTTTTTTTTAAAAAAAAAAAACAAATATGAAAAACGTGCGTTGTTAATACACCTAGTTTTATAAATTTACACCAAGACTTCTTTTTTTTTTTTTTTGAACGGCCAAAAACTATATATATTGATATATAGACCCAGCAAGAAACTGGAAGGGAGACAAAACAAACGAAACAAGGAAAAAACGACAATCCCAATAACGAAACTGGGAAGAACCACCCCAGATTACAAACAACTCACAACATCAAAATTCTTCTAATTCTCCCAAGTGATATTGGCCGGACCTCCATAGAAAGCTATCCTCTATATCTTAATTACGAAAGAGTCAAATATTGACTCAATCACTCCGTAATCATTGGTCGTATATTACACTTCAAAGATTCTCCCTCTCTTTCAAACTAATAATAAGTTGACTACTTGACTTCATCCTACTCGAAACTAACGTTTTTTGGATCACTCATTCAATCTTTCTGACTTTCCAAAGTTCGAAACAGGATATCTCTTCGAATCTTCCCATTCCAAATAATAATAATAATAATAATAATAACACAAACACACCAAGAAAATAAAACAATATTCTTGCCAGTATGCAGCTGTTTCATGAAACTGTCTCAATGAAGATGTTATTTAACGTTGTCATGTTTTCATTAACATTTTATGGGATTTTGGCATCAGCCCATGTGATCAAAGATGATTATCCTATTACAGAACAACCCTTGTCCAAAATTGCTATTCATAGATCTGTGCTTGCTCTTCATGATCAGGCTTTTATTAAAGCTTATCCTACAGTTCTTGGACTCAAGGTAAAAGTTTTATAAAAAAAGATTTATATGTACGTAGTTTTATTATTATTATTATTATTATTATTATTATTATTATTATTATTATTATTATTATTATTATTATTATTATTATTATTATTATTATTATTATTATTGAGAGTAATTATGATTGGTTGGTTGTTTGATGAAGGGTCAAGATGTTGAATGGGTGACTGTGGAGCTTACACATCCCATACCTTCTAATGATGATTGGGTTGGAGTGTTTTCTCCTGCTAAGTTTAAGTAAGTTTAGATTATTATTATTTTTTTTTTTTTTTGCAGAATTTAATAATAAGTGAAATTTTGAAATAATGCAGTGCATCAACTTGTTACTATGAGAGTGATGATCCTATGCAGCAGGTTCCATACATATGCTCTGCTCCGATAAAGGTGAGTGGAGCGCTAGATTATGGTTTGGTACTTTGTGTGGTATAAGTTTGGAAAATGTTAAAAGTTTATCTGAGTTAATAATATTCTTTTGCAGTACACATTTGCGAATTACTCGAATCCTGGATATGCAAAAACAGGCAAAAGTAGATTGAGATTTCAGATAATTAATCAACGAGCTGATTTCTCGTTTGCCTTGTTTTCTGGCGGATTATCAAATGTATGTATGTATTTACCATGTGATTTGAGTTATTTATATTTAGTTGCTTCATTCTTATGGGAATTGTTGTGTTTTCTTATTTGCAGCCGAAATTAGTGGCATATTCTAACTTCATTTCGTTTGCAAATCCGAAAGCACCCCTTTATCCACGCCTGGCTCTAGGAAAATCTTGGAATGAAGTAAGTCTTGCAAGTGTGTTTTTATATACATTTTGTGCATTATATTATATTATATTTTGTTGACCATGAGAACTCGTTACCACTAAACCCACCCATACCCTGCTAAGTTAAAACGCAGCTTGCGCTAGCAAGTAGCCTCAAAGGGGTTAGAGGAAGAAAACAAGTGGAAGTTTGATTCGAACATGAGACCTCTGCTAGTGCTAGAGAGACTTACCACTTGGTTACTGTTTTATGTATGTGTTTTCTTTCGTCAATGCAGATGACAGTGACATGGACAAGCGGCTACAACATAAACGAAGCAACTCCTGTTGTCTCGTGGGGAGTCAATGGTGAACGCGCTATGCTTTCTCCTGCAACCACACTAACATTTCATCAAAACACCATGTGTGGTATGTTCATAATAATTTCACATTGAAATAAGCAATAATTTTTCGTAGTTTTCATAGAGTCAAGTTCATGTACAAATAGAATTTTCGTACGAACTGTACGAATCAAAAGAAAAAAGGGCGGTGGCATTTTTGTAATTATAGACAAACCTCTCTTTTTCTTACAAAAACCCATGGTACCAACTAGAAAATACCAAATTCATTCTAAAACCCCTAACAAAAAACCCAAATTAACAACATAATTGAAGACGATCAAGCAATCAATATCATCGAATAACTGGAAACTGGAGGTAATACGTGATTTTTATACGATTTTTTTTTCACTTTTCATGCTAAATGTCTAAAACAGAAAATAGGATGCTTCTTATTTTATTTTATTTTTTTATGAAGAACAAGGTTTCAAGGTTGTAGGCTTTTGAAGCTGTTCTATGTAAAGTACTTTTTGTGAAACTTGGTATAGCATCTTCTATGTAGAGTAATTTTTGTGACACTTGGAGCTGAGAAAAAGACAACATGAATTTGTTTAAAGCAGAGGATCAACAAGAACATGATGAAATGAAAGAAGGATCTGCTACAAAATTACTCTACTTGTACAATAATTACTCTACACTATAAACAACTGCTGATTACTCTAGAGTATTTATATAGCGTAATTATAACTAGAGTAATTATATAATTACGTTTTCTTCAGTAGTAATGTTTCTTGTGGAGTAATTTTTGAAGTTGTAGAGTAATTTTTAAAGTAGTTATTGCATATCTTTGTGGAGCAATTCGTGAAGTAGTTATGGATTGTTTGGTTTCTAGAGTAATTTTGGAAGTACAGACTGAACGTATGTTTTGCTTTTATAGAGAGAGAAAATGGGGTAAGAGAAAGTGACATAAAGTCTGAGAAAGAGAATGCAACAGATAAAAGTTTGTTGTTATTTACAATAATGTCACCGCCTTTTTTTCTTTAATTCGTACGTTTGTACGGTTTTTTTGTTTATATTTGATATTTTGTCTGTAGGTTTTTATGATTCTTAGATTATAAAATTAAAACTTCCTACAGCTTCACCTGCAAGTACAGTTGGCTGGCGCGATCCTGGTTTCATTCATACAAGTTTCTTAAAGAATTTGTGGCCAAATACCAAGTAAATATTTATTATTTTTTCACACTTGAGGATTATTTCTAGTTGATCGGTTATTTATAATGTTAGTTACAAATGCCAGGTATTCTTACAAAATCGGACATAAATTAGTTAACGGTACATACATTTGGAGCAAGAAGAAGTTTTCATTCACATCACCTCCATCCCCAGGACAGGAGTCATTACAACGCGTTGTTATATTTGGCGACTTGGGAAAGGTATGAGTAATTTAGCGAAAATTTTTCATAATCTAAGTACAGTAACTAATTCAGATACTATTTTTATTAATACATATTTCAGGCAGAACGTGACGGATCCAACGAGTACAATAACTACCAACCTGGTTCTCTTAACACCACTGACCAGTTGATTAAGGACATTAATAACATAGACATTGTATTCCACATAGGAGATATAGTTTATTCGAACGGGTACATTTCACAATGGGACCAATTTACATCACAAGTGGAACCCATCGCGTCGGTTGTGCCATATATGATAGCAAGGTTTGATTAACTTTTTATTCAGATTTCACATATAGTTTAATTATGTATTAATATTTTGTAATTTTTTTTGTGTAGTGGTAATCATGAGCGTGACGTTCCTGGAAGTGGCTCTTTTTATGATGGTAATGACTCGGGTGGGGAATGCGGTGTCCCAGCTGAGACCACTTTTTATGTTCCTGCTGAAAACCGAGCTAAATTCTGGTAACAAAGTTTCGTTTTTGGTCATTTAATCTATTAGTTTCTTATATTTTCTGTATTTTCTCAATATAACATGATACTTTAAAACAAACGCTTAAACATCTCGTAAGGATCATATTTGATTAGTGTGATTGAACTGAATTGATGATTTTTTTGGCAGGTATTCAACTGATTATGGAATGTTTCGTTTCTGCATAGCAGACAGTGAGCATGATTGGAGGGAAGGCAGTGAACAGTACAAGTTTATCGAAACATGTCTTGCATCAGCCGACAGGAAAAAACAACCATGGCTTATATTTGCTGCTCACCGCGTGCTTGGTTACTCTTCAGATTTTTATTATGCATTGGAGGGCTCGTTTGCAGAGCCGGGAGCAAGAGACAATTTGCAGAAGCTATGGCAGAAATATAAAGTGGACATTGCATTGTATGGCCATGTCCATAATTATGAAAGAACTTGTCCAGTTTATGAGGTACAATACTTAATATTGGATATTTTTTTATAAGTGTGAGAGTCCGTTACCGGGAAACTCATGGGACCTCTTCAAGGGGTTAAAGGCAGAAAACCAGTTGAAACTTGATTTGAACCTGAGACCTTTGCTATAGGGGGACTCAAGTGTTTACCACTGCGTGCGGCCCCCTTTAAGGTCGCGTTAGGATTTGCATTCTGAAACTGATTATCTGAATGTTTAAATAAATAAGTTCTACTTCTAAGTATATATTATTGATTTTTTTTCATAATCATTTTTTAATGCTTTTTGTTGTGATGGATTAGGAACAATGTATGAACTCGGAGAAATCTCACTATTCTGGCACGGTGAATGGGACAATCCATATTGTGGTGGGCGGCGCAGGGGCCCATTTGTCAAAATTTAGTGACATAAATACTACATGGAGTCTACATAAGGATCTCGATTTCGGGTTTGTGAAAATGACTGCGTTTAACCAATCGTCACTTCTGTTTGAGTACAAGAGGAGCAGAGATGGGAAGGTGTATGATTCCTTCACCATCTCAAGAGACTATAAAGATGTGTTGGCATGTGTACATGATGGGTGTGAGCCTACCAATTTGTAATCTTAAATGTGGATAAAAACGTTTCTGCGTTCTTATTATCAAACCTTTTAATTGTTCTGTCTTTTGTTTTCTTTTCCATAGAACAATGCCAAAATAGTGAGAAAAATGTTTCTGTGTTCTTATTATATCCTTTTTAACCTTTCATTTTGAGATTCTTATGTTTATCTGTATGCTTGTGTCTGGGGGGGAAATCCACTCATTTGGCAATGCAATCAAATAAATGGACTGGCGTCTGTGTGTCGGTTATTGGCAATAAGTTTTCTTATGAATGAGATCTTTCTTGTTAACCCATTAGTTTACCGATAAGTTTCTTATGAATGAGATCTTTAAAAGCCCAACCTAGACACTTTCCTTAGTGTTTTCTGTGTCGTAAAAAGTGTGCCTTAGGTGTGCCTAAGTGTGAGGCGAACTCGGCCTGTTGTGCTTATACTGACCACTGGTGAGTCAGGTACAGTAGTCGTGCAAATTGGTGTGCTTGAAAAAAATAGTGGTGGGGGACCGAAAATCACAAGACCCAAATTTTTTCCAATAGTATCAAAAATCCAATTTCCTTGTACCGTTAAGCATCTGCAAGGTATAATATAATATTACCAGACCAAAGGTGCGATAAGCATTATGCCCGGTACTTTCTAATTGACTCTCTTCCCCCATATGTTTGCAATGCTGTATCTACGCATCATTATTAGCCCTGTTAGATCCCTACACACACAGAGACCCATCCAGATTGTTGAATCGCCAGGGTTGAGCCACAGTGGAGATTAGTCAGGTCACCCGTGTTGAAACTAGATCCATAGCAGGTTAAGGTCGGATTTTACTTGTATTAATTTAATAATAGTAATATGATGATTTTTTAAAAGGGTTGGATTGCCACATAAACACAATAACTAAAAAAATGGCAAAACAACGTATAAACATACACGAGGATCAAACCTTCAACCAACCATTTCCACCTCGTTGCTCTCTTGTTCACTTGGACTTCCCATGGATGCAAATAGATGTTCTATTCGTAGAGGAGAATGACGAACCATATATTGGAATACAATCTGACAAATGAAAAAACAACAAAAGCTTTATTTAGGTATGGATAGGCCTGTAAACGAACCGAACCGAACACGAACACGGACACATAATCGAACACATTTTTGTGTTCGTGTTCGTTCATTAAGAAATTTGTCGTGTTCATGTTCGTTCATTTAAAACCTAAACGAACAGTTCATGAACATAAACGAACACAGATGATCAATATAAACGAACACAAATGAACATAAACAAACATTAATGAACACAAACAAAAACAAGTTTAATAATGATTCATCACAATTCAACCAAGTCTAATACATCACAATGCAACCAAAACAAAATCTAAATTAGTAGGGTTGTGGAGTGTGGAGAAGAATGGAGGTTGGGATGTGAAGTGTGGAGAGCGGCTGATATGTTTAGAATGTTAGAGTTAGGGTTAAATTTTAGAACATATCAAATATATTGTATATAATATAATATGAATTAAGGTTACTTAACAAAAGAGAAATAAATAATAAAAATAAAGTAAAGTTTAATTAAACGAACATAAATGAACGAACGTTCATGAACGAACAAAACGTGTGTTCATGTTCGTTCGTTTAATTAAACGAACAAAAAATTGTGTTCGTGTTCGTTCATTTATCTAAATAAACGAACATAAACGAACTTCCCGCCGAACAGTTCACGAACTGTTCATGAACGTTCGGTTCGTTTACAGGCCTAGGTATGGACAAATGTGCAAATGATGATTTCAACTTTCAATCAGTTCTGATTAAGCATTTTCAAAGAATAAAAATCTAATACCTTGGAGTAACTATCCGCAAAAGCACGTGCACGATGGACCTTTCCTATGTAGTGTAAATCAGCTTTCTCCAATTTCCCATCCACAAATGTTAATCCACCATCATTAACAGCAAACCGCACAAGGTTTCCTGCATTCAGTCCTGTCTGAAAATCAGAAAACATCCGTTTGTCATTTATAATCTAACATTTGACAAACTCCTTCCCAACATGGCAATATGATTATATAACAGGTAAGTTTGAATGGTGCGTTTTTTTTTTATTTTATTTTTTCATGATCATGTTACAACACATCTAGGTAGTCAAGGTTCAAGGCGCAAAGAACGAGCCTGTTGTCTAGACAAGCAAGGTGCTTAAAAGTTAAAAGCGCACGCCTGAGACAAAAAAGGCGCACGTGTATTCCAGGCCACTTTTAGATGGTTTAGACTTGTTTTAGCTGGTTCCATGCCATTTTAGCTGTTTCTGACCTGCTCATGCCAGGATTTTTTCAAGTTTAGGCCGGGTTTTCCCGGTTCAGTGCACCTTTCTGATCTCGAGGCGGTCTGGCTGAGCCTCGCCGAGACTAGGCGCAAGCCTTCGGGACCTTTGACTACATAGCGACACATATCATAGAAGGCCTTCTTCTAAAGGTCCGTGCTCAGAAGCCTTTCAAAGATGGCATCCTCTTGGGGGAGGTGAAGGTTACTGACCTATGTAACCCTAATGAAATGCGTCTAGCCTTCGGTAAGGTGGGATCATCTCTATCTCATTCACTAAAACTGATTGAACCAGAATCATCAAATTGAATGGTTTGGACACCGTCATTTGGGTTTCAAATATGCCCCGGGACGAACGCACATTATCGGTGAAGGATTTCTAACTAAATTATGATTTGATACGATGGAGAGAGAATGTTTGATGGCTCGATGCAGAGGATGTGGATACGGTGGCTGAATCAGAAGGCTCCTTTCGGTAGTAACAGTAGCATGCCCTCACTGGCTCACATTACTTTGTTCAAGGAGAGGACAATGAAGAGAAAAAGTCAAACGACGGTTTTAATGTTCAAATTTGTATTCGGTCCCACCAAATAAGGGGACAGGTGTTGTCCAGGGAAATGAAACGGATCTGTTGAGCAATGAAGACATAACCAGGTTTTATCAGGAAAGAATGTTGGCCTTTTCACCATTCCAGGATCATTGAAGCCTGCCAGATCCAGTACTGAAATAGTGAAACTTGTCGAGTCAGAGGAAAGGATCCTCAAGACCTACATTCCATATAAGTGTAGAAGGTTTGCAAATTCTGAACCAAACCTGAACGAAATCAACAAAAGGCCCAAAGGATAATTATTTTCAGAAAGACACATGGAGCACTGAATCAACTCCTTACCTGTAGAGGCTCATCAGAGGATTGAAATGGTAAAAAAAAAAAAATACAATTATTAATGGAAGGCATCGAGCCATGGAAATGAGGTAAGAGAGCTAGGGCTGTTCACGAGCCGAGCTGAACCGAACGGACCTTTGCTCATGCTTGGCTCATTTACAAACCGAACCGAGCTGAGCGGCTCGTTTACAACCGAGCTGAAAAACGAGCGAGCATTTTTCGAGCGCAATTTTTTCGAGCGAGCGACGAGCGAGAAACGAGCGAAAAGTAATTTGCACAACCATGAAATTGGGATGTTATCTTCAATGTTTTCGTTGTCGAGTGACAACTAAGGTGTAACTGTCCGATGAGGACACTAATATTGAGGTCCGAGTGTCCAAGAATGAGGCTTAGGTTTAGGCAATGAGCATACTACAGAGAACAATTGTCGCTTTGTAACATAAGA
The DNA here is from genome assembly GCA_030844895.1 of Ambrosia x helenae. Taxonomy (NCBI): domain Eukaryota; kingdom Viridiplantae; phylum Streptophyta; class Magnoliopsida; order Asterales; family Asteraceae; genus Ambrosia; species Ambrosia x helenae. The sequence goes on along the minus strand of CM061234.1, from coordinate 64,296,039 downwards.
TGATATCAAACGACGACTAGGGGTGGACGACTAATAACATAAAGAAGTCAAAGTTGTCATTTTACGACTTAAGGTTTTACTATTAAACTTAGTATTAAATTTTTATTTGATAAAGCGGACTATTCATATTTTATTTGCATATATTGGGCCAAATGTTATGTATAAATCTGTAAATATTACTATGATTTGTGGGTATATATATAATTATATATATAATAAATAAATAATAATTTATTCGAGCCGAACCGAGCCGAGCGGACCTTTGCTCGTGCTTGGCTCGTTTACAAACCGAACCGAGCCGATCAGCTCGTTTACAATCGAGCGGGCAATCGAACGAGCATTTTTCGAGCATTTTCCGAACGAGCGGCGAGCGATCCACGAGCGACGAGCGATTTGAACAGCCCTAAAGAGAGCTCCAAGCCGGTGATGGGGAATTGGGAATTTTTTTTATCTCCTAGTGTATGTCGTCAAGCAACCTTTGATCCTTAAAACAAAGGGCGAAACTCAAATGGGCTGTTAGCCTGTTACCGGTGACGAATATTCCCAGTTTTACCATATATCAGAGGTTAATATCATAATTCAGAATGAATGAGCGAGTATCATTGATTGGGAAATGCCCTATATATACAAGTTTACATAGCACAAAAATGGAGATATATACAATGAATACAGGATATACACTCAATATATTATTCAAATATATGATCCGCTAATAAATATCTAGTAAAATTCAGAGACAATCATTATGTTGGATATCTAGCAGGTGCGATAAAGTCAAGTTAGTCTGAGATGAATACGTTAACTCGCTAAGTGTTTGTTGTATCATGTTTCACAGTTCCCCTTAACTAGTAGTGTCTTTTTGTTTCTAATCTTTCCCCATAGCTTGGGGCTTTTTTATTTTAAAAAAATCAACCGCTGCTTCAGAAAAAATTTAACAAACCTCTTGTATGAAAGTTGCATTCAGGCATCCAAGTACAACAGGAGGATCATCAGATGTAACCAGCTGCCCGTTATCTTGTAGCTCCAAAACCACCTTTGCAATTAATAAACAGAAAAATAAGTCTTGCAAAATGATAATATTGTCAGAAGTATGGAGACAAATGGTGGCATGATCATCTATATCTGATCTTGACCAATTTGTCACAAAAGTAAGATTAAGTTCGGAAGAAGTCGCTACCCTTTACCAAACAAAAACAACAAAATCTTACTTTGTGCTATTAAAATTGTGAATGATCTTATTCCAAAATGTCACATAGTAATTGCACATTTGCACCCATCACCCATGGAGTTGAGAAAAAAAAAAGGGGGGTGAGCTTCTAAGTGAAAATTAGCATGGATACTTAAATTATCAATACCCTCAATGGACATCCAAAGGAAGCAAATTGAGCAAATTTAGATTTTGCAGGAACTATAAATGTAAGCAGAATTAATGATTATATAATAAATAAGTAAGTTTGCACTGAATATCATATCATACCAAGTTACCAACAAAACCCCTATGAAAGCTTTAAAGCAGAAGCACAAATTCATGTTTAACCTCAAAGTGAACATGTAAAAATATCCATGGTTACGAGTCTGAGGCGCGCCTCATGGTGTTCAAATTGTACATACGCCTCTAAGGGCTGAGGCACTAAGAAAATGTGCGCCTCAGGTGCGCCTCGAGTGGTTTACGGTATTTTTGTTGTGTTTTTTTGGTGTAGACTTTTGGGGTCAATTATTTTATTTTTAATGTGTGTTTTTGATGTTTTAGACTTTTCTAGGTCAAGTATTTTATTTTTTATAGACACATAATTTTCATATTTATTTTTTGACTGCGCCTCGAGCTTACGCCTCGGTTCGCCTCAAGGCTCGTTTCCGTTCTTTTAAACGTTGAAAATATCAAATAAATTTATAAAAAGAATCGACAGACATGCAGATATAAATGCCATATTACCTGCTGTTGATTTGGAACATGTCCTTTGTTATCTGTATCAATAACATACTGACTACAAGTCTCATCCTTCCATACAAGCACCAATGGTGTGTTTCCTGTTTGATAATGTGCATGCCTAAAGAAAAAACATCACATCCAAATATTAGTAACATCAGCGAAAACAAGATAACAAAATTTCTTCATGTTTATCACATACAAGAATACAAACTAAAGACAAATATACATATTAAGAAGCTTACTTGTTATAAAACAGTAGCCCATCCTTCACATAAGGTACCACCCCTGTATAAGCTGTTTGAAGTCCCTCATGATCACAACTATAAACTGGAATGAGACTAAATTTATATCTATGATAAGTAGACGGAGCCTCACAAGCCCCTGACTCTACAAGCTTGCTGTTCATCCAAAAAAACCTGAACTCAGCTGTGCATTCATAAAACGAGATTCCTGCCCAGCATACCATGTCTATTACATAATATGTTTGATCCAACTGCATTCATAAGGAAGAAAGATTAATCAACACAGTGAGGCAATAAAACACCTGCGACAAAAGGCACAAATTCCGACTCTAGAAGTGTCATCATAATACCTCATGAAATATGCAGTCAAGTATACAATATGATTGGCCGGATCTAGAACCTTCTTTGGTTCTGGCACCATTAGGTAGAGCAGAGGGAAAACGGTGCAAAAGGGAACCGTTTCGTAGCCTGCTTACAGTTGTACCATTTGATGAAACAACAAAGCATCGTTTTCCAGCAGGCCTTGCAAATACGTACCTACAGGTTATATTCATTATGAAGAAGAGTATCTATAACTTCGCTCCAACTAAAATTAAAAATTTGTATGTCAAGCATCCCTAATTTATCTGAATTATGTTCTTCTAAGATAGATAGATTCAGGAATGTCTTATAGAAACTATGCAGGTGAAACACCAGACGCCCCACTTACGGTGTGCGCATATAATGTATATATGTGTGGCCCTCGGGGGGCAAAAGTAAAGTTGCACTAGTTTTAACGTTATTTTACTGATTTCGTGAAAATAACGTTAAAAATGACGGACGGTTAATCATGCATCATGTGGTGACGTTGATAGCCAAAAGACAAAGGGGTACATGCACTGATCGGGTTTGTCCCGATTGCTAAGTGTTTTGTGCCTTATGTCCAAGGCTTGATACCAAACCACATCGAGCCGGGGGTCTCACTGGAAGCAGCCTCTCTATTCTTAGGGTAGAGGTAAGGCTATCTACATCTTACCCTCCTCAGACCCTACCTTAGCTTTGCTATAGGTGGGATTAACTGAGTATGATGATGATGATGATGCAGGTGAAACACCAGCAATATATTGAAAATTTGTATGACAGAAGCCCTAAATATCTAAATTATGTTCTTCTATGATATATAAGTTCAGCAACTTCTTATTGAAACTATGCATGCTAAAACAAACCAAGTGTAAATTGAAATTTGTATGTCTGGGAGCCATAAATATCGAAATTCTGTTCTTCTGTGATTGATAAGTTCAGCAACTTCTTATTAAAACTTTGCAGGCTACGACACACCAAATTAGTCAGATAAACTGAATACTTGTACGTCTAGGAGCCCTAATTATATAAACTATGTTCTTCTACGATAGATGATAGTAGCCAGATTCGAGATTGGCACTCTCCCAGACAATCAAGTAAATTAAACGCAAACAAACATTCTTCCTTCAATTTTCTGTTCTCCCATTACTAAAATTTAAGGCCATTAAATAGGCATACAACCTTGGTTTTAAAAAAGCGCTAGGCGCACAAAAGCGACGAGGTCTAAGCGCATCGCGCAAATAGCGTGGGATTTTCGTACCCGAACCGCACACTAATTATATAATTTTTTTATATATCCCATATATATTCCATGAGTTTTTAGCTTCATTTACCCAAAATATAGCTATGAATAAGGTTTTTATGTGATTTTACCTATATGTCCAAGCCAAAAACACCAAGGTACAACATTTTTATGCATAAAAAATACCAAGTGTACGTGAGGCGCGCGCCTCAGTGAAAAGCGCCTGAAATTTTGACAAAAAAGCGCCTGAGGCGCGCGCCTTTTGGTAAAACCCAGCATACAACTGATAAAAGGGTAAACATGCAACAAAGAAAAGAAACAAGTTAAACAAAGAGCAACTCTTAACTAATATTAGGGAAACGTGGACCTAGTAGCCTAATGCAAGCTAAAACACACCAAAGTAGCCATATAAATTGAAAATGTATATCAGTGTATGTCTAGGGACCCTAATTATCTAAATTATGTTCTTCTATGATACAAAAGTTGAGCAAATTCTTATTGAAACTATGCAAGCTAAAACACACCAAAGTAGCCATATAAACCAAATACTTATACTTGTTATTGAAACTATACAGACAAAATCACACCAAATTATATATAAATTGAATATTTGTATGTCTAGGAGCCCTAACTATCTAAATTACGTTCTCCTATTAATAATATATAAGTTGAGTAATTTCTTACTGAAACTATGCAGACTAAACCACAACAAAATTAGGTATATTATATAAACTGAATACTTATACGTCTAGTAACCCTAATTATCTATAGTATGTTTATGTTCTCTATAATATATAACAGACTTCAGCAGGCTTAAACACACAAAATCAGCCATATAAACTAAATACCTACACATCTAGGAGCCCTAACTACCTGAACAATGTTCTTCTACTATAAACAACCTCAGCAACTTCTTATTGCAAGTGAAAACACACAAAATTAGGTATATAAATTGAATAATAATAATAATAATAATAATAATAATAATAATAATAATAATAATAATAATAATAATAATTATACATCTAAAATTAATATTATTAAATAAGAAAGCGAAAAGCATACCAGTCCTCATTAAGGCGATCAGGAACATCGATGATCCACTCAGGAAGCATGAGCTGGCTAGCGAACCAGCGGCGCGCTTCGGAACCTTTGAGCCGAGCGGCATGACGGATATCGAGTTCGGTGATATCTCCGGTTTCCGGTTCTTCAACTATCGGTTCGGGAATTGGTTGAGAGTCGGAGTTGTGGTTAGGGAAGGAGAGGATAGAGGAGGCGAGACGACGAGCTTGTAGCTGAGCTTCCGTACGGTGCTGAGCCTGTCGTTGTAATGAGAGTTCACGGCGTTTTTGTTGATCGGAGATCGTTGCTCGTTTGAATGGACGACGGATGTCATGAGGCGCCATCACACTGGTTTAAGATAAATGGCCTGTCGACTCTTTAAACCTAGTCACGATTGACGACGAAGAAATTGATTGATGACTCAGAATTCTGAGGGTGTTCGGGATTGAGTTTGGAAATGCAAAAGTGCTTTTGGTCAAAAGTGCTTATTGGCTTATTACTTTTTGAAAAGGAGTTTTAAAAAAAGTGTTTGGATTAGCTTTTAAGATGAGAAACGTCAAAAAGTCAATAAATTGTTGTTTTTTTAAGTGTTTCGCTTAACTTATTGTGAATATTGGTTGTATGGGTGGTATATTTGTAATTTTTTTCCAAAAGTCAAAAGCCAAAAGCCAGGATTTCTAACTTTTCAAAAACAACTTTTCCACCCTTAAAAGGCAAAAGCCAAAAGTCAAAACAGAAAGTGCTTTTGGGTTACACAAACAGCTTATTGACTTATCAGCTTTTTGAAAAAGTCAATAAGTCAATAAGTTGTTTTGAAACACAATCCCAAACACCCTCTCAGTATTCAGTAACAGAAGGGAGACGAGAGTGTGTTTGGATGGTGAGTCGAGAAAGACTTTTTGGGTTTAAGGCTATTCGTTGTGGCTCACGAGTGACCAGCCGTGAGTCACAATTTGTTACACGTGGATAGCTGATACCACAACAGTTGGTCGTTCGCGAGCCAGCCAAAGCTAAAACACCTGTGTGTGGTAGCGAGTCAAATATGACCGTTGGAGGTCAAAAAAGGACCGTTGGCAGCTATGGTTTATTTTTGGCAAGGTTCAAATTTTTGGCACCCACACCATACAAACCATCAAAAAAAATTCTTTCACTCTCTACAAAATGGCTTTGGCATGGAACGATTTTTCTTCGTCTGAAGAAGACGAGTTGTTTATGAAAGTGGGTAGGATAACGATTGAATACCTGATGGCCCGGTCTCAAAGACGAAAAACTCCGGCGATAACCCGACAACCGGCGCTAGACCGTGATAGAGAGGGAGCAAACGATACTTTGTACCGGCACTACTTCAGCCCGGATCCCGTGTATATAGAAGATCATTTTAGGCGACGCTTTCGAATGAGCAGACAATTATTCATGCGCCTATCAAATGATTTGTCGGAGCTTTATCACCATGTCAACTGGGCGCTGACATGGCGCAGGAGAGAGCTTGTGGTCACCTCTAGCCACAACGGATAGTCTAAGGGAAAAGGAGGTGAAAAATGACTTTTTCAAAAAGTTAGTAATGTGTAACTTTTTGAAAAAGAAGATAAGAAGGTGGAAAAGTAGATAAGTTATAAGTTTATCCAAACATGCCCGAACAAGGCATTATTGTTGGTGCTTGTTTGTGGGGGTGCAAATGAGCCAAGAAGCTCATGAGCTGCTCGAGATCGGTTCGATAAAATTATCGAAATGAGTTGAGCCTTATCGAGCCTGAGCTGAGCTTGAGCCTAAAACAAAGCTCGTTTAATTATCAAGCCTGGACTCAAGCCTGACATATGAATCTCACTAGGCTCGACGAGCCTTATCGAGCCTTAGTATAATATTAATTTTATTAATATTTTATACTATTTACCCCACGTTTAAAATTGTTTAATAAACGAGCCGAGACGAGCTTTTGACTTATCGACCTATCGAGCCTATTATTTATATTATTTAATTTAATATATTAACTAATAAACACTAAACGAGCCGAGCTCGAGCTTGAGAAACTACCAACGAGCCGAACTTGAGCTCTTATTAGTTAATCGAGCTCGAGCCTGGTCGAGCACGGGCTCGGCTCGACTCGTTTGCACTCCTACTTGTTTGTGAAGTAATTACGTGTTCTCGAATAATTGATGAATGTTTGACGAATCACATTTTCTGTTTGTGTTCGTTTGTTATGAAAACACTTGCGTTCGTGTTCGTTTGTTAATTTTGTTCATGAACGCATACAAACATTAATAAACACAAACAAGTGTTCATGAACACAAACGAACACACATAAGTGTTCATGAAAGGAAATACACACAAACAGACATATATTAACTTTCGAATAAAATATATAATTCACATACATTAAGACAATAGCTATATCCACCCAAATTATAACTTAATTATCCAAACAATTTAGCACTTAACATAATAAAGTAGTATCTAAAAAAACTAAATTCGCATCGGAGGTGAATGAGGAGGGCGTCGGAGGTGCATGGCGAAGGGCGCCGACATTGGAAGGTGGGAAATATAAAATGAGCGTTGATACTAAAAGTATGTTTATTGATCTCATCTAGTCATATATTAACATCACGTATATTATTTATTTCTTTATCTGGGTAAAATAAATAAAAGTAAAAGAAAATAAAAAATTATAAAAACTAAAAACCCTATTAAACTATCAAACACATTACCGAACGTTCACGAACATAAATGAATTAACGCGAGCTTCGTTCATTTATTAAAGGAATGAACATCAACGAACTTCCTGCGAACGGTTTACGAACTGTTCACGGAAAGTTCAGTTCGTTTGCAGGACTACTAATAGTAACAATAACAATAAGACTGATGGTGTGGGGTGACGCCCCCTTTACCTTAGTGTTTTTTTTTCAATACCTGTCACACCCCGATTTTCCCGTCGGTTGTGAACTTTTGGCACCTTTACTACGCAGCGGAATATTTTAACTAAGACTTTTACGTGTTCCGAACGTCTTTTTCTAAGCCTTCTAGGGTCTCCAATCCCAAGACATCACTTAGTTCCAACCATGTCGTTGCCAATATCTAGACCTGAAAGACATGCTTAAAAAGTCAGCATAAAGCCGGTGAGTTCATGGTTTTATGTTTATCGTTTATAACCCATTTTTTTTTCAAAACACTTGAGAAAATATTTGCAAACATTAATGAGAAAGTTTATTTTCTTTACGCAAAACATTATTTGGGAAAATACATATGAGAGTCCCATTTCAAACCTTACCGGTTATTCCTTCCTTAACTTTCGACTCGACTCACTTTGCCATATATTTACCTCCCCATAAAGATAAATATACCCAAGTTTCGTCGATCGAACATACATATAAAAAGTCTCTTTTAAATTCTTACAGGGTATTCCTTAACCTTCGACTCGACTCACTTTGCCATATATTTACCTCCCCATAAAGATAAATATATCCAAGTTTTGTCGATCGAACCTTTAACCCAAAAGGATACTTCCACAATAACTTTTGAAAAACTTTCTCATATTACTGTGAAAACCATTTTTCCCCTGGAGTTACCCACCGGGCAATCACGTACGCCGAAAGCGGAAATGATCAAATAAAATAACCATTATTTGAAAAGTTAGTGCGCGTAACAAACATAAGAAATGTGCTACATAAACTTAGGGTTACAAATCCTAATACCGATGGCGTCCCCATGAGCCCGTAACCAAAACCAGACTACTTACTTTTGCCCTGCACGTTGTTATAGTGGTAACAACAAGTTTAGAATATCGTAACACGCCTTAGTCCATCCGAATTGACGCTAATCAACCGGGGTGGGTCCCCGTCAAGGACCGATCGTACTATCCCCATATTCTACGGCTACATCACTTTGTATTAATGGCTACAGTTAACTGCGGAGACTGCACGTCCCACTAGACTTTTCCGTTACCCATGTGCCCATCTTATGTACAATTTCAAGTTTCCACAGTTACCGCACATTTTAATACTCATAAGTTTCATTTCCTTTTTTACCCACGTACGATTTTATAAAAGCATTATAACTTCACAAGTTTTTCATAAACTTTGTTATGCTTTAAGATAAACAGGTTTTCATAAAACAAGCATGTCTTCCCCCCGAAAATATTTACAAGATAGTAAAAAGTGGGGTCATGAACTCACCTTAATTTCCTTGCTAAGCTAGCAAACAAAGCCCGAAGCTTTGACCGACTTACTCGTGCCCTATTACCAACAAAGGACACCTTAAAAGTCTAACACATATAAATATAGCCTATTATCCGGCTAAAAGATAGTTTATCCAACTATCTAGACTCGTGTGTACTAACTAGAGTCCTAATATGGTTTAATTCGACGAACCGATCGCGACTAATCTTACTTACGAGTTAACACACGACATAGTACCCAAGTTGCGCACTTGTTACTGTTCGCGTGTAACCCACGTTGGACTAATACCTCAAAACGTATAACTTACCTTGAGCCGTAGTTCATCTCGTTAGTCGAATAAATGTATTATTCGTGTACGTTTATTTTTAGGAAATTAAACTTTGCAAAATATGATTCTTGCTATTAATTTCCGATTAATAACATAAGTTACATCATTTCCAAAATCCGAACATTTCAAGGTTTTCAAGACTTCGCTTTTTATACAACGATTACCAAATATAATCGAACATTCATAAGTTTTTGAATCCGAACAACAAACCTTATTTAGTTACCGAACCTTTCGAAAACTCGTCATACTTGACGTTTGGCAAAACTATATATCTTTATCTTGAAAATATTGTCCGGTATTCACTTATTGCTATGAATATCTTTTGTCAAAACGTCGCGATTTTGTATAAAAACACTTGAGAATTATTTATAAAAACATACACGACCATATTAATTGTGTTGCGCTTCGGATTTTATAAAAATTTCGGCAGAGTTTCCTCTGTTTTTGTACAAACCAGACAACTCAAGTTGTCTACAATTTTCTAAAAATCAATGCCAACACATAACAATAACTTATTTTTCCGAAATCTAAACATCAAGACAAATATTATACGTTTCGACCACTTACAAAAATACTTATATTTATAAAATATATATACAATATATATAGTCCAACCAATTAGTCCGATATATGACATCATAAGTCACGCTTTTTAGTCACTATTACCCGTCATCCGGTTATACTTATCGTTTATTATTAAAGTCGGTTCGTTTCGCGAGTTATGACCGGTTATTATTTTGCGTACTTATATATTAATAAATATATTTCAGAAAAATAAATACAAATACGAAGCTTTTATACCGAAAGCATACGCAAGCGTCTCGATCTACGAGTTGACCCGAACTTTGACCAGATTTGACTGAGTTGACTCGGTTTGACCGAGTGTTGACCAGGCCCGAACTGAGACCGAGATCTAAAAACGAACAAACAACTCGAGACCTTACTTGGACCTACAAGCCAAACCAACACCACCTTGACCTGGTACCCGTCAATCACCCAGAAATCACTAGATCTGCAGAACCCGCCACCAAACAAACCCGAAACTTACCCAAGCCAACCCAGCGTTAAAAACCACCACACCCGGTCGTCACCTACCCCCACCGAGACTCGCACAACCATCATATTACCACTTCCGGCTGAAACCATAACCACATCGGACCAAAACCATGACCCGAAACCCGAATAACGGCAGCCATCGGCCTCAACCACCACCAAAACTGAGGACTACGACCATCCGATCACCATGAACCACCTACCTGCCGATCTACCAACAAAACCACCACCAACAATTCACAATCCAAAACTCATAGATCTAACAAGATCGGACCATTACACCGTTCCCTATACAACCACCACTCAAAAACCCTCACTCCCAGCGGACTTGTACCACCATTGAAGCCACCACATCGCCTGACGTGTGGTTATATATACATAATTTTACAATGAAATAACACACGTTTTGCTTTAATATTTATAAAAATGGTTTAGACCTTAATATTAAAACACACACAATAGGGCAAATGTACCCTATCATATATGTAGTAATGTGTAGATAAGAACCAGATATCGATCCATGGACGCGTGCGGAGCAATGGTACTAAAACTCTATCCCCGATTTACTAGTAAGAAAAGATAGTGAAAGTTTGTTTTTAAACTAAATTAATTCTAAAATATCTAAATAACATATGCAAGACTCCAAATACAAAATATAACTATATAAACTATAATATATCGATCCTAGCATGTCATCTACATATAATAAGTAATACAGGCGTGTGATCAACATTCCCATTTTCCGACAGTTAGTGTCCCTTTCGAGCATCCTAACATGACAACTATACAGAAAGCTAACACGAATACACACGTTAACCACTTCAAGTCGTTTATTAGCGAGCAGCTGATATGATCTCATGTAGATCTTCTAAAGATAAGTTAGTCATCTGTTAAGAGTATTCTAACCTCACTAATTCAGGAAAGCGATACCGAATACACAATACAGCCACCTAAACTAGCATAAAGTAGAGCATTTCACAACCTATTCCATTTTACCAACTTTGAACCCAGATATACTAAGATCGCTATTTTTACCAAAATAACTACCAAAGATCATTAACCGTGTCAAAGACCAGTAACGACACCATTAGGCTTTTAAAACCCTTTTACGTGCTGGTAAGCATTTTTAACCGTTATTCGACTGACTTTAACCAAACCAATACCCGGTTACAGTTTCATGGCGTTAACTATTTAATAAGTTGTCACACCACGCCAATGGCGGAAACACGTGGCGCGACGGTTCAAGAGCATAAAGCCAAGATTAACGCAAATCATAAGTAATTAAGAAAATGGATCATTTATTTAAGACGTCGAAACCATGTTTGATGTTCACACATAAACGAAAAATTGTTTTGAATACATTAAAGTGGCTTCTCAAATATATCCCAAATCTTTGGGAATTAAAGTTGAAACCCTTTTGAAACACTCGACGCCCATATGAGAGATTCCCCCGACCCAGCTTGCCACGTTGTCCATCGTCTATCAATTACCTGAAAGATATGTTTAAAAAGTCGTCAATATATAAATATTGGTGAGTTCACAGGTTTTAGTTTATCAAACTTTATCTCTTGGGAATTTCCATGTTATGACAATTTATAGGAGTTGCAAGTTCCTACAATTCTACTTGAGCCTATAACCAAACCAAGACAATAGTAATGCCCCGCTCCAAGTCGTTACTCGGTATCCTACGACTTGATTTCAGAATACGTGCACCCCAGGCATACGCCGATGCATAATCGACGCTATCGATTAGGGGTGGGCCTTGTCAGGCACCAATAGTACTATTCAAATATTCCTTCGGTTTCATTTCCCTGAATTAATGATTATAGTAGAGAGGTCTCAACCCCGAGTGGCGATCACAACTCAAGTAATTAACCCGCTAAACATTTCCCTAACATATCTTTCCCCCGAAAAACATAAAATAGTTTAAAATGGGGCCGTGAGACTCACCTGAATCTGTGCTTGGCTCAAAAAGGAAGATAGCAAGTTTTGTGGTCTCGCACCTACAAACGTCCTAGGCGTATAAGTTACTACACCTATAGTGCATGTGCCTTGGCAAGTTGTACACCCAACTCCCCGACCACGTGTTGTTCCAATTCCCGTTTAATTAGACGTGTATCCTAGGTTCATTGGCGATGGATTACCCTTTTCTTACGAGTTATGTATTATTCTCGTTAATATTCTTTGTAACTTGTATACTATTATTCTCGACACGACTCTACCTAACGCATAATCATTTTCCCATTTAAATAATTATACTTAGGATCATATCGCTCGATATAATGTATTCTTAATACCCGACTCGACTTACTTTGCCGCATATTTACTTTCTCATTTAAATAAATATGCTAAGGTCTTGTCGTTCGGTAGTATATTCTTAACGCCCGACTCGACTTACCATGCCGTACATTTATTTTCCCATTTAGATAAATATACTAGGATCTTGTCGGTATTCACATATATATAGGTATATTTTGCCTACTCGTCTCGGTTTTCCTTCTCGCATATCTACTTTCCCATTCAAATAGATATACTAGAATTTCGTCGAGACGAGCATATATATATATACATATATCAACGTGTGAATTTTCCTTGTTAAGTCCATACGTTGTTTAACGTTTTTAATTCTTTACGTTATGCTTTCTCCCACGAATATTCTCTCTATCACTTAGGAGAGTGTTATATAATTTTCACCCATGCTATATATATTTTACTTCTTAAAATATATATATTTTCACGTTTTGCCGCAATGGCATTTTTCTCTTGTTTGTCCGTTTATTTGCTATAGTTAGTTTATGTAACTAAGTCCGATAGTTTAAATTTTTCCAAGCTTCTTCCAATATGTGTTCTATAGAAATATTATTTATACTTCTAATTTCCAAACACATATTATTTGGAAAGATTTACTTTAGTATTTTTAGTCCAACTTGTTAACTTATATTCCAAAAATGTTCCCGACACTTTTATATTCCCATTTATATAAAAGTATCCATTTTCGTACAAGTTTTCTCAAGTTTCTACTTTTGTCCAATATTTTATAAAAACGTTCATTTTTATAAAATCCTCATGTTAATTTAATGGGGTAACTTTGCTAAATAGTATCCTACTTTTAGGAGTGTTCTAATCAAGTCACTCATAAAAAAAATTGTTCCAATTAGGTAACTAAAGTTATTTTAGTGTTCTAATCATAGATAATTTACCTATTAAAAAGGTCATCAATCCATATGACTTTTATTTGGTTATTTTTTTAAATGTTGACCTAGATTATCAATAACAACATGGATTAAAAAATTGAAAAATATATTTTTAAAATTACGAAAAAATTATGAAAATTACAAAAAAAAATACGAATAAAAATTAAAATAATTATAAAAAAATATGTTAAATTATAAAAAAGTAAAAAACTAATGAAAAAAATTAAAAAAATGCGAACTTTTTTTTAAAAATGGCAAAAAAATATTAATTAAAAAATTATAAAAAATCAAAATATAAACATTTTTAAAATTTTCGCAAATTTTTTAAAGATTCACAATTTTTATAACACTTTTTTTCCCAATTAGATAAGTCAATTTTACCTTGATATTCTAATCAGGTCACTGAAGTTTACTTTAATGTTTCAATCATAGATATTATACCTGCTATTCAGGTAAACTATATAGGATTAGAACATAAAATAAACTTTAATGACTTAATTAGAACAAATATTTTTATGAGTGATCTAATTGGAACACTAGTAAAAGTTGATTACCATTCTATAAAATATTCCCTAATTTAATTCCTTATTTTTATAAACTTCCATGTTTATGAAAATGCACTTTTCAATAAATACACAAGTAAGTTACTAGTGTTTACCAAAACTATACTTTGAAAAATCATTATTTGCGTTTTGACACCAAACTTTCCGTTAATACATTTTTGGACCAAAGTTTCTAAAATACTTATTTTAGTCCCTCAACTTTCAAATTTACAATATTAGTCTCTTAACTTATACTTGTTGCATTTTCCATACTAACTTCCAAAGTTAGCATTTTTCTTCCAACTAGTGGACTTTAAAGAACCATCTTTTCCATGTTTGGTTATTTTTACATTTTTCCACTTCTAATAGTCTTAGAATCCTTCATTGATGCTATTTACATGTGTGTTTTATGTTTTTATCCAACATCCTCAAATTTCACTCATCCAAGTGAGTAGACTTTGAACATGTAACTTTTACATTCATGATCATCTAACACATTCCAACTTATTTTTGACATTAGCTAGTCATTTTATGATGATTAAAACCATCTTTTATCATATTCAAGTTTCTTTCATAACTCATGCCCAAATCATCATCTTTCTTAAGTGTATGTACATATTTCCATGTTTTCTTGAAATACCACATTACTAGTGTCAATCCATGATCTATCCATATTATTATTCTTCCATTTTACTCTTGTAAAATATATTAAAACTTTATGTTTCAAAACCACATTCTACCCATCAATGTACAACTTGCTCATAAGAACACATAATATGAACATTAATAATCAAAGCAAGGTTAAAACTTACTACTAGCTCAAGGCTAGGGAAGACAAAAACCTTGGATTGAATGGGGTTTAGTGTGTTCTTCCAAAGGGTTAAGCTCCAAGCTCTTGAAACACACAATGGGGTTTTGAAAGATGATGATCTAGAGATGATTTGGAAGTGTAGAATTTGAAAAGAAAATGTATATGGAGGGGTGATATGTTATGGCCAAAAAGGGAAGAAGAAGAAGAGTTTTTCTTTGTTGTTTCAAGTATGTTATGTATGTATCCTTATATCATCTCTTCCATATCTCTCAAAGATCACTTGTATCCAAATTAGATTGTGTAATATCTTGGATAGATTATGTGAGATAATGAAAATCTTGGGGATATTATTTAGAGGGTGTTTGGGCCGTGAGATTAGAGAGAGAAAGGAGAGGATTAGTCAAGTTTTATCCAATAATAACCCATGCATGCAAATCCTCATGATTACTAGTATCTTAGTGGGTTAATTAGTTTAAAAAAAAGATATTAATCATTTGGAAAGGGCCTTAGGCCGGCCCCTTGGGGTGTTTGGGTGGGGTCCACTTTGTTAATTAATACCCAATATTATTATGTTTAATTCCCTCTCGTTCGGGTACCGTCCGGGTATTTTCGGGTTTTTAATCGCGTGTCATCCGAATATTAAAAATACCTTTAATATCCCTTAAACGTAGTCCAGTTTAAGCATTGATAAATTATTTAGGCTTTTGCCGGGTGAAATTATATGTTATGCGCGTATCGGGTGCGGTACGCGCACTTTATTCGTTACCGGGAGATTTGTATAACAAGCTTTCACGTATGGCTTTGGAGTTCCAAAACCCATTATATTTTGTGAAATTACGTTTAATTTTATATCCCGGGTGTCCGGGATCCGTTTTGCTCATTTAATTTTTACCGGGTAATCGCCAGTGTCCATACCGGATAATTTGCTCGCACATGATCTTATCATGTTTTGTCATTAAACATATGCATTCCTATGCATTATTTGGGAATTGCTATCTTTCTAAGGCCTCAGTTAAATAAGTAACACATAATTGCATTTAATTATGTTAATCGCGTATAGTTAATTAGTACGGAATTACCTTATTTTTGCCGGTTGTTACATAAGTTAACTAGTCTACTACCGGACGATTAAACGGACGGTTTTTCAACATTTATCCGCCTAACACATTCGACAATCGCCAAAGTCATTCAAATACAGCTACAAATCCAACAACAAAGAAACAAGGTTGCGCTATGATCATCAAGATCTAAACATGAAAAATGCCAAATTTATACAAAACATGATTACATACTAACGATTGTTTTTTCTACTAACGATTACTAAACATGATTACTAGACGATAATGTACTACATAAACAACACAAACAAGCCAAAATAATCAGATTTGAATCAACTTAAAGTTTAATAGATCAAACCATAAATCTTGAATGTGATGGATTGGATTGGATGACGCTAGATGATCCGGCTTGAATCCCGAGCTTGTTAGACGACCTTCCGGCTGCTTGTTTGGCCTAGAAATCGCCCCAAATCGCCCAGAGAATACCTAACACTTGATCAGTGGGTTATGCTCTGTTTTTATAGAAAGTCAGATTTTGTGCACGACCGTGCACCTAAAGTGCACGGCCATGCACTTTATCAAGATGAGTTGACGTGCAAGTGGGCAAGTGGCTGGCTGATCCCTGAAAATATCTAGATATTCCGCACGGCCGTGCACCTAGGGTGCACGGGCGTGCGGGTCTGGTGGTAGCCGAGTGCTGGGAGTGCACTGCCTGGTGCACAGTGCACCCGGGAAGTTGAGTCGCACGGGCACCCGCACGGTCGTGCTGATCAGGGTGCCCGAGAACATGTTGTGCATGCCAGGTCGCACTGGCAGTGCACTGCCTTTGTGTCCGAGCCAAGCAAGTCCGTACGAGCGTGCACCGGAGGTGCACGGCCGTGCACGTTTTCCAGACTTAGCTGGTTTTTGCAGAAACTTTCCGTTGTCCGTTTTTTGCCCGGTTTCTTCGACTTTGCTCGTGGGACGTCGTTTAAGACCTGCAATAAACATATGAAGCGGTTAAGTACCGAATTCGTGCAATTATGGTCGAAAACGCGTAATTTGGGAGTTTAATCGGGGACTTAAATATGTATATTTTAACGTATATCATCGCCTTAACCTGCCGGATCTGGAATAAGCACAGCCATAGTCAACCAGACCAACCCGTCACCACTTGAACCAGCAAATATGTCACCTTCGTAGCATGTTTCTGCTTGTTTCTGGTGCTGAGGGCTTCATTCCGCCACCACCAAGGATGGTGGTGGTCGGCCAGCATTAAACCGAAGGGGAACACGAGACAGAGAGGTGAGAGAGTAGAGAGAGAAAGTTGTCTAGGATTTTAGAGAGATGGAGGAGGTGTAGCGGCTGACAAAAAGAAGAAGGTGGAGAGGATGTGAGCTTTTATAGGTAGGGTTTGTTGGTAGGTGAGGTATACCGCGTATCGAACCCATATAAACGTAAAACGTCCCGATTTATATTTACGCTCGATAACTAATTATAAAATTTAGTCGGTTTTGTTAGAAATCCAAAATATAGCTAAACCGAGCAAAAATATAATTATTTTTGGCATCCAGCGCGTTCTTTCAGAGCACACGTTAAAATCGCGTTAACTCAACCGTTTCTGTTTCCTTCGTTTAAACGATCCGGAGCTTTCGATATTTAATAAATAACAATAATTATAATAAATAATTATTCCGAGAGTACAAATGCGGTTAAAACCACGCATTTTGATGTCTGGTTCCCATGTCGGTTACTTCCCGCGTTTTCCCAAAACGCTGCGTTTTAGTCAGTTTTTTTTTTCAAGTCAATTCCACATCCGATCGCTTCAGCATCAAACACGTGCCGTATTTACATGTAATAAATCTATGTTAGTCCAGTTAACGAACTTTCATTGACGTCAGTTCGTAGCGTTAAAACACGTAATTCTTTCTTTAAGGCATCAAGGCATACACGAACTTCAAGAAAGACCTCGGAGGACTCGTATGACTTAAGTTAATCAAAATTAACTTTAAAACATGTTAAATATACAGGAAACGTGATTAAGATGCAGTCAAAGGTTGACCGAAATTTGCCGGTTGTCACAATACCCCACCCCTTATATTTCCCCGACATAATTGGAATGGTGTCAATGATGCCTCACGAGCACACTGGCAAAGAAAAACGGATGGATGGTGGGCCCACCTATTGATTTGGGTGGTGGTGTGGTGGTTGATGATTACTAATAGTGTCGTGGCTGTTGATTGTTGTTGTTGTTGATTCGGGTGGTGGTGGTGGTACATGGTAGGTGTCATTTCTATTTCGACACCCCCTATAGGATGTGTATGTGTATTGGCCAATAAGCTGTAATACGCATCATACAGCGGTGGATGGATTTCTTGTTGGAGTTTGATGGATTTGGGGATTTTTTATTAATAAAAAATTATAAAATTTGTTGATTTTATAAAATGATTTAGTTTATAAAAAGTTAGGTTATTTGTAAAACTTGATTTTACTTTTTTTTTTTGTCACGTGGTAGGTGTTTTATTAGTTGAAGTTGAATGGATTTGTGGGATTTCTGGTTATTATACTGATCATGTACTTATAATATGTTTTTCTTTTGTTTTATAAAATATAATTTTGTCTGCAATTTTTTTTAGAACGGCCAACACAACAACCGCGAGACTCCCACAAGGGAGCTCGGGCAAATTGTCTGCAATTGCAAATATGAAAGCTTAATAGGTTTATTGTTATGCCAACACAGATCATAAAGATGATGGTATAGATGAGCTCAGTACCATATCGTATTAAACCGCTCATGATGCCGACTTTACCGATATCGATTTTCGCAAGATTGGGTACCAATACAGGTATGAAAATGTAGGTACGGTACTGATACCGAAAATATATGGTACGCTACGGTACCAGTATTTTAAAGTAAAGTACTGGCTCGAACCGATACCAAATCACCAAAACTTTGTACCAAAAATGGGCCTGTATCGGTTTTTTCTGTATTTTATACCGAAATGCCCATCCCTATACGTCGGTGGGTGTTCATTATTTGAAATGTTTACCAATTTTCTTTAGTGTTTCCAACATGTTCTTCCATTTTTCATTATATTTTGTAAATAGGCACTTTTAAGTAATAATTTGGGAGAATAATGTAATTTTAAGTAATACGTGCTTTTAAGACTTGTGAGTTGCAGTTGATTTGTCAAGTCAAACAAAAATAGACGTGAAAATGTTGAATAATGCAAGCTCGTTGCAGGATGTTAACTCGTATAATTAGATCGAAACATAAAACATCATTGTTGAAAATAATAAGGTTATGCGTCGTTGTGGGGATATAGTATGTGAAAAATGCATGGTAGCAATGGCAAGCGAATACCAGATATCAAAACGTAGATAAAAAAAGGGCATAGAAATGGTAGTCATTTTGTCTTGAAAATGGGTGGTTTTAAATAAAATTTGAAGTGTATGGGCAATTTCATGTATACCCCTACAAACTTCAATTATATCATATAGTTATAGGTTCCTGTACAAAGTGTGAGAAATCTATTTAGTCATTGTGTTTTAAATTTTGGCTATGATGTTTTTGATTCATTTTGCATTATAATATATTAAAAAACACGAAACGTAACAATTTAAAACACAATCAAATGCATTTTAGACATGAAATTTAAAACACACTGATTACTTTCTTCGCATGGTGTTTTAGATTGCATATCGAGAATACATTAATTAGTGTTTTAAATTGTTACATTTTGTGTTTTTCTATATAGTACAAAACATCATTTCTAAAATTTAAAACACAATGCCTATATAGACTTTCTTATACTTTATACAGGAACTCTACCCATATTATATATGGGGAAAGTGAATATGGTGCTGTTACGCATCTAACCTTAGATGCGAAACCATCAAAATTACGTAGTTTTGTTCAAATTCAACTTAAGTTTAGTTTAAATCTTTTTATTTCACTATTTGATCTTCGTTAATCTTGCCATCATCTGCTAACCTTATCGTCTTTTTCCACTAAGCCTACCATACAAACATCTTAAAACAAACACACGATAATCTTAAAAAAAATCGTCTATACCGTAATTAAAAAATCAACAAATTACAACAAAAGAAGTCAACTAAAAATAAAATTTTAGTGTAATATTTTTGTCATTTTACTTACAGTTTAATTATGTATGAGTGGAAGGAGTCTACTGATGTGTCAGGTTTGTTGTGGATTTAAAAATTTGATATTCATTTGAGAGAATTTTATGACGGCGCCTTCCCTTTGAATATGAGAAACAAACAATTGATGAACAACAATGCCTAAGATTAGAAAGAAATAATTATTTGATTGAAGTTTTAAACTTTTCGAATTAGGATTAAAACTATATTCAAGTATACTGATTTTCTTTGAGTTGTGATGCTGAACAAAGAAGATGAAGATTTGCAGCGAAAACTTAGTTGGGATTAAAACGACATAGTTTTAAGACCATTTTTAATAAAACTACATAGTTTTGGGAGGTTTCATATCTATGGTTAGATGCGTAACAGCCCCATATTCACTTTCCCCATATTATATATATACACACACACATGGAAAACTAAAAAGATTATATATGCCCTTACAAATTAGTTTAATAACAAATTTTACCCTATTCATTAAAAAACAATTTAATAAGTGACGCGCAGGGATCTCGACTAAGAAAGAAGCACCGGTAAAAATTTTGACTGATCCTCGCGAGTAGGGCTGTAAACAAACCAAACGTTCGGTGAACAGTTCGTAAACTGTTCGGCGGGAAGTTCATTTGTGTCCGTTTGTTTAATAAATGAACGAACACGAACAAAAAATTCTGTTTGATTAACTAAACAAACAAACACGAACAAATGTCTCGTTCGTTCGATTGGGTTCGTGAACGTTCGGCAATGTGTTTGTTTACGTTCGTTTATTTATATCCATTTGTGTATGTTTGTTTATGTTCGATCACTAGTTAAAACTTAGGATAATTATTGTTGGGTTATATTGAGACCACAGTTACCAGATTATAGACTTTTGATAGCTATTGTATAGTTTGATAGTTGAAGGACTTAGTATGTAATTAACACAATGTTTTGTACACAAACCCTAGGCTGCTGCGCACTTGTGAACGGGCCCTGCACACTTGAGTTAAGTGCGCAGGCCCAGGAGCCTTTCCTATATAAACTAAGTGTGTGCACAACTCTAGGGTTAGGGTTTTGGGATAATCTTTGTAGCACACGTGAATAGGTGCGTATTAGTCAGTGTATTCCAAGGTTATTCATCATCAAATCAGTAATGGAATCATCATGTTATTCATTGTGTGTGTCGGTTTTATTCATGTTCATCTAGTATCTTTTGTCTTTCTGGATTAATCACTTAAAACACCTAACAAATAGGTGTTTATAAGTGATAACAATCTATTGCATATCACAAGATCTAGCATTCGGGACTTACAATTATGAACTTTTGAATTAGGAATATCATTTATTCATGCCTATGCCTAAGTAATTTTAGATAATTATGTCTAAGTTAGTACAATTTGACTTATCGACATCGTTTAGTAGATGTACTTTGTATAACGGTTAATATTAACAATGATTTTTTAGTTATTTGCATATTAAATGTTTTTTTGTTTGTTTGTGTTCAAGACCCGTGTTCACGAACAGTTCGCAAACAACTGAATTTCTTAACAAACAAACACAAACATAGAATTATGTTCGTTAGTGTGTTCGTGAACGGTTCGTTTGTCCAAGAAACCTTAACAAACAAACACGAACAAAGCCTTGTTCGTGTTCGTTTGGTTCGTTTACAGCCCTACTCGCGAGGGGAGATCCACCATGCGTCCAGCGGACGTTCTTGCGTTCGGTTGGGTGGGGGCAAGCATGCCTGCGTTAACCTTATTAGGGTGTCATCTTTGGTGGGGTTGCGAGATAGTAGCTTTTGTACCGGCCAGGACAGGCGGTTCCGAGGACGGAAGCTAAGAAAGTCGCTAAGAACGAAGCAACATGTTTGGAGAACTAACACATGTTGCTAACGTATGCTTTTGACACATCTCCATGGCCCCTGAAACGATGTGTTTCCCGGAAAGAGTGCAGAAGGTGGTCCACAGTAACTAGGGATGGCAATCAAACCCGAACCCGATGGGTAAACCCGAAACCCGACACATTTGGGACGAGTTTGGGGTCAGGTAATCGGGTATGGGTCCGGGTATGGGATTAGTTTTTATTTTTTTCGCGGGTTTGGGATGGGTTTGGGATTTGATGATATACCCATTTACCCGACCCGATTACACGATAAAATATACCCGTTTACCCGATTAAATACCCGATGTAATTTCCTATATATCTTTTAAAATATATATTCATAATATATCTAATTGTCTATGTAGATTGTCATCTTCTTCAAAAAAAAAAAAAAAAACATCTGTTATCTATGTCTTTTAGTGTTTTTATATGATTTAACTATTTTATATTTATACATTGTAATCATTTACAAACATATTTGATAATGCTAAATGTATTGGTTAGTAGTCATGCAATAGATACTCGACAGGTTTTTAGTCAGATATACCCAATGGATAAGTTTTTAAAATTAACGGGTTTACCCGAAACCCGGGGGTATACCTGATACCCGATGGATAATTACCCGATGCAAACCCGACGGGTTTGGGACAAGCATACCTAATCGGGTATGGGGTTGGGATTACCTAAACCCGTCCCAAACCCGACCTATTGCTATCCCTAACAGTAACTCGCAAAGCTCTACGAATCAAGGTTTTGTATTTAGCATAATAGGCTTTGCGATTCAAAAGAGGATAGCGACACAACATATTACTCGTTTATCCACTATCCATATGTAACTTATCTTATTTATCAATGAAACTGTTTTTTTAAGAAAAAAAATAAAAAATAAATGACTATTTTATCCTTTTTTTTTTTTCTAAAGTTATAAACTTTATACATGCCTATCTTTTTAACTTCTTATTTTTGATTTACTCATGACATAATTTTTTTACCCATTCGATCAAAGTTTGGGAAGATAGACAATTATTCAAAAGCTCAAGGACTCAAGAAAGGCTAAGATTAAAACGGATAACTATTGAATTTGAAAACTAAACTAATGAACATAAAAATGAAACGCTCAAAATTCAAATACATAAAAAAAATAAGAATTAAAGCACAGATAAAATTTTCGCTATGCATCATTTTAAAAATTACTGAGTATGATGATGACTTAGTACCTTATTCAGATGTGTTCTGTGAGTGATACATACACTTTGATGCATGTATCCTTTTAATTGAATACGATGTATTCCCGGGTTAACTTAAAGAGGGAAAGGAAAGGAAAAGAATCGAAGGAAAGGAAGGGAAAGGAAAAGAAATGATAAATATGCTTTCCTTCCGTTTCCTTTCAAATCGGAAGGAAAACTAAAGTTAAAGATTTTGCCTAGTTTTCCTTCCATTTCCTTTCTTTTCCCTCCTTAAATGAAACTAGGGAACACACTATGTTTTGATTTCCTTTCTTTTCCCTCCTTAAATAAAACTCGGGAACACTATCACATTTTTGTTTCCTTTTATTTCCTTTCTTTTCTCTTGTTAAGTTAACTCGGAAACACAGCGTAAAGGCTGCCAAACACCCCCTTAGTTCATATCCACCGGATCCGATGATAAACTCCATGTGTAAATAATAATTCTATTTTTAGTGGATTTAGTAGTTAAAACTTTTAACTTTTAACAAGACCTAAAAGTCTGTATTTAACAAATTGAATTTTCACCCATTTTAATGATTATATCCATGAAATCATCTTTTTATTAATTGTTCTGGACAATTTTTCCTGTTGGATCAAATTAGAGAATGATGTTATCAATTACAAGCAAGTTTTCCAAGTGCTCACACAGTGGGCTGAGCACTTAGTCAAGTACTCAGCCAAGTACTCACACTGAGTACTTAGGCAAGTACTCAGCCAAGTACTCACACTGAGCACTTAGTCAAGTACTCAGCCAAGTACTCACACATTTTAGTAGTTTTCCAAGCAAGTGGCGGCTTGCTTGGAGGACAAGACTCAGGATCTATAAATAGGACACTAGACACCATAGAAGGGTGTGCATTTGGAGCCACCACCCCGGGGGAGCTCACCCGGGGTGGGTGATTATCTTGTTATTTGTTTATTACATTCAATGAAATTTCTCTTTGTTCAATCCAATATCTATCTATCTTTCTTATATTAGTTGTTTGTTCTTGGCTCAAAATCACCCGTCTCTATTTTTATATCAATTCAAGGCTTAAACAAGATCATTTGGGAATAACAATTGGTATCAGAGCTTGGTACTCGAATTTGGGATTTAACCATCTACAAATTCGTCGTTTAATCTGATTTCTGTTGAAGATTTTATAGATTGTTTAAAGTTTTTTTTGGGTTTTTCATCAAGTTGCATACTTATTTGCGCACTTAACTCATAAGTTGTGCACTTGTTTCTTATTCTGCATACTTATTTCTTGATGTGTGCACTTAACTCATAAGTTGCATACTTATTTCTTGAAGATTTTATAGATTGTTTAAAGATTTTTGGGTTTTTCATCAAGTTGCATACTTATTTGTGCACTTAACTCATAAGTTGCATACTTATTTGAGCACTTACCAAAGGAAACTTTGGGAGACAGTGATTTAGCCTTCTGTGGCTTTATCACAGTGTACTTATTCGTGTATTCTAGTCGTTATTATGCCCGAAGTTTCTTGTGCCATCTGATCAACAAACCGTTAAATCTGCATACTTAAAATCTGCATACTTAAAATCTGCATACTTAAATTCTGCATACTTAAATTCTGCATACTTAAATCTGCATACTTAAATTTTGCATACTTAAATTCTGCATACTTAAAATCTGCATACTTAAATTCTGCATACTTAAATCTGCGCACTTAAGAACTGCGCACTTAAGGACTATGGACTTATTATTGGACTTTAAACTTTAAAATCAGAAAATCAAACTTAAAATCAACCTTAATCAATGGCTGGTAACAATAACAACCTAACCATGAATCCTATAACCCAAGCTGAACTGAAAACTGGAACCATAACTCGAATCCCTAAGTTAATGGGTGCACAAGATTATGGAACCTGGAAGAACCATATGAAAGCCTTCTATTATGTGAATGATTTTACCCAATGGACCTCAGTTCAACTCGGACCACACCTCCCAATGAGGACCACAGAGGCAGGAGAGGTGTTCAACACTGATCCAACTACTTATACAGACCTTGACAAGCAGTTGATTCAACGTGATCACAAAGCCTACGATGCTCTTACCAAGGCTTTGTCGAATGATGTTTTTAACATGTTCGAAGAGTATACCACTGCCCAGTCTCTGTGGTATGCCTTGTGTGACTACTATGAAGGAAATCAGGACATAATTCAGAAAAAGCAAGACATGATTCAAAAGGAGTATGACATGTTTGGAAGCATTCGTGGTGAAAGTTTAAGCAGTCACATCGATCGTTTCATGAATATGCTCACAAAGATGAAGAAAGTCGGGATTCCTGTTAACAACCGCAATTCAATCAAGAAGTTGTTCAATTTACTCCCAAAGGAATGGAGCTTGAAATTCATGACGGTCAGAGAGGACTTTATGATTTGTCCAATGACTTTGTCAGATGTGATAAATTCCGTAAAGTCATTTGAAAATGATGTCACAAAGGGAGAGATGAATCAAGTAGGTTACGTTCCAATATCAAGTCCACCAACATCAATATCTAGAAACATGGCTTTCACTGCTCCTATAAGCATGAAAAGCTCCAATCCATCCTCTATTTCAGTTGGGACTCTTCATAATCTCTCAGCAAATTCTGGAAATGAGATCAAGCCTACAAAAGGATTAGTGGCAGTAATCGACGAAAATGAGGCTGCTAAAATGCAAGCACCAAAGGCATTGACTGAGGACGACTGTGACTGGGGTGAAGAAGTTGCAACTGCGAAGGTCGACAACAACAAAGATCTTATGGGAAAGATTTGTACCAAGGGTATGGTGAGCCAAGAGCAAGATGTGGATGAAAAGGGTAAGAAGGAAGCTGTGGAAGAAACATTGATTGCTGAAAAGACTGAAAGCAGCAAGACTGAAAAAGGCAACATGACATGTAAGGCTGTGAATGAGGAATCAAACAAAGATCATGCGGAGAAGGATCTGGTAAAAAGCATTCCTCTTGAAATTAAAACAAAACTGTGCACACCAAGGTGTGTCACAGCAGTTGCTTACTGTTTGTCCCACAATCTAAAAGTTTTAAGAGAAAGAGATGATATTCAAAAAATCAACAATGAAATGAAAGAAAATGAGTTGGCATATCAACGAAAGTTAAATGCAACTCTCGCTGAAATGCAAACTCTTAAAGAATTTGTCATTAGAAAAGATTTTTTAATAAATGATTTAGCAAAAAAGTTAGAAAAATCAAAAAACGAAACAAATCATCTTCAAATTATTGTGGACAAATGGAATATAAGCAAGAAGGCTCAAGCTGATCTAGTGGAGTGTTCAAGGCAATCTTTTGTTAAAGATGGAATTGGATATAAGGATAACAATGGGATCGAAAGATCTTTATTTTTACCCCTGAGCAAAAGCGAGTATATACCAATTCCAAAACCTCATCCTAAAAATGATCTTGTTTAAGCCTTGAATTGATATAAAAATAGAGACGGGTAATTTTGAGCCAAGAACAAACAACTAATATAAGAAAGATAGATAGATATTGGATTGAACAAAGAGAAGTTTCATTGAATGTAATAAACAAATAACAAGATAATCACCCACCCCGGGTGAGCTCCCCCGGGGTGGTGGCTCCAAATGCACACCCTTCTATGGTGTCTAGTGTCCTATTTATAGATCCTGAGCCTTGTCCTCCAAGCAAGCCGCCACTTGCTTGGAAAACTACTAAAATGTGTGAGTACTTGACTAAGTGCTCAGTGTGAGTACTTGGCTGAGTACTTGCCTAAGTACTCAGTGTGAGTACTTGGCTGAGTACTTGACTAAGTGCTCAATGTGAGTACTTGGCTGAGTACTTGCCTAAGTACTCAGTGTGAGTACTTGGCTGAGTACTTGACTAAGTGCTCAGCCCACTGTGTGAGCACTTGGAAAACTTGCTTGTAATTGATAACATCATTCTCTAATTTGACCCAACAATATTCCCCCGAGAATGATGCTATCAATTCTTCATATGATCCTTATTGATATATCTGACACTGTCTTCGAATCTTCACAAATCGGCTAAACACCCAAAATCTTTCATTGTTGTTTTCCCCCGCAAATATAGACCCTCCTAATTAATTCGGGACTAAAACTCAATCAGCAACTTTCACTCCGTGTAAGCTTTACGCTCGATTGATCATCTCTACTATAATTGGCATGAGATAAAGGTTCAAACCTCCGAATGATTGAAGTAGTGTAAACAGCTTCATAGTCTAAGTGCTCAGCCCACTGTGTGAGCACTTGGCTGAGTACTTGCCTAAGTGCTCAGGGATGACACACACAAGTATGCAGCATCCGTACAACTCTGCTAGAATAAGACAATCATGCACAACTCCCAAAAAGAATAATCATTATCCAATCATTGTAAACCCTAGGAGTCACATATGCTCATCAGCCGCCATTTTATTTCTTCATATAAGTGCTCAAAATTCATCCACGAACAAGTACTCAACATTCAAGATATGAAACAAGTACTCAAGATATGAAACAAGTACTCAACATTCAAGCATAAGTGCGCAGAATTGAAGCATAAGTGCTCAAAATTGAAGCATAAGTGCTCAAAATTGAAGCATAAGTGCTCAAAGTTCATCCACGAACAAGTACTCAACATTCAAGATATGAAACAGGTACTCAAGATATGAAACAAGTACTCAACATTCAAGCATAAGTGCGCAGAATTCATCCACACGTGAACTGAAAATTCATATAAACACCATATTCAGCAACTGTTTTACGTCTCCGGCGGGTTTCGGTTGAAGATCCAATCAAAACAAGCCTCAAACGAGCCAACCGTGGCTCTGATACCAAATTGTAGAATCAAATTTCGAGCTAAAATCTGATTTTGATGAAGAACAAGATGAAAATAGGGATGAACACACACTTGAATATGACAATAAAAACCCACTAGATAATTTGCATAGATGAATACAATAAAACCCTAAAATCTCTAGCATGTGTGTTGATAGTAAAACCCTAATCTCTATCTATTTATAGCCCAACACACTTAGGCTAATTACATTTAGGTCCCTTTGGTTAACTAAATACAAAAACTCTCACTAAACAAGCAAACTATTTTTAAAGTAATAAATGTATTTTGTCTAAACAAAATATATTTATTTATCCGTAGCGTCTTTCTCTATCATAACTTGAGATTCACTCGTCGATCTATTATCTGAATTTCTCGACTCGCCTTACGTGTTGACTGTGACTCGTTCGACTTTGACTTTTGTTGACCGAACTTTGACTTGTTGACTTTAACTTGTTGATAACATTAGACTACCAAATTTAGACCCAACAATCTCCCCCTTAGTCTAATGTTATCAATCTCTTGTATCATCTTTAGAATCGTCAAACTCTACATATTGTGATCTTCAATATAGGAAGCTTCAGTCTCAAATCCAGTATCCAACAATACTCCCCCTAGACTGATGCTTTCTAAATTTTCTTTGCTGAAGGTGTTCTTGTCACTTTGCTCATTGAGAACTCATACCTTACAATCTCCCCCTTTTTGCATGCATCATCTTTGAAAATCAAGAACAAACTTTTTCAACTCTCGGTAGCTTGAGTGGTTTAAAAGACGTAGGAGGAGGATTCCTAACTCGGTGTCTTCTGTAAACTTGAGGAAACAGGTGCTTTGGTTTGGTATCTTGCTCCACTGATGATCGGCCATCATTGCAGCAAGTAGTCGAAGAAGCCTATCCACAATCACAAACACAACTCCGAATTTTCTTTAGACAAATTTAACAAATAGATAAAACCGTATTCATCTTGGTGTGTAATCAAGTAAGTATCTCAAACGGCATGAAAAACAAAAAATTGTGACATGGAAGACTTAAAAACAAATGTACACAAATAAAGATTTTTTTTTTTTTTTTGGATTTTAGAATTTTTTTTTTAAATTTTAATCCTTTTTTTTAAACAACCATCAACCTTTGAGATATAGAAGGGATCAGATATGGGATCACACTAACTTGAAAAGCCTAGCCACGCTTCAACTTTCTTGAGGATAGCTACAACCCAAGAACGATTGTCGGTATGTTTGTCCTCTTAAGTCCATGCCTCTCGTCTTTCAACATACGTTTGGTGATGAGATTATCATGTTTTTTTGGTAATATTGATGAAAATTTTGTGGACCCCACTTGTGCTAGGTATAAGCCTACCAATCCTCAAGGTTTATCGAGATATAATGATGAGAGCTTCAGGTCTATGTTTCCATAAGCAGAGAATATGATCATTATTTCAATCAGATGATGAGAGCTTCAGGTCTATGTTTCCATAAGCAGATAAGTTGATCATCTGATTGTTGAGCTATTTATATATATTTGCACGTCACTAACATTGCGTGTCTTTTGGTGCTCACTTGATTTGTTGGCCCCACATTGGTAGCCTGCACTCTTAGGTGTCTTTTGAATATATATGCACAAAATTTTCTGTGTCTTTTAATCTCTCAACCTATGTATGACCGGACTCAGCTTGTGCAGACCTAAAACACAGTGGGAATCCAGCTTTTAGTGTAGATTTATTATTATTCACCTTATAGCAGTTTACTCAACTTGAAGGCTGAACCTACCTACACATCATTAACTTGTAGTTGTAACGTCCTTCATATCTTATTCATGTGCAGACATAAACAAGTTAGTTCCTATCATTTCCCATATAAGATCAGGATTTTTTTGCAATAATCACATCTCATGGTCGAGACTATATTTTCATACTCCCCATAAACTTTAATTTTTTGTACAATCCCCCTTTTTTGTAAGTATTTTTTTTAAATATATATTTACAAAAAAAAAAATAAAGTCTTCCACATCAGACACACATAAACATATGTCAGCAAGAAAATGAGTGTGTGACAACGGTGTCAATTGTGCAATCAGGTTAGATACCATAACCAAACCTGTGAGATTTCCGCTCAAAACCTATTCTTGGAACAACCACTGTTACTAACCGGTGTTACTAACAGTCCTCCATGGTAGTTCCTGCACTCATGAGTAAATTAATTAGAGAGTGGAACCCAGGCCATCGTGGTCCTGGTTTGTCCTTTTACATCAATGTAAGTAACTTCTTGAAACACCATACATTTTCCCTCATTAGTTTCTTTTTCAACTTTTGTTTTGATTTGCCAAACATGTTTTGGTTCAAAAAATTTGTTTGTGAAAGAATTAATTTTCGAAACAATTTTTTGTTTAAAAACTGGAGGAATAGATTGTGGTTTTGATGCTTTGGTCCTTTTAATCTTTGAATCATGTGAAACCGACTTCACATGTGGAGATCTTGATGGAATATGTGTCATCCTAACATTCAAAGATGTGTGCATTTTATCTTTTGATCCAAAGAAGTAATCCGCATTGCCTTTACCGCTTGGATTTTGTCGTTCTGGACATTGCTTGAGCACATGACCTTCTTTACCACACCTAAAGCAAGCCTTGAATGGCTTTTGATGCTTTGTTGTCCCGTGTGAAGCAACTGGGGATGTAGATTGTTTTGAGCTTGATTCGGCTTGTTGAGAAGCTTTGGGTTTTACAACACCTTTTGACTCTCTGATCTTTGACCCCGTGTGATTTCCATTCATCATTGATTCATCATCTGAAGTTGAGCAATCTTCTATAAACAGATCTTCTTCCAGTGAATCTTGATGGACTTGATTTGTAGTGTCAACTCTATCATCAAGTTCTGACACTGAAGTTTCCAAGTCATTTGAGCTTTCCCATTCTTTGGATGAACAAACCTCCGAATCACTTTGTGAATCATCTTTGCATGATGTTGACGGAGTAAACTCTGGAATTTCTTTAGTTAAGAACTTTCCAAACCTGTTATTCTCAAGAGCGGGCACAAAAACAGGTGGAGCACAAATAGTTTTATCATCACAAAATGCAGATTTTAAATCAGCACATTCATGCACAATATCATCATGACAAACATCAGAACGTGAGATAGGTTTCTGCCTATCACAAACATTTACCATACCATTCGAGTCAACATTAGGTCTAGGTCCAGTACAGTCATCCAAATTTAAAACAGTTTTAGTCTTTTCATTATTCCAAATAAACCAATTATGTAACATCACGTATTTTCCCCAAATTGTAAATTAATAAAATCGCCACTTTACACATCTTATACTTCTTTTTGTACAATTTTTATATATGTATTTTGAATACTTTATAACATATTTTAATTATTTTTAGGTAATGATAATATTAATACAAAATAATAATAATAATAACAACAACGTGATACAAGCAATAACGTACCAAATAACTGACGTCTAAGTAAATTCTTATAAATCTTGACGCGACGGTGAATATATATATAGTTAAATTAGGGTCCAACCACTCGTTTTAAATTGGTTTTTATAAATAAAATAAAAAAAAACCTATCTTAGCAGTTAAACAAGTTACGTAATTTAACCGAGACCGAGTCAGCAACTAGCCCATATACGCGGTACCCAACCACTTGACCCACACCAAACCCTAGGTATATAATATCTTTATCTCCTCATTTCATCTTCAACCTCAAACCCTAGCCCCTTACCCTCCTTTCCTTGTTCTCTTTCTTTATAAACACCACACCACAACCTATACACTCACAACCATCATCCCTCCTTCCTCTCTCTCTAGGTCCAACAGCAGCCAGCAACCACCACCACCCGGCCGTCGCCGACCACCGCACCAGCCGCCAACAAAAAACCACCCGAACCCCCACCCTTAACCATCTCACCGCCACCGCCAACCGCCTTACCTTCTCCTCACCCCCTCGTCCCTATTACAGCAGCAACAGAGAGGGGTGGTTTCCCACTTGTTTTGCACGCCGGAGGTCGAATACCACCACCACTCTAGAAACCATCAATTACCAACACCCTCTTCCCCCTCTTTATCACAGCGGCGGCGACAAGAAACGCCCCCTGAACATCGTCTGGACCTCCTTCGTCTTCTCACCTCTGTCACAGAGCAACAATACAACAACGACTTGAGGGTTAAAGGTCTTGGGCAAGGTTGATGCTGGTGGTGGTGGTATTCAGAGGACATACGGGGTCAGATGCAGAAGTGGCTTAGTGATGTCGGGGATGATTGTCACAGATTTGTTCGGCCGATGATGGGTTCTTAATGGGTGTTCAACGGTGGCCTTATGATGGTGTTAGGTTGTAGAAGGCGACGAATGGTGGCTGGTCACGAGCAACATAACTGTTGGTCGGAGAGTCACCGTGACTCGTGTTGCAGGACATGGTTACGGTTAGTCTCGGTTGAGGTTCGTTTTCCGTTCGAGTCAACCGGTCAGACCCGGTCAGAGTTGGTCAAACTTCTGGTCAACAATAGTCAAATCTGGTCAACCTTACTCAGAACTGGTCAAGGTCCAGTTTGGTCAACACTTGGTCAACATGGTCAGATTCATAGACGTGTACATGTCGTTTTGCTTTGGTTGAGTACTTTGAAAAGGTATAACACGCCGTGTCCTTAATCGCTATTTATCTTATTTTTTTTCGTTTATATCATATATGTATATATGTTATAGAAGCTTAAACAAACCGAACCTACTTGTGTCAAATCATAAAAATGTAGAGATATTTGTTCGAATATATATTTGGATCTATAAACTCTTTTTAGCGAAACATATATTTCATAACCTTAAAGAGTTGGTGAGTTTGTGCCGCATGTTATAAAAATGGACAAGTAATATACTAATAACATATGAGACATTTGAATAGTCGAAGCTCATAACACTTATGTACCTTTTTATATTATCAACACGATTAATCGAGTCTAATACTAGTCGTTTTATTATGTTGTTTTTCGAACTATTGAATAATTAATAACTTGTACGATTTATTTTGATGATAATCGGGTATTGTTTTTGGTAAGCTAAACCAAGTATTGCGTATTTGTATATTGATGTTTTGGGAAAATATAGACAACTTGAGTTGTCTGGTTTCTTACAAAAACAGAGGAGACTCTGTCCAAATTTTTATAAAATATAAGAAAATTTCGGATGGTCAAATCTATTATCTTGTACAATTGAAGCTAAGTATTACAAGTAAATTTTATTAGCAGGCTTTACTTTAT
Organism: Ambrosia x helenae; assembly: GCA_030844895.1. NCBI lineage: Eukaryota > Viridiplantae > Streptophyta > Magnoliopsida > Asterales > Asteraceae > Ambrosia > Ambrosia x helenae. Next base: position 64,262,803 of record CM061234.1, on the reverse strand, counting down.
CATACTAGAAATATAAGCCTAATATATACACCATCCAACCTACGAAACAAGTTAGCGTTCGAGTCAAGTTATACCAATATTATTTTCTTAATACAAATTGTGTCCTAAACAATTACTTCAAGGCGCAACCCTGATAATGATATATTAAAGCATATATTTTAAATAACTTTACACGTACACATATTTTTTTATAAACAAAAGCAAGTTCTTTTCGGTTCGTTAAGTCATACACACATTAAGACACGTATTGTTTACAATACAAATCTAGGTAGTTGAATCAACTATCTTTACAACTAAGAAATGAAGCAAGCTTACTTGCTTTAGAATTTAAGACATCGTTTATTTGTAATAGGATACAAGAGTTCAATTTATCCATGTTCAGATTTGTTGCTACTTGCTAGTACTTGCACAGTGAATTTCAGGTGAGTTTTACATAGCCCCTTTTCTATTTATCACCATTTTTGGGGTGAAACATGTTATAACATTCTATATGCAATTCAATCATCAAAGTGTCTATGTGTTTTTCTATGTTGCATTATGTCTTGAACATGACTAGGGTAAGCACAATTCTAGCATAATCATTAACATTGATCAGCCGATGGTATACATTGATAGATCTATTGGACTGACAATCCCACCCGGATACGTGCCTCCTACAAAGGTAGCGTGGGTGTTTGTTATCGCATAACATATTCGAGTGAACCATGAGCGTATGGGATGTACCACATTATAACAGTCACAAGGGTTGATTATGCACTCGATTTACTTCTAGTATGTTTTCACATATGGACTAGACTTGCCATGACACTTGAACTGTACAACATTTTTATTCGATTATCAAAACCTATGTAATTCTCACCAACTTTTGTTGACCCAAAATATTTTCAAACTTAACATGTTTCAGGTTATAGCTTACTTGAAGATTAGAGTTATTGCTTGAAGATGCGTAGCTAGTATTTTTTTTTATTTTGATGTACAAATTCTTAGAACAATTGTATGTAAATTATTTAAATCATTTAGTGAAACTTATTATTTACCATGAGCTACTGAACAATCATTCGAACGTGACACCTCAATGTTTCCGCCATCGGTTGGGGTGTTACAGATTAACTGTTGAGTAACTGGCTCCTGGGTGACCCAACCCCAAAGTCTTTCCACTACAACTGTCATCATCTTCAACCTCTGCCTTTTGTGTCACTTCTGCATTGCTTTTAATCATATTAGTACTAGACTCAGGTTTGACACATTCCTTTTCACACAGATTTGAGACTGAAGCATCCTATATTGAAGATCACAATATGTAGAGTTTGACGATTCTAAAGATGATACAAGAGATTGATAACATTAGACTAAGGGGGAGATTGTTGGGTCTAAATTTGGTAGTCTAATGTTATCAACAAGTTAAAGTCAACAAGTCAAAGTTCAGTCAACAAAAGTCAAAGTCGAACGAGTCACAGTTAACAAAGGCGAGTCGAGAAATTCAGATAATAGATCGACGAGTGAATCTCAAGTTATGATAGAGAAAGACGCTACGGATAAATAAATATATTTTGTTTAGACAAAATACATTTATTACTTTAAAAATAGTTTGCTTGTTTAGTGAGAGTTTTTGTATTTAGTTAACCCTAGGGACCTAAATGTAATTAGCCTAAGTGTGTTGGGCTATAAATAGATAGAGATTAGGGTTTTACTATCAACACACATGCTAGAGATTTTGGGTGTTTAGCCGATTTGTGAAGATTCGAAGACAGTGTCAAATATATCAATAAGGATCATATGAAGAATTGATAGCATCATTCTCGGGGAATATTGTTGGGTCAAATTAGAGAATGATGTTATCAATTACAAGCAAGTTTTCCAAGTGCTCACATAGTGGGCTGAGCACTTAGTCAAGTACTCAGCCAAGTACTCACACATTTTAGTAGTTTTCCAAGCAAGTGGCGGCTTGCTTGGAGGACAAGGCTCAGGATCTATAAATAGGACACTAGATACCATAGAAGGGTGTGCATTTGGAGCCACCACCCCGGGGGAGCTCACCCGGGGTGGGTGATTATCTTGTTATTTGTTTATTACATTCAATGAAATTTCTCTTTGTTCAATCCAATATCTATCTATGTTTCTTATATTAGTTGTTTGTTCTTGGCTCAAAATCACCCGTCTCTATTTTTATATCAATTCAAGGCTTAAACAAGATCACTTGGGAATATCATTCTCCTTTGACAGGGTGGAATTTTGGAAGGCTAGTGCACTAAATTTGGAAGAATTTCAAACAAACAATATATATATATATATATATATATATATATGTAGATAACAAATGCAACAATAATAAATTTCCACAAAATCGTGATGATTCAAATCGATACATTGAATATGTTACAATATTATGATCGAAAACTAATTATAATTTCGTGTGACGTCAGTTTGATTACAACTACCGGATCATCATGTTAATAGGTCTAGCACAACAAAATATGAAATCAGCACTGGAATGGACACAAGAGTGCCAAAGATGACCCTGGAAGAAAAAAAATTGAACAATAGTGAGAATTTAAGGTTGGTTAAAAATTAAAATAATAAAAGCAATAGTAAAGAAAGTAAATTAAAGCAATTGTAAACATTAAGGAACTTACGCAGTGCTAAGCACATTTGTATGGAGTTCGTATTCTTTGGCAAATACGAATGAAGTAATTGCTTGAGGTAGCGCAGCCTGTGAAGCAAAAAAAGCACAATCATAATTAGCTAGGTCACCACATAATTTCCATTTATTTCTGCTAATTACATATTATATATTTAATTTTTAAACAATAACTTTCATTAACTTGACGTCTAACAGCAATTTAAAATTTTATTATAACATTAATAATTTTATTATATCATTAAGATGACCCGATACAAACCCGACGGGTTTCGGGACGGGTTTGGGACAAGCATACCTAATCGGGTATGGGGTTGGGATTACCTAAACCCGTCCCAAACCCGACCTATTGTCATCCCTAACAGTAACTCGCAAAGCTCTACGAACCAAGGTTTTGTATTTAGCATAATAGGCTTTGCGATTCAAAAGAGGATAGCAACACAACATATTACTCGTTTATCCACTATCCATATGTAACTTGTTTTATTTATCAATGAAACTGTTTTTTTAAGAAAAATAATAAAAAATAAATGACTATTTTATCCTTTTTTTTCTAAAGTAATAAACTATATACATGCCTATCTTTTTAACTTCTTATTTTTTATTTACTCATGACATAATTTTTTTTACCCATTCGATCAAAGTTTGGGAAGATAGACAATCATTCAGAAGCTCAAGGACTCAAGAAAGGCTAAGATTAAAACGGATAACTATTGAATTTGAAAACTAAACTAATGAACATAAAAATGAAACGCTCAAAATTCAAATACATAAAAAAAATAAGAATTAAAGCACAGATAAAATTTTCGCTATGCATCATTTTAAAAATTACTGAGTATGATGATGACTTAGTGACTTATTCAGATGTGTTATGTGAGTGATACATACACTTTGATGCATGTATCCTTTTATTTGAATACGATGTGTTCCCGAGTTAACTTAAAGAGGGAAAGGAAAGGAAGGAAAAGGAAAAGAAATGATAAATATGCTTTCCTTCCGTTTCCTTTCAAATCGGAAGGAAAACTAAACTTAAAGATTTTGCCTAGTTTTCCTTCCATTTCCTTTCTTTTCCCTCCTTAAATGAAACTCGGGAACACACTATGTTTTGTTTTCCTTTCTTTTCCCTCCTTAAATAAAACTCGGGAACGCTATCAAATTTTTGTTTCCTTTTATTTCCTTTCTTTTCTCTTGTTAAGTTAACTCGGAAACACAGCTTAAAGGCTGCCAAACACCCCCTTAGTTCATATCCACCGGATCCGATGATAAACTCCACGTGTAAATAATAATTCTATTTTTAGTGGATTTAGTAGTTAAAACTTTTAACTTTTAACAAGACCTAAAAGTCTGTATTTAACAAATTGAATTTTCACCCATTTTAATGATTATATCCATGAAATCATCTTTTTATTAATTGTTCTGGACAATTTTCTCCTTTGACGGGGTGGAATTTTGGAAAGCTAGTGCACTAAATTTGGAAGAATTTCAAACAAACAATATATATATGTAGATAACAAATGCAATATTAATAAATTTCCACAAAATCATGATGATTCAAATCGATACATTGAATATGTTACAATATTATGATCGAAAACAATTATAATTTCGTGTGACGTCAGTTTGATCAACGTATAAAAATGCAACTACCGGATCATCATGTTAATAGGTCTAGCACAACAAAATATGAAATCAGCACTGGAATGGACACAATAGTACCAAAGATGACCCTGGAAGAAAAAAAAATTGGACAATAGTGAGAATTTAAGGTTGGTTAAAAATTAAAATAATAAAAGCAATTGTAAAGAAAGTAAATTAAAGCAATTGTAAACATTAATGAACTTACGCAGTGCTAAGCACATTTGTATGGAGTTCGTATTCTTTGGCAAATACGAATGATGTAATTGCTTGAGGTAACGCAGCCTGTGAAGCAAAAAAAGCACAATCATAATTAGCTAGGTCACCACATAATTTCCATTTATTTCTGCTAATTACATATTATATATTTAATTTTTAAACAATAACTTTCATTAACTTGACGTCTAACAGCAATTTAAAATTTTATTATAACATTAAAAAATGTATTTTTTTTTCACTTAAAGTTTCTTTTCGCAAATTCTTTAACTTCCATATTAAGTCATTGCCATACAAAAAGGAAAAAGGGTGGCGGCGTAGTTTATTGCTCGCCTACCAACTATTTTGATGTAATTTTCACTTTCATAAAAAAATATATAGTTGATCAAAATCTTCGAACAAATTAAGTTTTAGTAATCTATTTGTAGATTATGTAGACTTTTGTATTACTATATAAACATTTTTTTATACAATAACTTAATAATATAAATTTACGGTTTAAATATATATTGGATTTACTGCCATAAAATGTTTTACTAATTATATATTTTCTATTACATATTTAATTACGCATATATTCTTCATAAAAGTAGCCAAAATTAATAGTTAACTGCAGAGAGGAAGAAGAATTTTATATATGGAAAATATAAATTATATATTAATTTCAAGAATATATATATACTAACGATATATATAAGCTAGTTTATAGTTTCTATTAATAATATTAATGTGATCAAATAACATAATTAAAGTAGTGGTACCTGAATGATGGCTATACAAAGGACATTACCACGCAAACCCAAGATAAGAGAACCAACGGCCATCGTTGCTGGTGCTACGACGAACCTCATTAACATTGAGAATGCAGTTAGTGTCCATCCGCAATCGATTATCTTCGGCTGTAATGCCATGAACAGTCCTGCATGGATCAATTTGAAATTTAGGACCTCCGCTAGCTCCTTAATTAACTAATGTAACTAAGCTCATACAAACAAATGTAGAAGAGAATTTAGAATTCATATAGCTAGCTAGTTCCTTCCCTTGTAGTTAGAGACAACTTGAATCATGTAATAATAATAACTAGATTATACCCCGGGAGCGTCCCGGGTTGAGAAATTAAATATGATACATCAATTTTACATATGAAATAAACTAATGTATAACTCTAATATTAATATCTAACCTAAAACAAATTAACAATGTACAACTCCAATACTAACACCTAACCTAAAAGAATGTAGAACTTTAATGTAACTCTAATATTAACACCTATTCTAAAGACTAAACAAATGTACAACTCTAACATACTAATATTAATACCTAACTTAAAACAACGTATAACTCTATTAACCTATTCGGCTTTGGTTGAAATTTTTTTTCATATTTACTGATTTGAACATAATTAGTGACTTGCCTATACATGATTAATGATTTACTTGAACACTTTGTGTTTTTTTTTCCTGTATGAACAAAACCCCCCAAAAAAAAAAAAAATTCTCCGTTTTTTATATAGCACTATGGTACTCGTTGGAAAGATAATAAAACGCTCGTTAATTTTGTGTAATTTTTTCTTTAAAAAATCTCGTATATTAAATCTATTAACGTTTAAAAATTATGGGAGGAAACATGAGGGTGAAAAATCTAGTTTTGTTTTTAAATTATTTTTTTCCTAAAATATCTCAATGGCACATGGGATGACACATGACACACTAATGGAAGAGAATGTCTCTTTGAGTTTTTTTTGAAAGGTTTAGATCAATGGAAATCCTTATACAACCCTAACCTATTGGTCTCAAGTTCGAATCCCTATCCACGCACCGGTGTCCTCCTTGCCTAAGCTCAAACCGTCACGGGGAATTTTTTTGTGGTGTGCATGGATTGAACCTGTGACCTCCCCCCAGGATGGGAACCCCTAAGGGAAAACCCACCCTACCTCAAACCAGCTGGGCTAGAGATCATTGGCAGAATGTCTCTTTGAGTGCCATGTCATTAAAATGGCTTTGGTTTATTATATGTATAGATAGATAGATAATAACAATAATAATAAACTGAAGTTTGGGCTCTCATATCATATTTAAGGTTTTCAAGAGCTTAACTTGGTTTAATTTTCAAGTTTTGATAAGACCGGACGTTATCTAGGATTTTGTCTAGGATTTTGAGTAGCGAGCTAACCGGACCATGTGATAACTTGAGACACAACACATATATGTTTTTATTTTTTCATTACGACGTACTCTAATATATATTTTATTTTTGATTTTATATAATTAAAAGCTAGCTGGATGCATGTTATCATATTTTTTTAAACAAAACAAACAATATCCTTTTTAACGAAATTTTATTTAGAATCTCCTTTAAAGCTGAAAAAGTTTGAGCTTAGGTAATTGATCACCTAATAACATACTAATTAAATAGCTAGGAATATATATATACTTTTAACCTAGCTAGCTTATTAAGTACGTCATATATATTCATATAAAAAGCTAGGTTGCCTAAAATTATTAAGGTAGTTGAAATCCTCACCAATACAAAACATGGCAACACCTGAACCAGCTCTTGACATGATCAATATTGATCCTTGTACAATACTTGGCATTTTTAAATCCCACCTGAAATCAGTATATTTAGTGTGAATATTATTATATGTACATATATACACTTGTTTTACTACACATTTTAGAAGGAAATTAGTTGCATCCGGTTGGTTTTATAACAAATAATAAAGTACGTGTATGTTTAATTACATGAATATATTTATGGAAATTAATTAAATGACTTGCCTGTTGGATACAAGTGCCCATGCAAGCCCAAGGATGCATGCATAAGCATTAGGGTTCTTAGCAAGCTTAACACCAACAATCTTTATTAAAACCAAAAAGGATGGTCTTCTTGTAGCCTCCTCCTCCTCCTCCGTACGCGTATTATCTTCTAGATCCGTCGTCACAGATGACGACATTTGGTTTACGCTTTGGAACGCGTACATAGATAGTAAGATAATATTCCAAATTGTAAATTGCCAAATAGAAGATTGAATAACAAGGTTCTCCCCAATAGGCCCAAACATTGCTTTCATAAGTGGAACCCCTACAACAAGTGAATTATTCAAGCTAAGCAAAGAGAAGCTTGTTATGGACCAAGGATAGTTTCCTTTTGTAGTAAACTTGGCCCATAATGATATTGCTATGAGTATTATGCCTTTGGAGATGACATCAGCAGCTAGGAACCGAAAGTTCATTTTGTACGGATTTATTTGGGTTGTGAAGTCAAATGTGAAGAGAGGGATAATGAAGTAGCAATTTAGCCGGTTTATCGCGTCGCAATGGTCCGGCTTGAACATGTGCCACCACTTCACCGATCCATAGCCTAAAAGTAGCGCTACGTACAGCGGAAACATCGATGTTACCACCTTGTATATGTCATCCAACCCGATCATTTTAGTTTATCAGCGTGTGCGTGTGCGTGTGTGTGTTTTGTTTCTTTTAGTGTACTTGTTTGTATGTACTAATCATGGAAAACAAGTTAACAAGCTTGTGTATATATACGTTCAGTAGCATGCATCTAGCTAGCTAGCTGTTGTTTTTGACTTTATTTATATTTAACTAAATATAAATATATAGACTTTTTATTTTAGTAATATTATGTATGTAAATAGATGATGTAAACGTAGATGTGACAAAGGATCCACTATATAAATTGGATGACAGGAAAGAGCTCAGATGTTTAATAGCATCTTTATTGAACTCCACTAATTAATATTATCAACTTTGCTGGTTTTTAGAATTCTCTCATCTTTTGTATGACTCATGACTGAATATTGGGTTGGGTTGATCAACATGAACCTTCCTTCCACTAGAAAAGCTTTCCTAGCTATTTTTCTTTGGGTTTCTAAGGGTGTAAGCATACATTATTAAGTTTTCTAAGATTGTGTGTTGTTATACTTCATGCGTACGTTATTTTAATGTAAGACTATCCACAATAAGTATTGTGATGTTTAAAAACACTTAAAACCCAAACAAGGAATCCTAAAAACACCTTTCATGTCATCACCACATTTCTATTTTTTTATAACAAAAAATAATATATAATTTAGAATCATTAGAACATCCGCAATGCACACCATAATAAACCACTCCAAACTGCCACGTTATCATTTCAAACCACAACCCACTTTTTTCCTCCAACCATAAACCATTCAAGCCTCCACCTAATTAACTACTTTTCCTTTTATTTAATTTATATTTCATACATAAAATACCTTTTTTTATTAATTTAATAATATAAAGTACTTGGGGCCCCACCTCCCACTCTAGTAAACCGTTTGCTAGAACGAACGGACCAAACTTCACCAACCTCCTCAAATGCATAAAACACAAAAATTGGTCCGTTTGTTTTGAGCAAACATGCTCTTACCCAAACCCCCCACCGACACCACCTGTCACATTTACTTGTTTTTTCGTAGTTTTTGCATAAAAATGTGAGTAAAAACTGGGTTCAAAAAATGAGTTCCACAGTAGTCAAAAACTAATTTGGTTGTCCACCTAGATGTTAAAAATTAGAAAAAACGTTTTATTGTTAATGCTCTGAAAGTGGAGCACACGGTCTAAGGTTTGTCTTTTAGACACGTTGTAACCATTTAATATGTTTTAACCATTTATGTTAGGTATTTTGGTACATGTTTACATATTTAATAGTTAAGAAAGTTTAGTGTAAAAAGTAGTTTAATGTACAAAGTATAAGAAGTATTTTAGATCTTTGATCAGAATAAATCAATGGATGAGATTAAAATGAGAAAAATATAAGTTGAGTTTTTAAAAGAGGAGCAGGGGGACAAAATAGGTATAACCCACAATAGTTGAGTTTCACCCCCATTTTTTTAACGTTCATAATTTTTTTATACGACATTATTTTAAAATAAAAAAAAACACACCATAAAAACAAGCATTTTATTCTCTTTCATTTGCATACCATATTGCTATACTTTAAAAAAAAAAATTGATGGGTTGATAGCACTTGCGTCTAAATGTAAACACTTGATATTATTACTTGCGTTTAAATATTCTGAATGTAATAATAGTTTTTTGTTTTTTTAGGTATAACCAAAGTTTCAAACTAAAAAAATGTTTTAGGCATAACAAAAGTTCCAAAATAATAGTTTTTGAAAACCAAACCATCAAACCATGACAGCAATCAACCAAGTTTCTTAAAAATTCTATGCTTTTGTCACTAATCTTCCAGGTTGTGTGTGTGTGTATGCCTCCTAGGCTGATTTAAGGGTTATCAATGATGATTTGTTCTCTACAACACTGCTGCAATAACAACACGCCATTAAACTGTTCTACACATGAGGTGCTCGTGGGAGGGGCTGATGACGTAGTCAGTGTAGATACTACGAGAGGTTTCACATTGAACCAAACAGTTATTGGAATGACTTGTGTAATAGTTGGTGTGTTTCTACTCTGTTATTCCTCAAAAGGCTACTAAACAATAATAAACTTGATATGTATGTAAAAACTTGATATTACCTACTTGCGTTTAAACAATAATAACTTGCATCTAAATATAAAAACTTGATATTACTTGCGTTTTTAGCATGTATAACTTGCGTTTTATCATTTATAACTTGCGTTTGATCCGGTCGTTTTACCAGTTCGTCTTATCAGGTATAAATTGTGTTTCTAAAACGCAAGTATACCCCCAATAAAACGCAAGTTATCAAGCCAACAAAATTTTTTTAAAGTATAGCAATATGGTATGGAAATGAAAATGAAAGAGAATGAAAAGCTTGTTTTTATGGTGTATTTTTTTTTTTAAATAATGTCTTATGAAAAAGTTATGGCCGTTTTAAAATGGGGGTGGAACTTTAATGACGCTAAGAATTTACCATCGTGCCCCTGATTATCAAATTTAATCATACGCTTCATATTGTTTCTTACACTTTGTACAATACGGTAGCCTCTCCCTTAATAGTTGTGTTGTTTGATAAATTTAGTTACTGATTTTGATAAATACCCTATCCAAACCCGCTACTTTGCGGGGTCTATTACTTGGTGTAAACAACTTTTTGTTTAATACTATGATTTTGACTAAATGTAATATAAGTATAATATGTACAATGTCAAAGGCCAAAGCACATGTAAGATTTTAATATAAATATAAATCTAAACTAAAGTAAACATGTGAATATACTCCGGTGGTTTTTGCCTTTGTAGCTTCAATTTAGTTTCTCTTTTTCCCTTTACTTGCATTATAAACTAGATTATAGTCAGTTGTATTACACGTATTAAGTTTATTTGCATACAATAAGACTAGTAGATGTACCTTATAATAATTATATAAGTTGACAATCTCTTGCTCATAGTAATCAATACCTACGTACCTACCTCATTTCTAAAGTGCTTAACAAGTCTCATCATAATCATCAATTCTCTATGAAGCTTCTTGATTACTTTTACATAGTTACTCTCAATGAACTTGAAATGATTTTCATCATTCACATCAGAGAATTTACAGCATATTTGCATAAAAAAGTAAAAATATCTTTAATTATCATTATAAATTAATCTAGTATATTATTTATGTAATAATTTAAAAACATCATTAACAATATATATGAAATATTAGAAGTAAAGACACATTTTGTAGTAAGGTTTAGCAAATCTATCCTCACAAAATATATTGATCAACTTAAAAATATATACATGTATATTGAGTAAGAGCAAATATTAAGGTAAAAATTTTAAAATAAGCAATGTTATCATTTTATGATATTAACTCTTTTAACAAATAACAAAAAATGATTTTTTTTAATGATGATATAGTGTTCACATGACATTCTTTAAAATCTTAGGATTTTAAACTATTATTATTTAAAAAGATTTCCATGTTTTAACTTTTTATGTTTTTTTTTTCAAAACTATTATTTAAACCATTCAATATATTAAAGTTAGATGCTTTTAGAGCATCCACAATGCTAGTAATTAAATTCCATACTTCTCTTATAAAACATCAACTTTTTTCATAATGTATAAACCTCCACAAACTTAACATCACCACGTACTTTTAGAACATTTTATATCTCAACAAATCTAAATTGCATAAAATCGATACAAAAAATATAAACACATCTGAAAACCAATAAAAAATATCAAATGTATACACCAAAACAAGATGTTCGGACTTTTTGCTGGGTTATCATGCCCAATATCTGATGACTACATTCATAGTTGCAACAATAGTTTCTATTAGGATTGCCCCGACAAGACACAGATCGAGTTTGATTTATTCAATCATGACTGCCTCGACAACAATAAATCTGATAGTTTGTCACAAATCTTGCCTAGATCGGAAGATCAAACTGATAATAGAAATATCGTTTATTGATTACTGAATGTGAATATACAATGATTTATATAGAGTATGCCTAACTAATTTACCTCCTATCTACAAGGAAAGTCTCCTTGACTAACGCAAATAATATGGAAGAATATTAACAACAATAACTGAGATTGCACGATATCGGCTAGTCCATTTTGACTAGCATAATCTTCGGCTGATACTCCCCCTTAGCTGGACCGTGGTTGTAGACCAACGGTCAAGCTAGACCTGAAATTTTCGAATAACTGTCTGGAGAGTCCTTTAGTGAAGATATCTGCATATTGATAGGAGGCTGGCACATGAAGAACACGAACTTGTCCCAAACGAACTCTTTCACGGACGAAGTGTATATCAAGTTCAACGTGTTTGGTTCTCTGATGTTGAACTGGGTTGTCTGACAAATAAACTGCTGAGATATTATCACAATATACAACCGTAGCTCGTGTTATAGGAATGTGTAGTTCCAACAATAGATTACGTAGCCAGCTGGCTTCGGCAACGGCATTTGCGACACCTCTGTATTCGGCCTCGGCGCTTGAGCGAGAAACCGTGTCCTGTCGTTTAGAAGACCAAGAAATGAGGTTATTGCCAAGGAAGACACAAAAACCCGAGGTAGATCGTCTGGAATCTGGACACCCAGCCCAGTCGGCATCGGAGTAGGCGACCAGGGAAGATGGGGCGGATGGAGTAAGTTGTAACCCGTAGTCGATGGTACCTTTAATGTAGCGGAGTATACGCTTTAGAAAAGCAAAATGTGAATCCCGAGGAGCATGCATGAAGAGACATACTTGTTGCACTGCATAGGAGATGTCGGGTCGTGTGAATGTAAGATATTGGAGAGCTCCAGCAAGACTACGATAATAGGATCCATCCGTCAACAGAGTACCATCTTCGGCACTTAACTTGGAGTTTGTGTCGACCGGTGTGTTGCACGGTTTGTAGTCAGTCATGTTGGCACGATGCAAAATGTCACGAGCATATTGAGACTGAGATAAAAAGAGGCCGTTTTGGTCACGGCGTACAGAGATGCCCAGAAAATGGTGTAATGCGCCTAAGTCAGACATTGCAAACTCTTGTGAGAGTTGGTTGATAATGTTCTGCAGCAGTGTACCTGAGGAAGCTGTTAGAATAATATCGTCAACATAAAGTAATAGGTAGGCGGTGTGACCGCCTTGGCGATACACAAATAGAGAACTATCACAAACACTGCCTTGAAAACCGCGGGATGTGATAAAGTTGGAGAACCTTTGAAACCATGCCCGAGGTGCTTGCTTTAAGCCATACAATGATTTACGTAATCGACAAACATGATTGGGCTTGGTTGAATCCGTGAAACCCGGTGGTTGAAACATGTAAACAGTCTCCTCCAAGTTGCCATGTAAGAACGCATTTTTGACGTCAAGTTGATGTATAGGCCAGTTGTGATGAAGAGCGATAGATAGAACTGAGCGTATGGTAGCTGGCTTAACAACTGGGCTAAATGTATCCTGACAATCAATGCCAACGGTCTGCGATTTTCCATTAACAACAAGCCGAGCTTTGTACCTGTCTAGACTGCCATCCTGTTTAAATTTATGACGAAATAACCACATACACCGAATAATAGGGTGGTCAGCAGGTCGAGGAACCAATTCCCAAGTATCGTTATCAATTAATGCCTTATATTCGGTTAGCATAGCTTGTTGCCAATGTGGGTCGGTCAAGGCTTTGAGGTGGGAGGTTGGTATAGGTGATATAGGTTCGGCCGTGGCTGCTGAAAGGGTGTATTTGGGATTTGGTTTGATGATTCCGTCTTTCCCTCGAGTGGTCATAGTATGAGAGTTAAGGTGGGATTGGGCTGGTGGTACTGTGGTCGTGTTAAGAGGAGGATGGGAAGGAGGTAGTGGGCCGGGTGGATTTGATGCTTGTGGGCCGGTTAGATTAGGTTGACAAGGTAGGGTTGTTGGGCCGGTTATGGTATGTGGGATAAGAGGTGATGGAGATGGGCTTTGGTGTGTGATTGGTGGTCCAGTAGGTGTGGGTTGGGTGGGCGTATGGGTATGGGCTGTAGAGGGGAACCGAAAGGTGTTAGGGGGAATGGGTTCATCCTCTAAAAAGGTGTAGGTGGCAGGTGAAGTGAGTGTGGTGAAAGGAAAGGTGGATTCGTCAAACTCCACATGTCGAGAGATATGGACTTTACCAGTTGAAGGGTCTAGACAGCGATAACCTCTAAAGTTAGGTGGGTAGCCAAGAAAAATGCACCGGACAGACCGTGGGTTTAATTTATTTGATTCGGTGGCAGAGAAGTTGGGGTAGCAAGCACACCCGAAAACCCGAAGGTGATCGTATGTGGGGTGACAAAGGTACAAGGCAAAAGTGGGAGTGTTGTAGTTGAGGCGGGTGGTGGGGAGAATGTTGTGAAGGTAGGCGGCGGTGTGAAGAGCCTCGACCCAATATGTTGGAGGTATGTGACCATGGGTTAGGAGGGCACGTATGATATCGTTTAGTCGGCGAATCATACGTTCCGAGCGACCATTTTGTTGGGAGGTTTGAGGACACGAAAAACGAAATGTGAAACCATTGGAGGACGCAAAATTATGAAAGGCGTGGTTATCAAATTCTCCCCCTAAGTCACATTGAAAAGCTTTGATATTTTTATGAAATTGAGTTTGGATTAATTTGTGAAATTTAACAAAAGTAGGGAATGTTTCGGACTTGAATTTCAAGGGGTAGACCCAAACATAATTTGAAAAATTATCAACTAAAACCATGTAGTATTTGTAACCGGCTTTACTAAGGACGGGGGATGTCCATAAATCACAATGAATAATGTCAAATGGTGAATATGTAAAAGAGTTGGAAGCAACAAAAGAAAGCCGTTTATTGTTAGATAAATGGCAAGAGTCACAAAAACTAAATGATTGTTCATTACACGGAATATTAAAAGTACTAGAAAGAAATTTTAAAACTTGTGTGCCAGGATGTCCAAGACGATCATGCCACTTATTTGATTCAGCTGCTAAAAGGACTTGACGAGGTGGTGTGAATGGGTAAAGGTCGCCGGTGCTATCATGGCGCGAAAGAGGTTGTCCAGTCTTGAGATCCTTCAAAGTAAAACCATATGGGTCAAATTCAACAGATACAAGGTTATCACGGGTAAATTTTCGGACCGAAATTAAGTCTTTGACGACAGTGGGGGCATAAAGAATATTGTTTAAGTGGTAAGTTGTATTAGGTGTTTTATGGTAGCCCTTACCCGATCCCAATATTGGCAACGATTGGCCATTACCGACCAAAATATTAGCATTAACGGAGTTAGATACAAGGGATTCGATTTTACCTGCATCCGAGGTGAGATGAGAGGAAGCGCCGGTGTCCATGTGCCATGGAGGTAGGGGTTGGTTTAGAGTTAAGGCGGATAGGGCAGTACCAAGTTCGGTGGGTTGTAACGGGTCAATGGGTGGGGTGGTAGAGTAACCTGTTGGGTTTGGGAATGGGTAGGATTGGTTGGGTGTAGCAAGGCCGTAGCCTGCAGGTTGGTTGGCTGGGTAGTTGGGCTGCTGTGAAGGTGGATTATGGGCCGGCCGGTTCCAGTTGGAAGTCCACGGGGACATGGCTGGGTGAGGACAAGGGGGTGGCGAGGCCCACCAAGGAACTTGGTTGAAGTTTGGGCTGTAGGTTGGAGGTTGGTATTGAGCCGAGGGAGATGAGTATTGTGGTTGGTTTTGTGAGTAGGATGTTTGGTTTGGTGGGTAGTAGGAATAGCGACCACGTCCACGACCCCTAAAGGAGTTGCGTCCGCGGCCCCTTCCCCGGTATTGGTTTGGTGTACGGTGGTCATAGGTTTGAGCCGGATGGTATGGTTGTGGTGGAGGATGGTTCGGTTGGGGATTGGTGTTGGAGGGTTGGTTCGGTGAGGATTGGTTTGGCGCAGCGGGGGTAATAGAGAGGGCGGATTGGATGGACTGTCTAGCGGCTTGACGACGCTGCTCGCGTTCAATCATGTCGCGAGCATCATCCCATGATTTTTCAGCTTGTGTAATGAAAGAAGCAACAATATCAAACTCTTGAGGCAGACCAGTATCCATTTGAAGTACGAGGCGAGATTCGCTTACCGGGTGATCGACATCATTTAGTTGATCTGCGAGATCCTTCATACGCTGAAAATAGTCGGCAAGGGAGGAGCAAGAGGCCATGGTTGTAGTAGTAAACGCGTGCTCGAGAGTGGCTGCTCGTGCGTGTTTGTTATTCAGAAAAACAGTGTGTAGCTTATCCCATGCTTGTTGAGCGGTACCGACATTGGCAATAACTCGCTTGACGTAGGAGTCCGATAACGTGCCATATATCCATTGAAGCACAATGGCGTCGACTTTCGACCATGACTCGTAAGCCGGGTCTGTTTTGGCAGGGGGTTCGGACCCGTCGATGTGTGACAATACATCATAGGCAGTGGCATGTAAACGAAAAAGTTTGACCCAATCGGAATAGGTGACCTTGTCACCGTCGAGCATTCGGACTTTGTTGAGTATGTTTGTGACGGTGTAAACTGGATGAAGGGATTTGGGTTGGGAATCGGCAGAAGTGGGTCGTGCATTGGTGGCTGCAGGTTGCTCTTGGTCAGACATGGTGGTGTTTCGAAAAACACAGAAAAGAAAAAAAAATTTGCGGTGGTGGTGGTAAGGTATTTAGGAATATGGCTGTGATACCATGATAATAGAAATATCGTTTATTGATTACTGAATGTGAATATACAATGATTTATATAGAGTATGCCTAACTAATTTACCTCCTATCTACAAGGAAAGTCTCCTTGACTAACGCAAATAATATGGAAGAATATTAACAACAATAACTGAGATTGCACGATATCGGCTAGTCCATTTTGACTAGCATAATCTTCGGCTGATACAAACAACCACATATCCGATATCTGGGAGAATCGTTAATATGGTGCTAAAAAACCACATATCCGAAACCAGATCAACAACATTCACATATCCGAACATCAAGCAACAATGGATCACAGATTTGCTGGTGGCATCCAAAGATCAGCTCACATGCAGTGAGAAATCTCACCAAGATCCGAAGACCGCCATGACCAAAGATCAAAACCATTGCCATGAGCAGGGATGAGCATTCAAGCCCGAATACCGATCCCGTCCCGTCCCGATCCCGATACCGTACCGAACCGAGGGGTTTCGGGATCGGTATCGGTATCCATATTTATGGATTTTCGGTTTCGGTATTATCGGTATCGGTACGGGATCGGTACGGTATCGGTATTTTAAGGCAAAATACCGATACCATACCGGTACCGTACCGATACTGAACCGATACCGTACCGTACCGTATGTGTTCGGTGTCGGGATCGGTATTGAGTTTTTGGACTTTTCGGTATCGGTATTGTCGGGATTGGGATCGGTATCGGTTCGGTACCGATCCCGTCCCGAGCTCATCCCTAGCCATGAGTAGGGGGTACAATTGTTGGATCGAAACCATTGCCATCAGTAGGGGACCAATTTTTCGGACTTCAAAGCTAGACACCACCCACGTTGTGGGAAAACTTCACTATCTTGTCCAAAATTTGCCACATCACTTCGAACGCACCCAGAAGACATACATTGTGAGTGATCTTGTTTTTTTTTTATACATCCAATGACTTATAAATTCATTCTACAAAAGTGAAAATCACATTAAAATTGCAGGCAGACGAGTAACAAACTGAGCCGCCACCCCTTTATATGGCCTTTAACGTTCTATCTATATCTATACTTCTATACTATATTATAAAGCATTTCTCAAGGACTTCTTAAATTTTAAGAGGTATAAGTCTAAATGCTTATGATACAACACATGATGCATAAAATAACTACCTTTTAAGGGTAAATATGTCTTTTAAACACCATATTTAATTAAAAGGAAGTCAAGAGTCATGAGATGTTTATGAAACCATATGACATTCAATTTTATAATTACTTTAAACATATTAAATAGAAAACATATAAAAAACAATTCATGATGTTATATGTTTTGTTATAACCTTTTATATAGAGTTGGGTACTTCAAAAAAACTTAGAGTTTTATAAACTTGATCATATTATATAGAAATCGAGAAATCAATAGTGAAAGTTGTGTTTTTAATCATGAGGTAAAGATTTGAATTATGAAATTATTACGTTATATTCATACACACAAACATGCCTAATTTGATCTAAACTATATGATCATCGGATTCAATAACCGAAGAAGAAAGCTTCTGTTTATAATGAATTTCAAATAAAGGTATTCAGAAATATTCATGTAATAGTGGTTAGGTTCATAGTAGGTATGTTAGGTTAGTATGTGCTCTACAAAAGAGTTTCAGTTACACCCGCTGCATCACGCGGGCCAACCCATTATTTTATTTTAATTGTTGTGTGCTTTTTACTCTTGGTGTTTCCTTTTTTCACCTATAGAACCTTTTTTTTTTTTACATTTTATGGGTTTTGCGTGAGTTTTTCACTAGATGAAAATTAATGTATGGGTCTTCGTCATTAAGCCTTACAAATAATAGTCCACGACAGCGCATAAGTTATATCAACCAGTTATTAATAAAACAAACCTAAATCGTTTTACTTTTTAATCAATGTTTCATATTTTTTAAGTTTACTTTTTTTTTTTAATCAGCAAAGAACCATTTTATTTCACCAAATATGTTATATGTACAGAGTTGTAATCTAGTAAGTTACTAGACACAAATCATAACAAAAGAACACCATGACACCCTATTGATCTGATCTATTGTTACACAGAAGCGATTTAAAAGGTTGGAACATCGAAGGCTTTCCATCTCTCCCAAGTCCACCCGGCTTGCTTTGATTTATGGCTGGCCCAGTTAAATGCTACGGCTTGTGTTTCGGCAAATATTCCGTCTAAGCTCACCCTCTTTCCTTGAAATGTTTCATATTTTTTAAGTTTACTTCTTAAATACAAATATCTATGTTAAGGAAAAAAACAAAAATCCAACTAATCACTTCATATGTATTTATGACTTTTAATCATTTAGGTTATATTCCAATATAGGCTTTTCGAGGTTAGAAGATAATAATCTTGCGCTTCTGCTGAAATGGTTATGGAGATATAGAGTTTCAAATGATGCTTTATGGAAAAAAGTGGTGGATTCTATACACGGCTCTACAAGAAGATGGGAAACTATTCAATGTAATAATCGCTTTGCAGGAGCTTGGTCCAGATTGGTTAAAGCAGGTTATAATGTAAAGGTTGATGGCCACGGTTTTATTAACCAGATTAGAGGGATTGTGGGAGATGGTTTGACAATCAAGTTTTGGCTTGATCCATGGATATGCGAAGATCCCTTGAAGTGTTTGTTTCCCAGTTTGTATCGTTTGGATCTAAACAAGAGATGTACAGTTGCAGAGCGCATAATTAGTAGAAACGGATCGCACATAGTGTGTTGGAATTGGAAGTAGTATCCAGGTACCGGCGTAGAGATTGAGGAGTTAATTCAGTGTCATCGCTTACTGGCAAATGTCTCTCTATGTGATCAGCAAGACCGATGGGGTTGGAGTATTGGTGATAGTGAAGAATATATGGTCAAGGATATGCGAAAATGGCTGGAAAAGAGTTATCAATCGGACGGAAATGAGGTCTATCAATGGTGTAAATGGATCCCTCGAAAGTGTAACATGTTTATGTGGCGAGCTTCTTTGAACCGTTTACCAACAAAAGACGCTCTTCGTAAACGTAATGTTGGTGGTGTTGACGATTTATGTGATTTGTGCGGGGAAAGTGAAGAGACGGTGGAACATTTGTTCTCGGGATGTAGGCTTATCGGGTTAATATGGGAGGCCGTGGCTCTTTGGTGTAATATTCCAAGGTTCTTTGTCTTTTCTTTGTCCGATGTTTTACACGTTATGGATGGTTTACCTTTTAGCTCAAAAAAGAAGGAGATAGTGTATGGCATTCTGATTGTGGTGTGTTGGCGGTTTTGGAAGGCTAGAAACGACAAGATCTTCAACGGTATGGCTCTAAGTGTTGCGCACTTGATAGCGGATGTTAAGTCGTTGACGTTTCTTTGGTTTACACATAGGTTCAAAGAGGTATCAATAGTATGGAGAGATTGGTGTAATTTTTCTTTTCCGTTGATGTAATGTGTTCCGGTTTTCGGTCTTCTCTTTCTTAGAGAATTCTGGCCGGCCGTCGTTTGTTAATGAAATTTGCCATTCCAAAAAAAATTTAGGTTATATTCATAAACGGAATTTGTTCCTTTTTTTCGAATTTGAGGAGCTAGTGGCGAATAAAACATTGTTTTTATTGTATTTTATTTCATAGTAAAAACTTTACAAGTATTAAATCAAAAGAATAAATTATTGCATTCTTATAACATCTAGTTATCATAAAATTTGGTTATTTGAGTAGAACCCATCCTATATATACATAAAATTTTAAATTATTTACCACTGTTATCTCACTCTTAAAACTAGCCTTCTAGATCTAAAAAAACTTTTTTGATGGGTGGCACATATTGATTGTGTTAAAACAAAAAAAAGAGTCAGTAAAACAAATTTATATCCACTAAATGATATTGAAAAACTATTCATATTTATTTACTTATTAATAATAATAATAATAATAATAATAATAATAATAATAATAATAATAATAATATTATGATAAATTCAAGAACAATTTTGAAAACATTTGGAAACCAAAAAATTGATGTTGTGGTTTCAAATGAGTTCTTTCTTTAACGAAATTTCGGTAAATTGCTAACCTATATTTTAAACACTTAACCATAGCGCTCACCCTTACAAGAGTAAATCCGTCACTGGTCTTACACTACATTGAGCAGAACGCAAAAAATAATAATATTTTACATGTTACGTAATGTCTTTACACGAATCGAATCATGAAAATATCCAACCCTAAAACCAAATTAAGCACAAGGAAGCACCTTTCGAGCACATCAAGTTCTCTTTAGTGCTTGAGGTGAGGTTGGTGGGCCACTTGAAGTAAAAAACCAACACCGATATTACTACTTATGCTAGTTTAGTCAAGGTTTTCGTCTTTTTCCATTTTATTTTATATCGTCTAGGTGACCAATTGTTGGTTCGTATACTCCCATTGCCTACCCACTACCCAAATTTCATTAAATTAGTGCTCAAACTAGAGATTCCACGATCCGATATATACTCTGAGGAAGATATGTGCGCATAGACAACGATCTAAAATTAAAGTACCTAAAGCATGATGTAAACAATAATATTCTATAGTACAATAAGGAAACGGTGGGTATAACAATAAGAGGCATACTGAAAAGCTTCAAAACTTGAAAGGTTAACTTTAGAAACAACCAAACAATTTGAGCGTGGGACCTACTTATACACGTGTCTCTCTCAATGGTCGAGTCATAAAGAAACCACATGAACTAGTACTAGAAAGACTAAGCATGTGGGATTCTCCATGTGGAAAAATTAGTGATTTGGGTAGTTTTTGAACATGGATTTAAATTGTTTAGGAATACTATTAACTAAATGGAATTAGTTGAATTTAAACTCGTGAACTTTCCAACATATATGTTGGAAGGAAGGTTCATCCTGTGTCCGGTGAATGTTCTCATGTTTGGATGGACGGGCGGTAAACATACATGTATAGACCTCATTAGGGTGTCCTCTCTGGTGGGACTTCGGGATATTGGGTTCGTGGTGGGCAAGCAGTTTCGAAGGTCGAGTCTAAAAATGTGACTAAATATGAAACAACATGTTTGGAGAAATTTGATACATTTGGATCCCTTGTCCCTGAGGCCTGAGGCAATTCGATTCCTTGATCAGGTGCAAAAGGTCGTACACAGTAATTTTCCGTCCCCCAAGAACTAAGGTTTTAAATTTAGCAGGGTAGAATTTACAACTCAAAAGGGGGTTACGGCACAGCTTGTTGCCCGTTTACCTGACGTCCTCCTGTAATTTGTGAAGATAATTGACACAACTTTATAGTAAATAAATAAATAAACAAATTTAAAACCTAAGACTAACCATGGATTCTTATCATCATATGCATTGAATTGTGGCCCCGTTTATGGCTATGCACAAATAATGTGTGTGTGTATATATATATATATGTGTGTGTGTGTGTATGTGGCCATCGGGGGAGTAAAAGTTGCACTAATTTTAACGTTATTTTACTAATTTTGTGAAAATAACGTTAAAAATGACAGACGGTTAATCATGCATCAGTTGATGATGTTGATAGCCAAAAGAAAAGGGAGTACATGTACCAATCGGGCTTGTCCCTATTGCTAAGTGTTATGTGTCTTATGTCCAAGGCTTGATACAAAACCACTATTGAGCCGGGGTCTCACTGGAAGCAGCCTCTCTATTTCCACGGGGTAGAGGTAAGGTTGTCTACATCTTACCCAGTTACCCTCCTCTGACCCTACCTTAACTTTTGTTATTGGTGGTATTAACTGAGTATGATGATGATGAAGATGAATCGACGGCGATATGCATACACTAGCGGAGCTTCTTTCACACATAGTTCTTTTATCATCGACTCACCGTTACATGCAAACTATATCCTATTTAATTTTTTTAGAATGGATAAAGAATATGGTATGTTTTTTTTTTTTTTGAACGGCAAATTTCACTCCTTGTGGGACTTGAACCCATGACCTTCCTCCTATGTGTTCCTAGAAGCTTTGCTTCTACCATTAATTTATAACTTATAAAAAAAATGAGTTTTTAAGAGGTGGCATTCAATGGGGGCGTCATGTGACATCATGTGAACCTTTCTTTTAAATTTATTTATTTTGTATTTTTAAATAAAATCTATATCTATATTATCTTAAAATTTCAAATATGTTAATTAATATCTTTTTCTTATTTTTCTCTCACATTTTTTAAATGTTAGTGTTATTTTAAAATTTCAAATATGTTAATTAATATTTTTATCTTTATTTTTTTCTTATTTTCCGCTCACAATTTCTAAACGTTAGTAACTTTTATGTATGACATTTTTTTGAAAAAAAAAATTACACCAAATTAACGATCGCTTTATTATCTTTTCAACGAGCACCGTATATAGTGCTATACAAAAACGAAAAAAAAAATAGTGAGTTTTTGTTCATGCAGAAAAAAACACAATGTATTTAAGTAATTTCTTAATCATATATAGGCAAGTCACTAATTATGTTATGATAGTATATATGTTTTTGAACCTGCTATTACATATAAGAATTACCCATGTTCATGTGCTATAACGATATGCTTAGCATTAAAAGAGGTTGATATTTTTTAATCTGCTGGGAACGCAGCATGAGAACCCCTTTTGATAGTATAAACATTAGAACAACTTTCTTTAACATTAAAAGATGTTGAGACTGTATACTTCTTTTATCCTTTTTTATTAAGTAATATTAGATTTTCCAACCCTGGGACACTCCCGAAATAATCAGCTAGTGATATATATGTGTGTGAATACGAATACCTAGATGTGACACTTAAAGACGGAGAACGAGTGTTGATTGATATAGATTTTAGTATGAGTTCGAGATCACGAGACCTAACGGAAACTACAAAGCAACCCTTCAATTGCTTGCTGCAACGGATTCTTTCGATTGTTTCTGAGGTGGGGAAACTTAGCTAGAAGAAGACAAGAATGCATGCTCATCCATGGAGGAAGATCAAGAACATGAGATCAAAATGGCTCTCACCACACACCATAACACCTCCATAGCCATCCTTAACTTAGTCTCCATCACCAGATTCGTCGTCGGATTGTAGGGTTTTTGAATTGATTTATGGAGAGCAAGTGATGTCGTTTCTATTCAAGGAGGCGAGTGAACCATCTCCAACAAAATAACGCAAGCTATCAACCCAACGATTTTTTTTAAACTATGTCAACGGGGTATACAGATGAAAGAGGATAAAAAAAAACTTGTTTTTATGATGTATTTTTTAAATATTTTCGTATGAAGAAGTTACGGTTGTTTTAAAAATGGGGTGAAACTTGAAAAAAATCAATAATTATGATGATAGATAATAATACCCTTTCGGCTAGTAACATGTGCCACTTATTCCTTTTTACACTTTTTTACGTTAAATTATTTTTTTACAATAGTCTCACTCCATATTTATAAATGCCAATGGTTATAAATGGACCGATTATCAATTAATCGAATTGGGACTGCGGGTGTAAACGAGCCGAGCCGAGCTCGAGCCTGACTGGGCTCGAGCTCGGCTCGTCGTGGTTTTATGAAGCTCGAGCTCGAGCTCGGCTCGGTTTGAGCCTACAATCTTAAGCTCGAGCTCGGCTCGCTAGCAAAATCTAAAGCTCGAGCTCGGCTCGGCTCGAGGTGATTTTAGAACAATCTCAAACGAGCTCAAAGCTCGACTCGAGATCGCAAAAGCTCGGCTCGCGAGTGTTATTAAATGGGCCTATGTAATAAGGACTTGGGCTTTGGAGATGTGGGCTATAAATTATAAGAGATATAAATAACTTATAATTATGTTTGGGCTCATTTAGGCTCGCGAGCCCAATCGAGCTTTGTATATAGGGCTCGAGCTCGGGCTCGATAACTAAGCGAGCCATATTTCAGGCTCAAGCTCGGGCTCGGGCTCGTTAAGGCTCGGCTCGTTCGAGCTTTTTCAGGCTCGAGCTCGGGCTCGGGCTTGTATATAGGGCTCGGGTTCGGGCTCGTTAGAGCCGACCCCGGGTAGCTCTCGAGCCGCTACGTGTCATTTACACCCCTGCGTCTGCTTCTTTTTGTTTGGCTTTGATTAAATCAATGAAATTGATTTGGTTTCTCGATTGGGCCTAAGTGTTAAATGACAAATTTTCAATTGGGCTTTAATATTAGAATCGTTTGAATTGACAAATTTTCAATTGGGCTTTAATACCGTGGATCTGGGAAATAAAAAAACTGATGGAACGAGGGATTTAATTAAAAAACGTACAAGGCTTGGTCGAAGACAATAAACATATTTCTATCAAGAGCAAATCGTTGTCAAATCATTGTGTGTAACCCGCAAATAGGTTTATCTGATAGTGTTCCACAATTCAGAGACTAATCCAGGTTATTTATTTATTATTATTCAGTCGTTTGAAGATCCAATTCGGTTTCCAGGTTTGAATTTATCGTTATAGACTATAAATACAACACTATAGCCCGTTTAATTGATAGCCTATTTTAAAGCATAATCTAACTCTATATCTGATCAACGCTAGTTCTTGGCGAAATAATATGTACCGCGAATTAATTTCCACGGGATCAACACAAGAGGTGTATATATATATCATAGAATGTATGTCATGTCTTAAATACACAGAAGATTGGGTGGTGAAGTCTTTTTAAAATAATTCTTTCAACTGCAAATATTTGTACAGAATACAGGAAACATATGTTAAATGACTTCCCATGCACATAAATGTCTTAAAACTCAGTACTTAAAATTAGCTTAGACAATATTAAAAAAAAAAAAAAAAAAAAAAACTACTTCAGCGACTTCATTTCTCCTTGGTCAACTCACTTATATCGATTGCTTCCTGAAAAACAAATAAATACACATATTAGTAAGACAAGACCCGGCCACGTACTTCTATGTGTAAATGTAAAATGTTTACTGTTTAACGAACATATGAATAAATTAGTTTGATTGTTTTTATATACATATCATATACGTACATTTGTATGTAAGAACTAAAAAATATTAAAATTAAATAATTATTTGACATTAGTATGTTTTCATACATTAGCAATGTGTTAGTTTTACCTGTGTTTCCATACATATTTTAATGAAATGAAGACGTCTACGTTTTTATGTGAATTTTATTTATATTCAAGTTGGGTCTATATATAACATATTTTAATGAAGACGTCTACGTTTTTTATGTGAATTTTATTTATATTCAAGACGTCTACGTTCAGAAGGTGGTTCACAGCGACTCGTAGAGACCAAGAAACCAAGGGTTTGTTTTTAGTAGAGTAGGCTTTGCAATTCAAAAGGGGATAGCGACGCAGCTTGTTGCTCGCTTACCCATTATCCAAATGTAAACTTGACCTTTTATTAATGATAATGATATTATTTACCCAAAAAAAAAAAAAAATCCTAATGCTCACTTTTACAATGACGTAATTTTTTCATGATTTTTTATTATACCATTGCGAGGTGTTTCCGTATATAAGTTTTCAAAATCGAGCACGTATAGTATTTCATGCGTTTCTCTTAATGCCGTCTGTGTTCAAACATAGAATTTATTCATAATTAACCAAGCCACGTCAAATTATATGACATATTTTTACTTCTTTTTAAATACACTTTCGTGTTTCATAATGCTCATTTTACAACAACGTAACTTTTTCTTGATTTCCTAATACGTCATCGTGAAGTACCTTTTTATCTACATTTCGGTGCTTAGAAATGAGCTGCCGCAACGCGCAAAGTAAAAATAAAAATATGAAACATCAATAAAATAAAAAAAAAATCAAACTATTGTTTGCTAGCTTACATGAAAACACCAACATATATATATAATTTGTTCATAAAAGAGATTCAATCTATATATAAATAATGCTATGCTATAATATATAACTAGCTAGAGAAAATGTACGATTGCATGCTAACCTGTGATATTATTCGGATTAACGTATAAGGAAGGTTTGATCTTTGTTTCATCAATGGTTTCTAACCCTCCAACATTCTTATGTTGACTTTTTCGGAGTCCAAACTTGTCTCTCCACCATCCTGTTGAGTTCTTCTTATTATTATTATTATTATTATTATTATTATTATTATTATTATTATTATTATTAAAGAACATAACATCATGATCATCATCATCATGATCTGCAAGAAGCTCATCTCTGAGTGTCAGTACCACCTTCTGATCCTTCAATGGTGGAAGTTTACCAGCTTTGAAGAAGACTTGATGATCAGCAGAGTTTGAAGAAAAAGTGGGAACTGCGAACTCGAAATCAGAAGACACGGGAGCTTCTGTGTAGCTGTTTTCATGGTGGTTTGCATCAATGAAATCAGTTGAGAAAGAGATTCTTGGGCCCATGAAGCCTCCTTGTGTTTCATTCTTTGGTTGCATGTTTAAGCTGCATGCCATTGATCGATCTTGATTAATTAATATTGATTGATTGATGTTTAAAAAATAATTAACTAACTGGATATCTGGTTTAGAAATTGTGTGGCTGCAGGCTTGGTATTTATACACAAACAAAGAAATATAAAAGAAAAAAAAAGTTTGACTAAATGACAAAAGATGCACAGTATAAATTGCATTTTTCGTACAAAGTACGAAAACTTTATGTAGTCATTGTGTTTTAAATTTTGGCTATGATGTTTCGATTCCTTTGCGTTGTAATATATGAAAAACATCAAATACAACAATTTAAAACACAATCAAATTATTCTAGACATAGAATTTAAAACACATTGGTTACTTTCTTCGCATGGTGTTTTAGATTGCATATTATTAAATAACTTAAACTCATTATATATATTAAAATTTTACGCACAAGTAATAGCTAGCGTTACATCAAAATTAAAGCTAGGGTAGTGTTTTTGCATGGTGATGACCATTTGACGTCCTGAAAAGACAAAAGTGAACGAACGTTGAGTACACCTTATAAAATTAAACTCGTCGTCATTAATTAAGCAGATCGAGTAAAATATATATATATATATATATATATATATATATATATCAAATTGTATTTTCTTCCATGTTTCACCATTGTAATTGGTTTATCCTCCTTATCCAAGACAATGCTTTTATTTATAATCACATCATCTTCTTATTAACACAAAATCATACTCCTCGGATCTCGAAATTTTTTTACGGGTGCCATCATGTTTTGGTATTCAATGTCTAATTATATATATCATCTTTAGAAATATATTTATTTAAGAGCTAGGATCAAATAGTTAACCAAAAGTTTATTAATATTTAATAATCATGTAGACTTTAAGATCAATAGACACACAAATACACAATGATGCTCGATCATATAACTCATGCTAACAAACTTCATAATCCTCTAATGCATTTCTCATTACTATACTTTCAGTGTGTTGTGTTATTATCCAAATATCGCTCGAATATCAAATACAAAATATAACACATAAAAATATTTTACCATGTCACATGATGCCATTATGATATATCCACCCCTAACCGTACTTAGCAAGTATAGGGGTTAAAACAAGTCGAAATTGTTGAAAAAAAAAACTTATTTAGACCATGTGTAAACGGCATTACATGGACATGAATGAGCTTGATAACACCCTAACACCATCCCCTGTGCGTTATAGGGGCATGGAGCTAGGGAGGGACATTTCTGATATATATAATGTTAAAATAGAAGAAAAAAATATAGAAAGTAATGATTAAAAGGACATTAACCGTTACATATTCTTTGAAGATTTTGAAGTAGTGGAAAATGCCCCCTTAAGCAGGCATTAACCATTATAGATGGTCTTAGATGATATATTTTGAATCGAACCTATTTCTGTAAAGGCAGATCTTAGTTAGATTTTCCTACTTTATTTAACAAGTTACCTATGTCAAACCATTACTCCGAATTTTCCATGATGACCATTTGACATAATGAACAGACAAAACTTTTTGCATATGTCCAAATGTAAATCTTGAATTGAATATGGCAGTAAAATGAGCTGTAGAAGATGCCCCCCACCTCTTTGAAGTTTGACCACGCATTTAGTGGATCAAAGTTTAAACCAAATGGTTTTCAGTTTTCACTCACTTTGTAATTACCTACCCATTCCATTATATTTTTATCTCATTAAATCCAAATTTAACACACTCATAAAACTCAATAATGCATGCATATGCACTATAATCTTATTTGGTTGGGTAAACATAAAGTTCTCTTATTTACCGACGACAACTAGAGGAACCCCTTGACCCCATTGGCTCCACCATGTTAGCTTATTTATATGATTTGTAGTTATCTTGCTAATCATTTAATTATATTATCGTTATCAAAGATTATCAGACCCTACCCTACCATAGCTTTGCTATTGGTGGGATTAACTGAGTATGATGATGATGATGATGAAAGATTCGAATACGATTAGATAGACATGGTAATTTACCAATGTTATCTTATCCTCCTTTGTAATCACCATAGTCCATATATTAGGGTGGACTACTTTTTGATTCAGTTAATGAATTCTTCAAGTGTTTTATCATGCCCCATTGGCCTATTGTACATGTGAAAGAAACAAAAAACACCCTTAGTCAGGGGAAAAAGGATGAAATTAAAAAACACACACCCATCAAATCTTTCACTAAAAGATGAAAGATTTTGTATCTGAACCTCTTGAATTTTGGTATGTCATGCAGCTAAAAGACACAACATGTGACCTGCAGTCATCCACTTGAATTCATACCCAAGTCAAATAACCAAACACATTTGAGTAAGACAATAATATCACGCTCCACTTACGGTGTACGCATATAATGTATACATGTGTGGCCCTTGGGGGCAAAAGTAAAGTTGCACTAGTTTTAACGTTATTTTACTAATTTCGTGAAAATAACGTTAAAAACAACGGACGGTTAATCATGCATCATGTGGTAGCGTGGATAGCCAAAAGACAAAGGGGTACATGCACCGATCAGGTTTGTCCCGATTGCTAAGTGTTTTGTGCCTTATGTCCAAGGCTTGATACCAAACCACATCGAGCCGGGTGTCTCACTGGAAGCAGCCTCTCTATTCTTAGGGGTGGAGGTAAGGCTGTCTACATCTTACCCTCCTCAGACCATACCTTAGCTTTGCTATAGGTGGGATTAACTGGGTATGATGATGATGATGATGAATAATATCATGCCATCTTACACATATAGTACAACCAACAAGTTAAATTTGTGATGGTAAAACTGAAGCAATCAAATGGCTCAAGGACGATTAGTTAGTCCAAGTCTTTAATTCGAACCAAAGGTTCCAAGATCAAAGTTATTACAATTCAATTCAATCAAAAACTAACTTTAACACCAAAGTTCTCATAATTCTAATTCAATTAAAAACTAACTCAAGCATTCACCCTAAGACAATTTTTATACTAAACGTTATAACTTTAGAGATAAACACAAGATAACTGAAAACGAACTAAACGAAAAGATAATTAAAAATTAATATTTAAATTCATATTTACGGGTAATCATCATTCTACTCTTGCATCAATTTGGTTGAATTATTATTACATTAAAACATCAACCACTCATAACAACTAATATTGTATGTTTTGCCCATAAAAAGCTCATGGATTTGTTTTTGGCTTCCTAAGTGCCCTAGTGCTCTCAGTGAAGCATGTTTAACAACTAAATTCTCCACTCGTCAATGGTCAATGCACCCAAATTAAAGACGTTCATGGCAACTGAGGTTGGGCATTCCTTATGTCCTAGTATATTTTCGATGTGGGATACAAACATTTTGCCCCAAAATTAAATTCATAAACTAACTTTTAAGTGCCTGTAATGATCAAAGATGATAATGATGTTGATCAGTCCTGAATGTATATAACAGAAAACATGATACATGATAGGTTAGTCAATCCAGGAACAACAGTCTTTAGGGTGTTGGACGTCAACATCTTCTTAGTGAGCGTTTGGGATTGAGTTTCAAAACTCCTTATTGACTTCTTCAAGAAGCCAATAAGTCAATAAGCTGTTTGTGTAAACCAAAAGCAACTTTGGTTTTGGCTTTTCAATAAGGGTGGAAAAGGTGTTTTCAAGAAGTTAGAAATCCTGTTTTTGGCTTTTGGTCATTTTACACTAATAAGCTAAACCAAACACTTTCTAAAAAAACAACTTATTGACTTAATGGTTTTTCTTACCACAAAAGCTAATCCAAACACTTTTTTACAAACTCTTTTTTCAAAAAGCCATAAGTTATTAATAAGCACTTTTGACAAAAAACACTTTTGGAGTTAAATAAGCAATCCCAAACACCCTCTTAGTATGATCGAATTTTTGCTTAGGGTGTACGCTTAGGACGGTATTAGGTGATCTTGAGAGATCACGGTTTTAGGAGATAAGAGGTAGGATAAATTCGGTGGTGGTGTTAGAGTTGCATACTTGCTATTAACCTCTCTAGTAATCTCCATTTTATACACATCCAAAGGGAAATCCTATGTTAATCTTATAAGGGTAATTACGTTCACAAAATAATTATCTGTTAATGATATATGGGTAATAAGGTCAATGATCATTTATTAGATAAACAATTATAATGTATAAAATATATTCTTACTACAAATAAGACAAAAAATAAACTGAGCTATCTAATTAAAGATCTAACATAAAGACTACCTCACACACACACTAGATTGAGATTGACTAACAACATGTGATCTTAGAAAAATGATGCCTTCTTTATCCTTTAATCAGTAAGTACACTGAGGCTCACATGGTTCATCAACTTTTCTGTAAGATTTTGAATGAAACGTTTACAGGTGGCTGATTCCCACTCTACCCCCACAATACAAACACACATTCAGTAGGTGTAAAAGGTAACAAGGGGTGATGGATCTTGTTTTTAAAATAAAGTTTGGTTTAAAGGCATTTGTTCCTTTGTTGGTCTGCTGAACAGTGTACAGGTTTTGTTTTTATTGGTGTTGGTTTAAAAAAAAAAAATGTTTAGATATTATATTATATGTCATGTGATAAAATATGCCAATATGCAACCCATGTTCTAGGGGGCTTCCAGACAAAAAAAAATGGCTCAAAGATCTAATCCTATAAAGGTATAGTAGAAACTTAAAATACACATACCCCTAGAGAAAAATATGTTCACTGATCATCCAAGACAATTCATTAATTATGCAAATCAAAAAGTACTCGTCTTGAAGTTGCAAGTAGTTGCACTTGTGTAACACAATAGTTTTTTTTAGTGTGTTTGGTTTAAGGAAATGAGGTTGATATGCGTATATGGACCGAGAATCATCCATACCCATCTAAATGGACGGGTTTAGGAATCCATATCAATTTCATTCCACCTTGCTAACAAACTCATATCCTTAGTAATCCCGGACACCAAACCAAGCCACACTTAAAATACTGTTATCTGTGGTATGATGTTTGCCCCTCACAAAAGTTGTGTGAGTTGCAAGTGCTAGGTTATGTTGTATTTAGGTGTAAAAAATTGTTGTTATACTCACAAACTTGTGTGTAAATACATAATCTTTTAGAATCCTTGAACCTGTGTCCAGTTTCAACCAACTATAATTTTTGCAATATGTTTCCAAACAAATTGAAACTAGCATCTTTTAATAAAAGTGTTGATGGTTTAGTTTAGTTTGGTTTTGGAGATGTTTGTAACCAAAACATGTTGGAAAACTCAGTTATCAAAAAGTTTAAAACCAGGCTATTAGTAATTCATGTTTTTCATTTTTTCAACAATCGATTTTACACTTACCCCCCGTGCTTATAAAAGCACAGAAACCAGGGTGGGTTATTCACAAGCCGAGCCACGACCAGCTTGACTTGAAAAGATGGCATCAAACTAGCACTTTAGAGTAATAGGGTTGTTAAAAAGATAGCAAACCAGTCAGGTTCATATTGATAAACCAGTTTAGTGGACCTTACTATAAGACTTTTAGTTAATACCGTTGAACACGACGAGTCAAGTTGGAATTCACATACTAAACTCAACAAAAGCAAAGCAAAAGCAGGGTGATGGTTATGGCAATATTTTTTCATTGATGGAGTATATATGCAGCAGCCTAAGGTACAACATTTCCTTTTATATGAACTCATTATGCCATGTAGAACAATGTTTATGCAAAATCATCATCATCATCGTCTACCGGACAGGATAAGAATCGCTTTTGAGGCAAATAATTTTCAAGGGAGGGTTTAGGTTTTAATGCTACATGAGTTGTTATTTCTTTTGGTTCTCCTATATGAGGTGAAGTCCTACTAGAAGTTGATAATTTGTTTCTGTTGGACACAGGCCCATTGGACCAACTAGATGGCATTGTCTGTTGCCGTTTCGATGATGATATCGTATACCTTTTGAGCGAATTACCCTTTAATGTGCTCGTATTGGTGTGTGTGTTCCCTTCATCCGGTTTTGACTTAACCAATGGCTCCACAGGTACAAGCTTTCCACTAATTTGATTTGTAAAAACAAAACTCACCTGCACCAAAATAAACATCATATCATGTCAATTTTACCGTTTCATATAATTAAGATGGCCGGCCTATATGTATAGATTGGTAATCCTAATCCCATACCCGTTACTCATTGCTTATCAGGCTCGTGGTATTGGTTATACCATCTATAGGTGTTGTGTGGTTACAATTTAGGTGTTGGAATCCCATTACCTAAAACCAGATTTTAAACTCACCTCAAAATTGACTAGACATATCATATACTACTCAACTACGCGTTTATAGTTTTAAATTTTGAACCTTTTAATGTCACCATACTATTTATAACTTTTAAAAAAAAATTATATTATATTATATTCGGTTTCTTTCAAGTGATCATGCAGGTATCACCTAATACCATACCAATCCAAAACAAGTGAAAAAAAGAATATATACTAATCCCACACCTGGTCTCAAGTCAGATTTCGATTCTTTTGCCATCCCTATTAATGGAATGGAATGGAATGTAATTACCTCATTTCCAGCTGATGCTTGTAAAATAGTATCAGGTACAGTATTTGGTGAAAAATGATGGCCCCAATTGGCAAGATCCTCTTCCAATGGAGCCCCCACCTGTTTCTCAGAGCGTTTTAAGTTATGCAAGCATCCAGAAATGCCTGCAAATCCGCCAATATCCTCTTCCTCTTCCTCATCCATACAACTTACATCTGCTGTTTGTTCTCCACAACGTGTGCAGTTCATCTTCCCATGAATTTCAGATCTGTAAACTAAGATGTTAACCGGCTTTTCATGCAATAAAGATAAAGTCAAGTAAAAAAATTAAGCTTACGTGGCATCCTCATAGAATGTAAATAGATCCCTTAAATCCTCTGTTGAGAAATTGTTCCCCTGCATTGCATGAGGTGTGACTCAAGAGCTTATTTGCATATATGAATATTCAAAAAGAACAAGCGATGTGATAAACACCTGCATCTTGGAATCGGCTAGCTCTTGTTGGATTACTTTTTGAAGCCCTTCTTTCGACATTTGTCTCTGGTACACCTGTCACAATACAAGACTCATCATACACTAATTAAATTGAGCATATACAAACATATATATACAAAATCTACTACCTTTTCTTCAATGGTTCCGGTGCTTAAAAACCTATAGATGTATACTCTCTTCTTTTGCCCATCTCTCCACACTCTTGCAGCAGCCTACGTAACGGAATGTAAAAATATCTTAATTTTATAACTAGAAGGAAGAATAATTTTCAAAAAAATAAAAATAAATAAAACATACTTGTTTATCGTTGGCAGGATTCCAATCAGGATCAAACAGAACAAGTCTATTTCCACCTATCAAGTTGAGGCCACAACCACCAGCCTTGCTGCTCAAAAGAAACGCAAATTCATCCTGCAAAACAATTACATGTATAATTATTATGCATTTGAATTTTGAAAACCGATAATGAAGGAGCTTAGAATACCTTTGATAGATCATTGAAGCAATTGACCAGCTTTTGTCTTTTGCTGATTGATGTAGTCCCATCAAGTCTTAAGAATGGATATCTTCTCTCTCGACATAATTGAACAATAAGGTCCAGTGTCTGAAAGATTAAATCTAATATCATCACCTTAAACCAACTGATTATAATAATGCAATCTAGTTGCTTAGACGTTCATAACTAAAAGTGGAACCTGTGTATAATTTGAAACCAATACAATTCGGTCATCTGTTCTCGTACGCAGATGACCCAACAAACGGGCTAACACATGCATCTTCCCTGATAGTTCAACCCATGCTCCATCACCACCAGTCCAAGATCCAGATCTAACAAAAGACATTAGATGAATATCAGTAATAATAATAACAAGAAAAACAATAATAACAATAAACAGCTTACCTTCCAGCAAACATTTCTGGAGGGAAAAAGCGCATACAGCCCTCAAATCCTGCAGTGCCAGGGTTCCCACTTTTCATTGTATCATAAATCAGCTTCAATATAAAAAAAAAAATATACATGCATCAGATAACATTTCCTAATAATTACAAGAAATCTTAAATACCAAAACAGGTTTATGGATACCAACATGATGACATGTGTATTATATATACAAGGGATAGTCATGAAAACAGTAATTTCAATGATGTTTTATATCTTTTAGTAATATTTACCTTTGGATGATTGCAGAGCTTCTTCAGGGCAGTTATATAAGCCAGAACTTTTGTTTGCTTCACATCTTCAGAAATTGCTTGTTTCACCTATAATCAAGTGTAGCGTAATGGAAAATCATGTGTGTTCAGATGCTTAGTTTTCAGACCATTATCAATGCACATATTACGAACATATCTTTAGAGTAATGCCTGGAAAAAAAAAAAAAAAAAAAACCTTACGTTTTTTGAATGAATAAAGTGAGTATACAGTTCTTTTTGGAGAGGAGTCAGCTTGCAACAAACAACCTCAACTATCTGCAAATTTCACTCAAGATTTAGCAATATACTAAACATGGCTTTACAGACAATCAACAATAGCAAATAAAAAATTAAAAATACATGAGAACAAAAAACACATCTATGATGCTATGTATTTAACAAAAAAATCCATTGGTAAATAACTACAAGCACGAAACGCAATTCCATACCTTTGGTGGCAAATGATTTGATAGCAATGCATTAGTCCTCCTCAATATAAACTATCAACACAAATTTTAAGAATGAGCTAACACTGAAAAACAAGTCAGCATCCTAAATTAGTTTTAGTTATATATCAATAAAACAAAATTACCTTACCTGATTCACTTTTGCACTCAGTTCTGCTGACCGCTCATTGGCAAGATGTTTCTCTTCTTCGGAGGCAGTTGGTTCTCTCCCACAAATGATTGGTGTCTTCAAATCAGTAAGTTAAAAAAAAAAAGTACACTTAAAAACATGAAAATTTAAATTGAACCATTGTTTGTTCTCCAGTCATTTCCACTAGTTACCAATTGCTAAGTAATGCCAAACAGCAACAAAATTTGTACGATATAAGAACAACTTCCAAATCTACTACAGTTCAGATCCACGAATAGTAGTTGTGAAAGTGATCAGTTATATGTTAAAAGAATAATTGAAAGTTAATTAGTTAGCTAACCTCGTAGTAACGCCGAAAAAAACGCAGCATCACCCAAAATCCCTGGGTTCGTGAAGTTTACCATGGCATAAAACTCTTCTAGGTGGTTCTGGTAGTTTAGATGAGAGAAGCTTGTGTTAGAAAGCAGACACAAGAGTTAAACTAGAAACAATGAGCACACTAAAATCCCCCCCCCCCCCCCCCCCCACACACACACACAAGTCTGTAATATCTGCAACAATTTCCGTTTTGTATGTTCTATAGTAATCTGTAATTGCATTTTTTTTCCTTTCTTTAGAAAACTTTATAAGCAAAAAAATCTATTTGCCAAATGTAAGTTTTAACTGCTATATAATGCTAATAGTACTAATTGTGCTCCACACATTTCTATAATGTTGTTACCGAAAGCATTTGTAATTTTTTGTAATATCCAAATCTTTTTACTAGCTACGTGACAAAGCAGTCAAGCAGATATTGGCATTTTTACGGAAGGGATGGAAAAATAACACAATAAAATCTACAAATATTCCTCACTTGCATTGGAGTCCCAGACAATAAAATGCGCCTTTTACAAGAAAGAGCTGCCAATGCCTAATCAAGATAAGATGGCCAGTAGTTAGGTGCCAGGATACCAAAAATCCAACACTTTGAACTACTTACAAAATTACTACTCTTACCCTATTAGTCAAGGTCTGGTCATTTTTCAGCCTGTGTGCTTCATCACATATGAGAAGATCACAAGACCCACTATCATTAAACTTCGATGAATGCATTCGAAAGGTCTCATAGGAAACAATCAGTACCTGGGAGAGAACCAATGTTAGTTTGTGTAATTGTGTTTACTTCCAACATCAGAAAACTTTAACCACCTTTACCTGCAATCGGCTATGCAGGCTTCTGAAGCTATCAATGCTGGAAATGACATCATCACGACTACTTTCACATAAAGCAACAAGCTTCACTCTTTCACCAACCCATTTCTTTATTTCAGCCTCCCAGTTGCTTACCAGACTTGTAGGAGTTACAATTATTGCCTTTTTAACCAGCGGTTTTCCATCAAATCCTTGACGAAGAAGAGTATACAACAACGTAATCGACTGCAAAGTCTTCCCCAATCTATTTAAAAGAACACAGTAGTATTAGATAAAAAACAGTCAATACACTTTATCACATCATTATTTCCAATAACATGTAATATTTAGCTATTTACCCCATGTCATCAGCCAGAATGCATCCATTAATATCAGGGGTGCATAAACCTGTAACACATTCGAACATGAACTGTACTCCTTCCCTGCAATATCAGATAACTACAGCTTGTAAGTTGTAGCCCACATATATCAAGATACAAGTTATATGTATATCTAATATAACTTGTAATTAAATGCAATACCTCTGATGAGGTCTAAGAAACTTAACAAGCATATGATCCACTTCAATTGGTATTAAACTGCAATCTCCATCTTCAAAATTTTCAGGCTGCCATAAGATCAAAGGTTCAATATCCGGCGGCAGCTTAGTAACCTCTTCCGGCACATCCTCCTCCACATAAACATTAACATTCAACCTATTTGTTATCGGAATCAAAGCTGGCCTGTTTGATCCCCAAGGAACAAACCGTTTACGTGCACACAAGCGGCGAACCAGCTGTCCATTATGGTTAGAATACCCATCAGCAGAAGGAGGTTTGAAAGGCCTTTTAACAACAGCTTCTCTTTCACTAACAGAGAGAACTCGAGGAAGTAGTGGCTGCCTTTTCACAACAAGATTTCCTCTAATATCACAAATTCATGTTAGTTTATTCAAATGCAAAATCTGATAACATGATGCTGTACAAACCAAGAATTAATCACTCCATTCAAGGGGTGAGCAAACCGAAAACTGACAAAACCGAACCAAAACTAACTGAAAAATGAGTTCACCAAAAAGCAAAAGTCGAAAACCAAATTAACCGAAAATCGGTTATCGGATTTTTTACCCTAGCCTAGGTTAACCGAAATTAACTGAACTGAACATTTCATATTTTCATATATTTGTATCTTTCATAACTTCATTGCAGGTATTTTATATTTTATACCTTCATTTCATCTCTTGTATTTAAAGTATTTCTAATCAAAAAGTTTAGTACAAGTTTGGTTTTGGACTTAACCGAAAACCGAATAGTTAACAAAATAGATTAACCAACCGATGACTTCGGTTACGGTTTCAGTTAATGCCAACAACCGAGCCAACCCGTGCACACCCCTACCACCAAGAGCTATGTTAAGCAATGGTAATTATGTTAACCCTAGCTATTCTACATAGCATAGTAACCATGAATACCAAAGGAAATAACTAATTTCATTTAATTGATCTACAAAACAAGGATGTACCTCAAAAGAGCATCCACGTTCTGTGATTTTTGCTGACAGGCAGTTGGTGGTACGACGTCGTTTTGTTTACAATATTCATCGCTGTCGGATCTGGATAATGCATCGTCTCCGTCTTCAGATTCTTCTTGACAGGTGAAATCGTCGCCTGAATCGCAATCGGTGGTATCGGAGAGAGATAGAACTTCTACATCGTCTTCTTCCTCCATAAACCTAACCTAGGGTTCTTAATTTCCTAATTAGGAGGACTAATAATAATAATAATAATAAGTGTTGTGGTGTTATTTATATGGTGTGTTTGTTTGATACGATACTGTGTGTTTCGAAAGCAAAGTGGCGGTAAAATGTACGCTCTCTTTTATTTGAAACGGGTCGGGTCATCACGACGATGGGTTTGGTTTTAAAGTTTTAACCCTTGAACACATCGGTCACGGATATTTCGAGGCCAAACCAACCGGATATAACATGGGTCACTCATTTCGTTTGCCGTGTATATACACATACACCTTCCAAATCACTAACGTTGTATTCCAGAGTTTCATTAAAGAATGAAAGAGAAATGATTTTCCTCCTCTTCCTTCCTCTTCAATTCCTTCCAAATTGAAAAGATTGAAAATCACATTAAAATCCTCTTTATTATCCCTCTCATTCCCTCCCTTTCTCTCTTACAAAAAACTCTGGAACACATTTTTTCCCCACTTCCTTCCCAATCCTTTCTCTTTCATCCTTTAATGAAACTCTGGAACAGAGTGTAAGAGTGTCTTTGAGCTGACCAGTAACTCCAAGCGTACAAGTACAAACCTTACCAAATGTGACTTTCGAACGTCTGACCTATGACATTGGTCGTTAGTATAATATATTGGGTACGGGCCATAGCTTGGGGGTTCCACCAAACGTAGCTCTTTCTAACACATGGGATAGAAGCAGGGCTTGCCTACATCACATACTCCTTAAATCTTGCCAATAACTTGGCAATGGGTGGATTGTATCGAGCTGTAGCTAGCTACAGGCCACACGATACAAAGTATAACGCGTCTCTAATGTCTCATTTTCATATATTTTGTTATTTATAAATCACAAATGTATATTACATAATATAACTCACTGTATTGTGTTGTAATATTCAGTTCTATATACCAATTAATGTTGTTTGTTTTGTCAACGAAAACTCAGGGCTTTGCTACGTATCATTCTTGTGATTAGATAATATGAGATTTGTCTAGATTGTTACATCGTCTTGATCATATTATCGAACCGTCATAACTAAGGCATGAATGACTTGATACCATTTATCGATTTGCGGATTCTTACTTTAATTTTTTTCCGTGTGATGGTGGTTTGAAACTTCATTTTTTTCTAGACATTACAACCTGCCATAGCGGCTCGATTCTTCAAGTAAGACAACAATGAACAAAGATAGAATTTGTTTAAATGTGATTCGTATGGATCTTGCAAATTGGCAAATTGACTAGGACTATTTGCCATCTGAATCTTTAAAACAAAGACCATGATACTTAAGAGTCAAGAAAAAAAAAGTTGTGAACTAAACTTGTGACTAATTAGCATGTCATTGATGATGAGCCATAAGAATAAGATGATGGATGGAATAGAGGAGGAGGAGACAAAAACATTTTGTATAGATGTATACATAAGTAGTTGAAGCTTAAGAGCTTCACGTCTTTTTCCACCACACGTTGGGTAAACCGATTATAACATGTAATTCATGTTACAAAGTTAACATGATACCAGATGAACTCAAAATCTTTATTAATCAAAAGAATCAAACAAAACAGATCTAAAGAAATCTCAACAGATCTAAACAATACTCTGTACACAAACTCTCAATACCTATCAACAGACATCAACACTGGACAAGATCAATACAAGACGTACAAGATCAGACACAATGTAACCCTAATCTGTTTAGACGAAAAAAGAGTAAAACAAATAAGAGAACACGAAAGAAAAAGAAGCTAAACCCTAATCTGATCTGATGACTCGTTTATATAAGACGAGGAGAGGCTCGGGTGAACACACAACCCGAGCCTATATCAATCGTTAGATCACACCAAAGAAACACAAAAGCTCGTGATCTCAGCCATTGATCAGGCACGGACATAGGCAAGAGGATTGCCAGCTTGGCCATCCAATTATAACAATCTCGAGTGGGCCATAGGCCACCAGCCTTCTCTGTACACTCTTTAATGGGCTTCACGAATTGTGCTTTTCACGAACTGGGCTTATCTCTGCTGGACCTTGCTCACTTGGACTATCTTTCCTGGATTCTTCTCGGCAACACATCAAGCCCAAACACCTACAAAATCTCTTATGCAACATGTATAGCAACAAGTATTTTGACCCACTCTTATAGAATTGGATAATGTATATACTCTATATAGACATTTTAACAATTCATCGTGTTGTGTTCATCAACGTCATCAAGAACGACAACAACCTTTTCATTTGTAGGTCCTCAATTTTAATTATACCCTCAAAAACATTAGATATAGTTGGTTTAGAGCCAAAAAGGATGATGAGCACTTTGAAAACATAAGGGTGAGGAGGTGGTCACCCCAAGTACCCAAACTCATAAAAGTGCTCACTCAAGCCCTTAATGAGGATGTGACACATCATATCAATGAAGGATCGTTCATGTGAATCGGTGGTCTAGCCGTCCCTTAACAGGAGGTTAGATCTATTGTTTCTTCATCAATTTAACCCAAAACAACCCAATTTGGTTGGGATTGCTACCTCCTAGAACCCACACTAATTTTATTTTGATTGGTTGGAAGGGGTCTAACCACCATCCAAAATTATGGAAGTTTATTGGACCACACAAAAGTTAACGAACCCACCCCACACCTCTCAACCCCATGTCCGAGTTCCACTCCCCGCTCCATTTACCACACTAGTAAAGATGTTTATGAAATCGATCAAAGTAATTGTGGGACGGCAATGTCACTGGTGACAATGATAAGGAATAAGAACATTCTAGTTAACTTCAGATTTCCTTCAGCCCCCATACAAGATGTTATGTGTTATCACAAAACACAAATAAGTGACATTAACATGATACATACATACTCATACAAAATAACCATATTATATATTCACTAGTATTTTGTTTTTGAAAATACATACATATATGAATATATACAACTATCCAATGAATAAAAAATAAAACAAGTAGCGATTAATTGGTATAATTAATTACGTTTTGCATCAAAGCATAAAAAAAACACATAAGTCTCCAAAATTGTAGCCTTGATTTGATCTTTTCTAAGACATGAATTACAATTATTGAACCGAATATAATAGAAAAAATCCACCAGATCCATAGATTTTGACACTTCAACACTCTTTGCTATCTTTTTACAATCTTCATCTGGATTCGTTTATTTTGACTCTTAAAAAAAAGGGTATGTGAAGGACACCCTCTGGCCCCTAGTATCCATATTGGATACCGATCATCCCACCCCATAAGGGTTATGATCCCGGCAAAATACCTCAAAGTGTTGCCCACAAGATTCGAACTTGTCTCCTCTCATGCCCAACACTTATCATTGGTAGTGGGTATCCGTAGTGGGTACCACAAGACTCTTAAACATTCTTGCATTTCTCAATTTGAACTCAAATCTTCATCAGGGATCTGGCTTTCTTTGACCGGATTACGAGTATTTCTAACACTAAAACAGCGTAGGACCGGAATATGAGTATTTCAACGTTAAAGCCTACAGCCTAGGACTGGATCACGAATATTTCAACACTAACTAAAGCCTAGAAAAACGTCGTAACTTTTGTAATAGGGCATAAAAATACCCATTGAGAAAACCTACTAGGTTTCTTCTCAAACAAACCACCCTATGTAATATATATATATATAGGATTTGGTTCAAATGAGAACCTTTTCTCAAATTGAGAACTAGAGAACCATTCTGGACCACACATTTCTCTAAGGCAATTTTTTTTTTTTTTTTTTTTTTTTTTTTTTTTTTTGCAAAAATCGCTGCTTTATATGTAAGGAAAATTTTTTATTTTATTTTTTTTGTATTTTTTTTCAGTATACACATGTGTATAATTGCATTATACACATATGTATAATGCTATATACACATATGTATAACTGAAATATACACATATGTATAGCTGAAAAATGCTATATACACATATGTATAATTGCTATATACACATATGTATAATTGTCATATACACATATGTATAAATGAAAAAAAAATTCAAAAAAAATAAAAAAAAAATTTTTCTTTGCATAAAAATGTGCGATTAAAGCAAAAAAAAAAAAAAAAAAAAATTTTTTTTTTTTTTTTTTTTTGCCTTTATATGAAATGTGTGGCTCAGAATGGTTCTCTCAGTTCTCAAATAGGGGTTGGTTCTCTTAGGATCTCTACCCTATATATATATATATATATATATAGGGGAAAGTTATTTTGAGAACACCTATATTTCGTGCGAACTGTGAGAACGGCATCTAAAACCATTCAAATTCAAAATTTCTTTTTACACTTGTCTTTATTACTAAAATACAATCCCAAAACACAATTTACGCGTAAAAATTCAAACGTATACGAAAATAATTTGTTTTTACACATGTGTAAAAAGTTAATTTGAAAGTGTTTTTGCAAGAAAAGATGGATTATTTGAAAAGAAAATTCATTTATTAATGGTGTATTTTGATTATAATGAGATTTGTATTAAAAAAATTTGATTTTGATTGATTTTTGTATTTGTTCTCACGGTTCTCACAATATTTAGCGTTCTCAAGATAACCCTCCCCTATATATATATATATATATATATATATATATAGGATTTGGATCATTTGAGAACCACTATTTAGGGAGAGAACCAAAGAACCAGTGTGAACAGGTGGCATTTTTGTAAATATGAAGGTGTCTACAAAAACCCCTCCATAAAAAAAATAAAAAAAAATTATATAACCTAAATAAATGAAAAAATAAAAAAAGTAAAAACACCAAAATGATTATTTTGCATTATTAATTCGAAAAAAATAAAAATAATAAAAATAATAAAAAAAAATTTTAAAAATGGCTTGTGACGTCGTATGACTTCATCCTGATGCACATGTGCATTTCGCTGTTATATATACAAAAATACACCGTATGCACATGTGTATTTCACTATTAAATCACACTTTTGAATGAATTATCAGTTACCATACTTAAATGATTATTAAATAGACGCGATACAGATATATAAGGGGTCACAAATTTTATTCAATGATCATTAAATGGACGCAAAGTAAGATATAAAATACAATCGAACTCGTCAAGTATTTAGACATGCATATTATGACATAAATTGAAAATAAAACACGTGTATGACAACAAACATGAATAAACTTAAAACACCTCTATATAAGAAATATAAAATAGAAATGTGTACTGCATACATATGTGCATTTCACTAATATAGTTAGATTTTTTTAGTGGTTTAGCTTTCGGGCTTAGTTTTTTGGTATGGTGGGATAGGTGTGTGGTGGTGGGTTTAGTGGTTCACTAATATAATCATGCACATATACGTCAATTTTATTATCATACAAATTTACATACGCTAAAATAATAATCACAAACATAATCAACCTATCAACCACCATAAAAGACCACCCACAATACACATATGTGCATGCATCATCCTTCAAACAACAAAGTTTTTTATACCTATTTGTTTTTAATATACAAATACATGTATTTTCTACCAACCCATCAACACAATAAAAAAATGATAACAAAAAAATATCCATATTACAAACAAACCATGTTACCAATGAGCACCTACCTACAAACTTCTAACTATCTCACAAACTCACGTCCACCACCAGTGTCTCATTCTATTGCTTAATTGCCCCCTTTTCAACTTCTTCCCATGTTGCTTATCTTCTTCCAACACTCTTCACACCTCATTGATGCCTCATCTAACATCTCCCTTGTTTTTTTCATTTGTCAACCTGAACATCGTAGAATTCTCAAATTTATCGCATT
Source organism: Ambrosia x helenae (assembly GCA_030844895.1). Lineage (NCBI taxonomy): Eukaryota > Viridiplantae > Streptophyta > Magnoliopsida > Asterales > Asteraceae > Ambrosia > Ambrosia x helenae. The sequence goes on along the minus strand of CM061234.1, from coordinate 64,218,343 downwards.
ATTCATGTGTTTAAACAACTAATAATTAACATAATTTATTAGTTTACATGAAAAATATACATATATATGCACATGTTCATATATATCGAATTTTCTTAAATATATAATAACGACCTTTTCAACCTCATGATCAACGATTATGTCATCATCCTCAATCACATCTGGCAGCTCAATCACATCTGGCAGCTTTTTTGACCATTTCTCCCTCAATTATAAGACAAAAGTTACCTTCTTCGATTTTTTTTCTCATTCTCTAACTACAAATAATAAACAACAAATAAGAAAACCAAAATTTCAATCTTAATGCACATGTGCATTAACATTACTTTTTTCATTACCATATAACAAATGCACATGTGCATTATTGTTACTGACCTTAATGATAACAATCTTAATGCACATGTGTCTTAACATTACTTTTATCATTAACAAAATTATGTTATGCACATGTGCATTAACATTTTTAATGCACGTGTACATATCAATAATGGCACCTCATCCAAAAACACAAATCATCCTTTATAGACATATATGAATGGTGACAACAAAGTCAAACCACATGTCAACTGGTGTGCAAAATTGGATATTTACTCTGTTATGTATTGAAAGAGAAGACCACAATATGTGAAAATAGTAAGCAAGCAGATGGTTGGTGTTTTTATTACCACCTCAACCACATGATGGGTAATCCCACCTCTTCTTCCTTCTAAAAAGATAATATCCTTACCTTCATCTGATTAAACACTTTTTGAATGGTTTACTTATTCCTCTGCATAACAATTTTGACTTTTGGTCAAAATCTTCTTCGTCCCGTCGATGACCGTTCCTCTCATCCCCTTCTTCCCATATCTCGATCTAATCTTCGATCGAACAAATTCCTACAAATAATAATAATAATAATAATAATAATAATAATAATAATAATAATAATAATAATAAAATGGAACAAACAGACATCACGAACCAGTACACAGACTCAAAACCCTCATTCGATTATCAAAAACTATAAGCCGAAACGCCTCGTTCATGGTACGCCATTGATTTCGACAGTCGGTTCGTCTTTTCCTACCAAACTTCCTTAAATCGTGAACAGATCAGCTACTTCGTTCGATGCGTATGTTAGCACGCACCAGCTACTTCTCCATTGAAATTGTGTGTAAAAATGAGAGGTTTATAGTTGTGAGCATTAAAGAGGGTGATAGATGGAGTAACATTGAAGATTATTATTATTGTTACTATTCATGATTATTGATTTAGATCCGAGGAATGGTTGGATGAGGTTGTAGAAGAAGATGAAAGTATTAATTTGTTGGAGTTAAAATAAAATGAATATTTACAATAATGTCCCATGTTCACATTGGTTCTTTGGTTCTCTCCCTAAAGTTGGTTCTCGTATGATCCCTACCCTATATATATATAAAAGCTCTGTGTTTGAAATCAAAGTGCACAGACAGTACTTTCACTAGACCAAATTTTAGCATGTCACCAAAGTAGCGACGTTTAAGGATGCTTTCATGATTCTAATAACGTCAATTCTAATTACACAAAGATGACCTCAAACTTTGCGCATGGACTACTTTTAAATGAGTTATTGTTAGCTTTGAAACTAGATTTGTATATCTTGTAAACTTTCAGCTCCTTCTGGTCACCTCTTATGCTTTCAGGCCTTTCGGTCCTCCAAATAGTTTCATGTTTAATTAGAGACTTGAAGTTTGACAAAACTGCAGATTCTAAGGCTTCTATGGTCAAATTCCCAGACCTGTGTTAACCAAGTTGTTATATCAACACAAGCAAATGAAGCTACTACAGTATCAAATTGCAAGAAGTTTTGTTTGCTTAAAATGTGTTTTTAAGCTAGGTGAAAACTTGGAGGTGGCATTTTTTACCAATCATCCATTTGCTTAGGAATGGGTCGATTTGGTTTGTATTCTTTTTTTTAACGAAAAACTAAAGTATTGCCGGGTTGTCACACCCTCAAATTTCACATGCGGGGTTTTACCGCGAGGCGCGTGATACACCAAGATCCCAGTCAACGATCACAATAAACAAACAACAAACATGCATTCATATATATTTTTAAAACCAAAATATCATGCTTTGAGCCATAAACCAGTAGCGGAAGCATTTTTTGTTTACAACCAAAAGACATATTATAGTTTACAAAAACATTGTTCAATATGCTTCAAAATTCTAGACGCTGTGCAAGACTCCGTGCGCCTAGTCCATTAACTGCTACCTTAGCGACCTGAGAAAACATGCCAAAAATGTCAACATATAATGTTGGTGAGTTCACAGGTTTTCTTTTATAAAAGCGTTGTTACAAGTTCGGAAAGATCATATCTGTTACTACTATGTTATGAGAACGTTAGCTAGACGTTAAGTGTTGCTACTACTGCGGTTGGGAACCCATTACTAAACCGGTATAAGTGTTGAAGCCAGCCCAGACGGACGGGATTACCGATGCCTCGGTAACCCCCAAAGTATTAGAGACAATATGCACCCGCCCGGTTCCCAGCCGTCGGGTGGGAATTGTAAGGCCCAATAGATCTATCCACATTTTCCCCGTTGTGCATCCCCGCACATTCATGGTTTCCCCCTGGGACTTTCCATAAAAGCCGCATAGTACACGAAGTAACCATAGTATAACATGACCTTTAATGAGTAAATAAGTAAGTAGCATGTTTCTCCCCCGAAAGCAAAACGGTAAAAGTGGGGCTGTGACACTCACCTCAGATTGCGTTACTTGAAAACAGTTAAGTAATTATGCTATGATAGCCCCAAATAGCGGCGACCTATCATAAAATGTGTATAAGTATCCGGATTAATAACCCGCAGGTTAACTAGTCCCGAATGTCCAGACCATAACCATAAACGTTTAAAAACACCTTTGACTGTTAAACCGACCGTACCAGACAAGACCCGACATCCCATTGGTGACCCGACATCCCACGTGTTAGACAATACAAGACATCATGCAACATATGCAATTAAACACTTAGTACGCACAAGAGTTCACCTAGTCTAGCATGATGTTCAATTAACGCATAAACAAGTCCGAGCACGTGTTACTAAGTCATTGGGTGTATCCCGGGGTTCCTATCATGTTCCTAGGTGTCAAATCATGTTCCGGGATGTCAAAATACGCTCACGGCAGCAGTACACGCAATTAGGAAACTTACATGCAATTAGGAAAAGTCAACTGGTGAGTAGGAGATGGTCAACTGGCGAGTAGGGGCTAATCGCCTGATGTATCAGGCGATTATAGCCCTATTCGCCCCTGTTCATGCTGTCGCGCAATTTCGCGCGTTAAACCCTCCAAATCAGATCCGAAACATGTAAAAACACCCAATATCAAACCTAAACCATTAACCAACCCATTCCAAGCAAAAACCCCCCAATTTATCTCTGCTCTAACGGCCTCGGTGCGATTATTTCCAAAAATGGCAAAGTACTAGGTTTCATTAACTATGAAATCTTTCCTTAAAGGTAAAGATCAGATTACACCTCCTATTACTTACAAATCATCATGTCCATGTTATAATATCATTCTAGCATGATTCCTAACAATAAACAAGCAATGAATCACATCATAACACCCTAATTCTTTAAGAATCACCCAAATGGGTCAAAATGCATACTTTCATCTAAACACTATAACAATAGCTTAAACTCATAGATAATCATCCTAACAACTCCTACACATCAGAAGTACATCAAATTCATGGAAACATTCATGTTATAATCACTAAAAATCATCATATGCATCAATACTTCACATATAGCAAGTATTATGGTGTAGACTTGTTTTAGAACTCATTTCCAAGGTTTTTAAAGACACATTCTTATCAAAACAAGGTCTGGACTTTTGGGGAACCAAAACAATAACATTATAAAGGTTTGGGATGAAGAACACACCTTGGATTTTATCAAAGAAAGGTGTATTAGCTTGGAAATGGTGAGTTTTGAAGCAAAACAAGTTCCAGAAGTGTTTTGAGGTGTGTGGGAGGCTTAGGATCAGTTAGGGTTGCACTAAGAGTGTTTGGGGAGTCAAGGGTTGTATTTATAGGTGTTTTGACTCGTGCATTGCAGATCAGGCGAGTAGGAGATCAGTTCAGGCGATTAGAGCTTCTAATCGCCTATATACTGGCGATTAGAAGCTCTAATCGCCAGTAACCTTCCCTATTCGCCAATAGAAGTGGCGATTAGGAGCCCTCCTGGTTCCTAATCGCCTGTAGGGTTCCAGGTTGGGTTTTTGGCGCGTTAAACACTATTTTAACATATATAAACACGTATTCACATACCGACAAGTCACATAATGATTACAAACACATAATGCACGATAACTAACACGTTTACATCCGTTCACTAATTCCCGGGACTCGAGACTTGTGTGTATGCGTTAAACCCGGTGATTCCACGAATCACCAATCCTTGTACCCATGGTTATGGACCGACTCCCGATGATCCCGTGGATCATCATAACGACTCCCGATGATTCCCAGAATCATCGTAACGACTCGACTGACCCAGTTAAGTACGTAATAGGTATGACTCACTAAGGTAGACTTACTAGTTTAGTCAATGTTACTAACCTGAGTTTGTCGGTCACACCATGCCAATGGCGGAAACACGTGGCGCGACGGTTCAAGTGCATAAAGTCAAGGTTAACACAAACTATAAGTAATTAATCAAAAGGGGGCTCATTTATTTTCACGTCAAACCAAGTTTTAGAGTTACATATCCAAAATAACTTGTTTTAATACATCAAGGGGGTTTCCAAAATATATCCCAATATTTGGGAAATAATGACAAAACCCCAGTTATTCGACGCGATGAGTATGAGATTCCCCACCCCGCTAGCCACTTCCTGTCCTCCTTCAATTACCTGAAAGATATGTTTAAAAATCGTCAATATATAATTGGTGAGTTCACAGGTTTTAGTTTCCAAAACTTTAATTCTTTGGGAAATACCATGTTATGACAATTTATAGGAGTTGCAAATTCCTACAAATTTACTTGAGCCTATAACCAAACCAAGACTAATAATAATGCCCCGCTCCAAGTCGTTACTCGGTATCCTACGACTTGATTTCATAATACATGCACCCCAGGCATACGCCGATGCATAATTGACGCTATCGATTAGGGGTGGGCCTTGTCAGGCACCAATAGTACTATCCAAATATTCCTTCAGTTTCATTTCCCGAATTAATGGTTATAGAAGAGAGGACTCAACCCCGAGTGGTGATCACAACTCAAGTAATTATCCCGTCAAACATTTTCCCTAACATATCTTTCCCCCGAAAAACGTAAAATAGTTTAAAATGGGGCCGTGAGACTCACCTGAACAAGTGCTCGGCTCAAAGAGGGAATAGCAAGCTTGTGGTCACACACCTACAAACGTCCTAGACGTATAAGCCACTATACCTATAGTGCATGTGTTTCGGCAAGTTGTACACCCAACTCCCAGACCACGATTTATTCAAATTCCCGTTTAATTAACGTGTATCCTAGGTTCGTTGGCGATGGATTACCCTTTTCTTACAAGTTATATATATTCGCATTAATATTCCTTAACTTGTATAATATTATTCTCGACTCGACTTCACTTAACGTACAATTACTTTCCATTAAATAATTATACTTAAGATCGTATCGTTCGATATAATATATTCTTAACACTTGACCCGACTCACTTTACCGCATATTTATTTTCCCATTCAAATAAATATACTAAGGTCTTGTCGTTCGATAGTATATTCTTAACGCCCGACTCGACTCACCACACCATATATTTACTTTCCCATTAAGTAAATATACTAGGATTTCGTCGGTTCGGTATACATATATATATATATTATTTACTCGTCTCGGTTTTCCTTCCCGTATATCTACTTTCCTATTAAGTAGATGCACTAGAATTTCGCCGAGCCGAACACACACATATATATATACATGTACTTTCCTCGTTAAGTCCATACGTTCGTTTAACGTTTTAATCGTTTACGTTATGTTTTCTCCCACGAATATTTTCTCCAACACTTAGGAAAGTGTTATATAATTTTCACCCAAGTTATATATTTTACTCCTTAAAATATATATATTTACTTATTTTGCCGTAACGACATTTTTCTTGTTTGTCCGCTTACCCGTTGTTGTTCGTTCACACGTCTAAGTCCGATATCTTAACTTATATAGTTAATTTTCCAAGTTTTCCCAATATGTGTTTTATAGAAATATTATTCACATTTCTAATTCTCAACACATATTACTTGGAAGGTTTTAAAAATACTTTTGTATTTTTAATCCAAACTTGACAACTTATATACAAAAATGTTCCAACACTTTTATATTCCCATTTATATAAAAGTGTTCATTTTTGTATAAGTTTTCCCAAGTTTTTAGTTTGTTCGTCATTTTATAAAAACCCTTGTTTTTATAAAAATCCTTATGTTAGTATAAGTCCATATTTTTATAAATTTCCATTTTATAAAAATACACTTTTTATATAAAATACATAAGTAAGTTTACTAGTGTTTACCAAACCAACCTTGGAAAAATTATTATTTATCCTTTTGACACCAAACTTTCCATTGTTGCATTTTTGGACCCAAGTTCTAAAGTATCCATTTTAGTCCCTCAACTTTCAAAGTTACAACATTAGTTCCTTAACTTGTAAAAGTTATATTTTTCCATCCTAACTTTCAAGATTAGCATTTTTCTCCCAAGTTAGTGGACTTTAAAGGATCATCCTTTTAATGTTGGATTATTTTTACATTTTAACACTTTTAATAGCCTCATATTTCATTAATAAGGCTACTAATATGTGTGATTAGTGTATTTGTCCAACAAATCCAAATTTCATTTATCCAAGTGAGTAGCCTTTAGTAATGTGATTTTTATGATACTAGTTTTCTAGTAAAAATAGCACTTAGACTAGTCTTAAATCTTTAATCCATGATGATAAAAAATCATTTTTAAGTCATCCAAGTTCCATTAACAAGTGTTATCCAAATTACCATTTTTCTTTAAGTATTCATCTTTTCTTTACAAACAACATGAATACTTAACATCCATCACTAAGCTTTCAATTTGTTTATACTAACTAAACACCATTTTTAGTCTTTAAAATCATAGGTTTTCTTATGAAATCTTATTCAAGTTTCCCCATGTACAACTTGCTTCTAAAAACACATATCATGAATATTTAGAGAACTAAAGCAAGATTAGGAAGCTTACTACTAGCACAAGGCTAGGGAAGACAAAAACCTTTGATTTGGATGAGGTTTAGTGTGTTCTTCCAAATGGTTAAGCTCCAAGCTCTTGAAACACACAATGGGGTTTGGATGATGGATGTTTTGAGTGATTTAAAGGTGTAAAAACTTGAAAGGAATGTGTGTGTGGGTGTGTGGTATCCTACGGCCACAAGGGAAAAGAAAAGAAGAGTTTGCTTCAAGTGTTTAACCTTGTGACATCTTATAGATCATTCATATCATCCAAGGATTTAATCAAGATTCACACTAGATTTTTACCTCATATAAAATGGAGTTGTGTGTACTTAGGAAATTTGGAATGATCTTGGTGTATCAAGGGTGTGTGGCCGTGAGTTTTGGAAGGAAAAGAATGGATTTTTGGTGATCTAAGTAGTACACATAATCCCTCTTTATGATCTAGCTTGGATTGGTGAAGATTGTGAATGTACTAGTGCAATCTTTGAGTGATCTTCTTGGATTATAAGGAGTGTATGGGAGCCGAGATTTTGCAAGAAATTGGAGGATTTTTCAAATCTTTCAAGGACACCAATCATACTTTAATATCATATCCAATCTTACACCATACCTAGCTTGATCATTCCTAGATTTCTTAGTACAAAAGGTGGGATTAAGGTATGGTGGGAAGGTGGCCGGCCCTTGGGGGTGGTTTTGTGGGGTCCACAACACAAAATATTTACCAATTATTTGTTAAGTTAAATCCCATAACATTCGGGTGTCGTTCGGGTATTTTTCGGGTTTTAACCGCGTGTTATTCGGACATTAAAATGCCTCTAATAACCCTTAAACAAAGCCTAGTTTAAGCGTTGATTGGTTATTTAGGCTTTTGGTCGGGTGAAATTATAAGTTATACGCGTGCCGGGTGCGGTACGCGCACTTTATTCGTTACCGGGAGATTGGTATGGAAAGTTTTCACTTATGGTTTTGGAGTTCCAAAACCCATTATATTTTGTGAAAATACCCTTTATTTTATATCCTGGGTGTCCGGGATCCTTTTTGTTTATTTAATTTTTACTGGGTAATCGCCAACGTCCATACCGGATAAGTTTATTTGCACATGATCCTATCATGTTTTACCATTAAACGTATGCATTCCTATGCATTATATGGGAATTTACTATCCTCTAAGGCCTCAGTTAAATAATCAACACATAACTGCACTTAATTACGTTAATCACATATTAATTAATTAGTACGGAATCACCTCATTTTTGTCGGTTGTTACAGCCGGGTGTCACATCATCCCCCTGTTGAAAGAATTTTCGTCCCGAAAATTGCTCAAGGCCAAAAAGAAAGAGACGAAAGAGAAGAAAAATTTTCCGGTTGCCACATCATCCCCTTGTTGAAAGGAATCTCGACCCGAGATTCATTCAGCTTCAGCAGAGACATGTCTTGATTCGAACGCGCACTTAGGAAATAAATGAGGATACTTAGCTTTCATCTGATCCTCCCGTTCCCACGTGAACTCCGGTCCACGATTTGAGTTCCAACGAACTTTAACAATGCGGATTTTACTCCGACGAAGGCTACGGATCTTATAGTCGAGAATCTCAACCGGTTCTTCCACAATACGCAGACGATCATCCACCTTGATCTCTTCGAGAGGAACCACCAAAGATTCATCCGCCAGACACTTCTTGAGATTAGAGACATGGAAGACATTATGGACATTACTGAGTTCAGCCGGCAGATCAAGCCTGTATGCTACCGGTCCAATCCGTTCCAGAATTGCGAACGGTCCCACATACCGAGGATTCAATTTGCCCCGCTTCCCAAAACGTTATAACGCCCTTCCATGGAGATACCTTCAATAAAACCCTGTCGCCAACCTCAAACTCTAAAGGCTTGCGACGACGATCCGCATAGCTCTTTTGACGATCCCGAGCTGCTGACATGCGGTTACGGATTTGTACGATCTTCTCGGAAGTTTCGTACACTAGTTCCGGGCCGGTGAGTTGACTCTCACCCACCTCAGCCCAACAAAGAGGAGACCGGCATTTCCGCCTGTAAAGAGCCTCAAACGGAGCCGCCTTGATGCTAGAATGGTAGCTATTTTTGTAGGAGAATTCCACCAACGGTAGATGACTCTCCCACCCCTTGCCAAAATCGATCACACATGCCCGAAGCATGTCTTCTAGCGTTTGGATTGTCCGCTCACTTTGACCGTCAGTTTGCGGATGATAAGCTATGCTCATGTCTAACTGAGTACCCAGAGCCTTATGCAAGGATTTCCAGAAGTTAGAGGCGAACCGAGGATCACGATCAGAAATAATAGAGACAGGCACCCCGTGCCGAGAAACCACTTCCTTAAGATATAAACGCGCCAAGCGCTCAAGGCCATCGGTTTCCTTGATAGCGAGGAAGTGCGCAGACTTTGTCAACCTATCAACAATCACCCAGATCATGTCACAACCATTGGGCGATTTCGGGAGTTTGGTCACGAAGTCCATCGTAATCCGCTCCCACTTCCACTTGGGAATCTCAGGCTGTTGCAGAAGGCCGGACGGCTTTTGATATTCGACCTTGACCTTGGCACAGGTCAAGCACTTGCTCACATATGAAGCTACATCCGCCTTCATGTTTGGCCACCAATAAAGTATCTTTAAGTCTTGATACATCTTATCGGAGCCAGGGTGAATAGAGTACCGGGACTTGTGAGCTTCATCCAGAACGAGCTCCCGCAAGCCCCCAAATAAAGGGACCCAAATACGTTCAGCGAAATAATGTAGGCCATCGGACCTGAGCTCAAGGTGACTGACTATTAGCACCATGCATGGTTTCAGCTTTAAGGTTTTCTTCCTTCAAAGCTTCTTGTTGCGCCGAAAGGATTCGGTCAGGTAAACCGGAGTGGATAGTGAGCTGAAGAGCTCGAACACGACGAGGTTTAGCGGATTCCTTCCTGCTCAAGGCGTCTGCGACAACATTCGCCTTTCCAGGATGGTATTTAATCGCGCACTCGTAATCATTAAGAAGCTCGACCCAACGACGCTGTCTTATGTTCAACACCTTCTGATCAAAGATATGCTGGAGGGTCTTGTGATCGGTATAAATGGTGCACTTGGTACCGTACAAGTAATGCCTCCAGATCTTTAAAGCAAAGACTACTGCGCCCAATTCCAGATCATGGGTGGGGTAGTTTTTCTCATGAACCTTGAGTTGACGAGAAGCATAGGCAATGACCTTCTCGTGCTGCATCAACACACAACCGAGACCTCGGATAGAAGCGTCACAATAAACCACAAAATCGTCTGTGCCTTCAGGCAAGGACAAGATAGGAGCAAAACAGAGTTTAGCCTTTAGCATCTGAAAGGCCGACTCTTGCGAATCACCCCAGTCGAACTTCTTGTCTTTCTGGGTAAGCGAGGTGAGGGGTTGAGCGATCTTTTAAAATCCCTCAATGAAATGACGATAATAACCTGCAAGGCCCAGGAATTGCCGCACCTCAGATGGCGTCTTTGGTACTTCCCAGTCCTTGATGGCTTCTATCTTAGCTGGGTCAACATGAATTCCTTTTTCATTAACTACATGACCAAGGAACTGGACTTCACGCAACCATAAACTACACTTAGAGAATTTGGCGTACAACTGTTCCCGCCTCAAGAGTTCCAAGACAAGACGCAAGTGTTCCCGGTGGTCCACTTCGTTCTTGGAATAGACTAGGATATCATCAATGAAGACAATCACGAATTTATCAAGATAGGGCTTACAAACACGGTTCATCAAATCCATGAATATGGCGGGCGCATTGGTAAGACCAAAAGGCATGACCAAGAATTCGAAATGGCCATAACGAGTTCGAAAAGCGGTCTTCGGAATATCAGCTTCTTGGACCCTCAACTGATGGTACCCCAATCTCAAATCAATCTTCGAATAGAAACTAGAACCATGGAGTTGATCAAATAAATCATCGATGCGAGGAAGAGGATAGCGATTCTTGATGGTAACCTTGTTCAATTCACGGTAGTCGATACACATTCGCAGGCTTCCGTCTTTCTTCTTGACAAACAAAATAGGGGATCCCCACGGGGACGAACTAGGTCGGATGAAACCCTTCTCCAACAGCTCCTGCAACTGGTTAGACAACTCCTGCATCTCGGGAGGTGCAAGACGGTATGGGGCTCGAGCAATAGGGGCCACACCTGGAGCAAGTTCAATACCAAATTCAATCTGACGATAAGGCGGAAGGCCAGGTAAATCTTCAGGAAATACGTCGGGAAAATCACAAACGACAGGAATATCTTCAATCTTCCTCTCCTCCTTAGACGAAACCGAAACAAGTGCCAAAATGGCAGAATACCCCTTTCGAAGATACTTATAGGCTTTCATACACGAAATAATACTCAAAGGGACCCCGCTGTTCTCACCATGCACCAACAGAATTTCTCCATCAGGGAGAGGAAGTCGGATGACTTTATCAAAACAAACGATCTCAGCATGATACAAAGACAACCAATCCATACCCACGACAACATCAAAACTACCCAAGGACACCGGGATAAGGTCAATAGGAAAAGAATACCCGACAATTCAAGGCGACACTCCCTAAGGACGTGCGTCGCTTCAACTTTCTTACCATCAGCCAATTCTATCAAGTACTTAGCCTCTAAAGGTGTAGGTACCCTATCAAGCAATTGACTAAAACCAAGAGATATAAAACTCTTATCGGCACCAGAATCGAATAAAACCGTAGCATAGCGATTATCAAGAAGAAACGTACCGGTAACAGTGTCAGGATCCTGTCGAGCCCCGCTCGAACCAATCACAAAGGCGCGAGCATTCCTGCCTCCGCCCCCGTTGTTTCCATTACTCGATCCATTCTTCCCGGCCTCGCCCTGCTTCAACTTGGGGCAATTACGTTTGTAGTGACCAAGCTCACCACAGTTATAGCACCCTTGTTTTCCCTGGTTTCCCTGGGGAGCAGCAACCTGAGGGATTGGGGCTGGTGTAACCGGCGGGTTTTGGTTCCCAGAGGGTTGGACCTACAATCCTTGGCTTGATGCCCAATCATATGGCACCGACGACAACGGTCCTTATCATCACAAGGACCAGTATGATGATAGTTACACCGATCACATTTCGGCAACTTCCCAGCATAAACTGTAACAACCGGCAAAATTAAGGTAATTCCGTACTAATTAATTACACGCGATTAACGTAACTAAACATAATTATGTGTTGATTATTTAACTGAGGCCTTAGAAAGATAGCAATTCCCAAATAATGCATAGGAATGCATAAGTTTAATGACAAAACATGATAGGATCATGCGCAAGCAAATCTATCCGGTATGGACACTAGCGATTACCCGGTAAAAATTTAATAAGCGAAACGAACCCCGGACACCCGGAATATAAAATAAAAGATAGTTTCACAAAATATAATGAGTTTTGTAAACCCAAAGCCATACGTGAAAACTTATTGTACAAATCTCCCGGTAACGAATAAAGTGCGCGTACCGCACCCGATACGCGCGTAACACGTAATTTCACCCGGCAAAAGCCAAAATAATTTATCAGTAATTAAACTGGACTAGGTTTAAGGAATATTAAGGGTATTTTAATATTCGGGTGACACGCGATTAAAAACCCGAGAATACCCGGACGGTACCCGCACAAGATTAACTTAACTAATTAAGGGTATTATTTAGCAAAGTGGACCCCACCAACACCCCCTTGGGGCCGGCCTATGGCCCACCCAAGTGGAGATTACTTGTGTTATCTAAAGTTAATCATTAGGATGGATATTAATCATGGTGTTGCATGAATTAGTATTGGGCAACAAAAATCACCAAATCCTCCACACTCTCTCTCTAACTCACGGCTCCAAACACCCTCTATAATCTTCCATGGATTTTATTTGTGATCTTACATAATCCCTTGAAATCTCCCATAATCCAAGACAAAGATATTGAGTGATCTTTGGAAGGTTTGAAAGAGAGTGTTATAAGCCACTTGAGAAGATACTTGAAACAAAAATCCCAAAAACTTCTTCTTCTTCTTCTTGTGGCCGTGGCATTACACCCCCACATCAACATTATTCTTACATTTTTTACACTTCCAAATCACCTCTAGATCATTATCCTTCAAGACCCCATTGTGTGTTTCAAGAGCTTGGAGCTTAACCCTTTGGAAGAACACACTAAACCCCATCCAATCCAAGGTTCTTGTCTTCCCTAGCCTTGAGCTAGTAGTAAGTTTTACCTTGTTTTGATTGTTAATGTTCATATTATGTGCTTGTATGAGCAAGTTGTACATTGATGGGAAATATGGTTTTGAAATAATGTGTCTTACTAGAATAAAAATGAAGGAATAATAATAGGGATAAAACATGGAAATGATATTAATAATATGATATTTCAAGAAAATGTAAGAATATGAACATACACTTGAGTTGGATGATGATTAGAACATGATTTTTGAAAAGGACTTGAATATGATAAAAGATGATTTTTGTCATCATAAGATGACTAGTTAATGTCAAAAATATATTAAAATGTGTTAGATGATCATGGATGAAAAAGTTCCATGTTCAAAGTCTACTCACTTGGATGAGTGAAAATTTGATATTTTGAATAAAAACATGAAACACACATGTTAATAGCATCTGGATGGATTATAAGATTATTAGAAGTGGAATGAAGTAAAAATAATCAAGCATTAAGAAAATGATTCTTCAAAGTCCACTAATTTGGAAGGAAAAATGCTAACCTTGAAAGATGAGATGAAAAATGCAACAAGTATAAGTTAAGGGACTAATATTGTAACTTAGAAAGTTGAGGGACTAAAATATGTATTTTAGAAACTTTGGTCCAAAAATGCATTAACGGAAAGTTCGGTGTCAAAAACGTAAATAATAGTTTTTCCAAGTGTAGTTTTGATAAACATGAGAAACCTACTTATGTATAAATTAAAAGAGGTATTTTTTATAAAAATAGAAGTTTTATAAAAATAAGAGGATAAGTTAACATAAGGATTTTATAAAAATAAAGGTTTTATAAAATATTAGTAAAGACTTGGGAAAACTTGTACAAAAATGGATACTTTTATATAAATGGGAATATAAAAGTATCGGAAACATTTTTGGAATACAAGTTAACAAGTTGGGCTAAAAATACAAAAGCATATTTTTCCAAGAAATATACGTTCGGGATTGGAAGTATGAATAATATTTCCATAGAACGCATATTGGAAGAAAATGTGGAAAAAGCTAACTAACAGACTTAGTTACATGAACTAACGAAAAACGGATAAACGGACATATGAGAAAAATGCCATTACGGCAAGATGAAAATATATATATATATATATATATATATATATATATATTTTAAGTAATAAAATATATATAACAAGGGTGAAACTCGCGTAACACTTTCCTAAGTGTAGAAAGAATATTCGTGGGAGAAAACATAACGTAATGAACTAAAAACGCTAAACGACACATGGACTTAACAAGTAGAATTCACACACTGGTATATGTACCCATGCTCGTCTCGACGAAATTCTAGGATATCTATTTGAATGGGAAAGTAGATATGCGAGAAGGAAAACCGAGACGAGTAGGTGAAGTATATCTACGAACATGTGAATACCGACAAGATCCTAGTACATTTATTTAAATGGGAAAATAAATGTACGGCATGGTGAGTCGAGTCGGGCGTTAAGAATATATTACCGAACGACAAGACCTTAGCATACTTATTTGAATGGGAAAATAAATATGTGGCAAAGTGAGTCGGGTCGGGTAATAAGAAATCATATTATATCGAGCGAAACGATCCTAAGTATAATTATTTAAATGGGAAAATAATTATACGTTGGGTAGAGTCGTGTCGAGAATAATAGTATACAAGTCACAAAGAATATTAACGAGAATAATATATGACTTGTAAGAAAAGGGTAATCCATCGCCAATGAACCTAGGATACGAGACTATTAAACGGGAATTGGGATAAAACGTGGTCGGGAAGTTGGGTGTACAACTTGCCAAGGCACATGCACTATAGGTGTAAGTGACTTATACGTCTAGGACATTTGTAGGTGCGAGACCGCAAAATTTGCTATTTTCTTCTTTGAGCCGAGCACAGTTACAGGTGAGTCTCACGGCCCCATTTCTAAACTATTTAACGTTTTTACGGGGAAAGATATGTTGGGATTTGTTTGACGGGTTGGATACTTGAGTTGTGATCGCCACTCGGGGTTGAGACCTCTCTACTATAATCATTAATTCAGGAAAGTGAAACCGAAGGAATATTTGGATAGTACTATTGGTGCCTGACAAGGCCCACCCCTAATCGATAGCGTCGATTATGCATCGGCGTATGCCTGGGGTGCACGTATTCTGAAATCAAGTCGTAGGAATACCGAGTAACGACTTGGAGCGGGGCATTATTATTAATTGTCTTGGTTTGGTTATAGGCTCAAGTAAAATTGTAGGAACTTGCAACTCCTATAAATTGTCATAACAAGGATATTCCCATGAGATAAAGTTTTATTAAACCAAAACCTGTGAACTCACCAATATTTATATATTGACGATTTTTAAACATATCTTTCAGGTAATTGACAGATGAAGGATGACATGGCAAGCAGCCAATTTGGGCGTTGGATGTTGTGAAGGGGTCTCGTCTCTCTATCCCAAGGAATTCGGGATATAGGGAGGAGCCTCCCTATTTATGTTAAAAACAATTTAAAATTATGTATGAATAATTTGACGTGATTTTCAACGTTTGAATAAATGCCCGTTTCTTTAATTAATTTGTGATTTGCATTAATCTTGGCTTAATCCTCTTGAACCGTCGCGCCACGTGTTTCCGCCGTAGGCGTGGTGTGACAGAAAGTGGTATCAGAGCCAAGGTTATAGCGAATTAGTATTTTAAAAATCTAAACTATAACCGGATTTGGTTCAAAAGATAAAGCTTTCAAAATAAATGCAAAACGCAATAAATTAATTTTCCAAAGAACACTGGGTATGAGGAGATTCCGACCAAGCTAGCCATGGGTAATGATACGTGTTATTTTAGTATTAGAAGTTAGGAAGAATACCGTAAATGTATGCCTTAACTATCTAATGAATAATACATAAATATTAGTACGGTTCTTTTGCCAGGATGTCAGACGCAGGGAGTGTAGCACCGAGCTACGACAGTAGCATTCAGATCATTCCAGCTCCGCCAGCTGAGCCGATCGAGGTTGTGGTACTCGATCCCGAGGACGATGATATGGAGGTTGACGCCGCCGCAGAGGGCGCAGACGGAGATAGCTCCGATGAGACCGACCCGAGCGAGGACCCAGCGTGGGCCCCCGCTGGCGGGGACGTGGCAGCTGTGGCCGACCTACCGATGGCCGAGGCACCGCAGGCTGACTTGCCTCTAGTGCCCTTTCAGGCAGCACCACTACCAGTACGTCCCATTCGAGCCGTCAGGGACTTCCCTGTAGGCTGTGCAGGTCCGTCGAGACCCGCCCCCACCCAGTCGGAGACCGTGGAGTCTCCATTCGATCGACATGCACACGTCGATCGTGAGCCACTACCCACCCCACATATCCCCGTTCCCCCGGGCATGAGACTTGTGCCCGTTGCCCGAGGACACAACGGGTGGATCTCGGACGACTCCGACGACGAGTCGACCGCATCGGTGGAGCACATTGCTGTACCGATTCCACCAGCAGACCTGGAGGAGCACGTTGCTCCGATGATAGGGCACGCCACCACTGCACCGGCCGCCCTACTCGCCTTACCAGAGCCCGTACCACAGGATGGGCCAGCCTCTGCTGGGCACATCCTCGAGGGCAGCTCAGCCCGTAGCTCTGAGCTGCACCGAGCAGGCTTGGCAGCTCACGCCACTGCTAGCCCTCCCACCCCTACCGCCGTGATATCCGCTCCTGAGTGGGTCGCTGTCACACAGCCCCTCATGGTCCCACTCGCCGAGCTCATAGTCCCCTCATCAGCACCCATGACCCTACCCATCACCACCTTCCCCATACTACCACCCCTACCCGAGATGCTCACCATACCACCACCTGCACCGTTCACTGTGGGTGCAGGAGCCCCCTTTCTGATGCCACCACTTGCACCGTATACTCTAGGTGCAGGAGACCCATACCAGGTACCACCCCACTTCTTCACTGGATTACAGGGCTTTGCCCCACCCTTCACACCCTTACCGATACCCGATATAGTCGGCCCATCCCAGCCGACGTACACTGATATCCCCGGGCCGTCGCAGCCCCACGGGATGGCCCCACTGTCTGGACCGGCATGGTCCACAGTGATCTCTTTGGAGAGAGACTTTCAGACTCTCACCGACACGGTGCAGCGCACCGTGAACCAGATGGAGCAGCAGGCCCAACTCATGTGGGCCAGGATCATCGACGCCAGAGATGCACTGGCGCATTATGCTGAGGAGTTACTGCGCATGGACGCGCATTGCGGGATTACGGGCGACGCACATTTTGCGCATCGCCAATTCTTGTATGATCGTATTATGGCGATCAGTATGTCCATTAGCATGTACGCCCCCCAGTATCAGTACCCGCCGCCGCCACCACAGTAGAGATACTTCAGAGACACTGGGAAGATCACCTGCAGATGTAGTAGTAGTAGTAGTAGTAGTAGTAGTAGTAGTAGTAGTAGTATGGTAGCACAGTATGGGTTATAGCACCCATCTGCATTTTTGCCTAGCCGAGCGGGATTGTGCCGGTAAATGACATTATATTTCTAGTGTATTTCAAAAGAACGATGTATGAGGAATGTATCCTCGGTTTTTGTTATTGCTAACAAATCATTGTACTCGTGGTATTGAAATTAATGAAAATTTTGTTATGGTAAAATATGTGTTATGGTTGTCTACGATTATTATTGCCTACTCTGTATATATTGTGATTTGTGTGATGATGTGGTGACATTGTGATGATTATTGTGTTCATGTGTTGAGTTGTTATTTATACTTTATGTATGACGATATTGTATGAATGATCGCCAAATTAACCTTTGATAATTATTATTGAAGAAAAATGGCACCAGCCACCCGAAGCAACAGTGGAAATGGAGGACTACCCACAACACCCGAGGAGCTTGAAGCCCTAGTCTCGGAGCGCATAGCCCGAGCCCTCGCGGAACACAATGCCACCCGCACTGAAAGATCGCGAGATCGAACGGGGAGCGACCGACGCGAAAACTCCCCTACCGGTAAGAGGGTTACGAATATATGCAATGGGAGTTTTTCATGAAACTCCTACCCCATAATAATACGCTATTTTATTATTGCAGAAACGGCCTCGCGAGAGCGTGGCTGCACGTTCAAAGCTTTTCTGGACTGCAAGCCACTCAACTTCAGTGGCACTGAAGGCTCTGTCGGACTAGTCAAATGGTTCGAGAAAACTGAAGCGGTGATCCGTATCAGCAGCTGTACCCCGCGACAAGCTGTCATGTACTCCACTAACCTGTTTCTGGACCAAGCACTAACATGGTGGAACAACCAAGTACAATCACTAGGAGACGATGCTGCTTACTCCTTGTCATGGTTGGAGTTGAAGGAACTGATGATCGTTGAATACTGCCCGGCGAGTGAAGTGCAAAAGCTAGAAACCGAGTTCTGGAACCTCACCATGGTTGGATCGGACGTAGCTGGGTACACGTCCAATTTCATGATCTCTCCCGGTTAGTGCCTCGCTTGGTTACCCCGGAAAGCAAAAAGGTGGAAAGGTACCTATTCGGGTTGGCGCCACAAATACGCGGCATGGTCACTGCTTCCAAACCTACGACCATGCGCGAGGCTATCGACCTCGCTTTGAGCCTCACTGAAGACGCCATTCGAATGGGCACTCTGATCCGGAAAGTGTCAGAATTGAAGCTCACCGAGTCCAGCAGCGTTGAGGGTAAGAATCTGGGTACAAGTTCAGCAGTTGGGTCAAGCGAACAGGGGAATAAGCCGAGGTTTGGGAAGCGTAAGCGCGATGAAAGGAAAAAGGATGGATCATCGGGTAGTTCAGGCAAGAAAGGGAAAGGGTATGTAGCCACTGGACGTGGAAACAATGGAAAGCAAGGTTACCAAGGAAAGAATGAGGTGATCTGCGGTAAGTGCCGCCGTTCTGGGCACAAGACAGAAGACTGCAGGTCAGGAGCGCCAAAGAACGGAGGAGCGAGGCCCTGCTTCGCATGTGGATCGCTCGATCATTGGAAAAGGGATTGTCCTAAGCTCAACAACCAAGCCCGTGGGCGGGCATTCGTGATTGGTGCCGGTGATGCACGACAAGACCCTAACGTGGTCACTGGTACGTTCCCTCTCAATGGTCATTATGCTTCTGTATTGTTTGATACTGGCGCCGATTTTAGCTTCGTATCTGTCGAATTTAAAAGATTACTTGGACTAAAAACTAGTAAGCTAGATACACCTTACTCTATAGAACTGGCTAACGGTAAGACTATAGAAACTCGAGAAGTAGCGAAGGATTGTAAGTTGGATCTCTGTGGTCACGAGTTTGGCATTGATCTATTGCCAGTCATACTGGGTAGTTTTGACATAGTCGTTGGCATGGATTGGCTATCCGCACACCGCGCCGTCGTTGTTTGCAACGACAAAGTAATTCAAGTTCCCCTCGCGAGCGGTGAAACCCTATCGATCCAAGGGGAAAGGCGTGGGACGCCGTTAAGAATTATTACCAGCATGAAGGCCCGAAAGTGTTTAAGGAAAGGTCTTGTTGCATTTTGGCGCACGTGGTAGATAAGAAGGCCGACGAGCGAAGGTTAGAAGACATTCCGATAGCCAGGGATTTTCCAGATGTGTTCCCAGAAGATTTGCCGGGATTGCCACCACCTCGACAAGTCGAGTTCCGCATCGACCTTGTTCCGGGAGCTGCACCTGTAGCGCGATCGCCATATCGCTTAGCTCCATCCGAGATGCAGGAACTATCTGGTCAACTGCAAGAGTTGTTGGACAAAGGTTTCATAAGACCAAGCTTCTCACCCTGGGGAGCCCCCGTCTTATTTGTAAAGAAGAAGGATGGCACTTTTCGAATGTGCATTGACTATCGGGAACTGAACAAGTTAACCATTAAGAATCGCTATCCTCTTCCCCGGATCGACGATTTATTTGATCAACTTCAAGGATCCAGTTTCTACTCCAAGATTGATCTAAGGTCCGGCTATCACCAGTTGCGTATCCAAGAAGAGGATGTACCGAAAACAGCATTCAGGACTCGATATGGGCACTATGAATTTTTGGTAATGCCATTCGGTTTAACCAATGCACCAGCTGTTTTCATGGATTTGATGAATCGCGTGTGTAAGCCATACTTGGACAAATTTGTCATTGTCTTCATTGATGACATCTTGATCTATTCACGCACTAAGGAAGAACATGAGGATCATCTTCGGTTAATCCTTGAGGTACTACGCAAAGAGAAACTCTATGCTAAGTTCTCGAAGTGTGACTTTTGGATTCGAGAGGTTCACTTCCTAGGCCACGTAGTGAATGAAAAGGGTATACATGTCGATCCCGCCAAGATCGAAGCAATTAAAAATTGGGACGCCCCTAGAACTCCTACTGAAGTACGACAATTTCTTGGCCTTGCGGGTTACTACAGAAGGTTCATCGAGAACTTTTCTAAGATAGCACAGTCTTTAACCATGCTAACCCAAAAGGATAAGAAGTTCGAATGGACGGAAAAGCAGGAAGCGGCGTTTCAATTGCTAAAAGATAAGTTATGTGGCGCCCCGATATTATCACTCCCCGATGGTACGGAAGACTTTGTGGTTTATTGTGACGCCTCTCACCAGGGACTGGGTTGCGTATTGATGCAACGAGAAAAGGTCATAGCGTATGCTTCCAGACAGCTAAAGCTCCACGAGAAGAATTACACTACACACGACTTGGAATTGGGAGCCGTGGTATTCGCGCTCAAGATATGGAGACATTATTTATATGGAACCAAGTGTACAATCTTCACCGATCATAAAAGTTTGCAGCACATCTTTGATCAGAAGGAACTGAACATGCGACAACGGCGATGGGTCGAATTATTGAACGATTACGATTGTGAGATAAAGTACCATCCCGGGAAAGCAAACGTTGTAGCTGACGCCTTGAGTCGCAAGGAACGGGTAAAACCGTTGCGTGTCCGAGCTTTGGGCCTAACTATCCACACGAACCTGACTGACCGGATTCGTGAAGCTCAAATCAACGCCTTTAAACCCGAGAATGTCAAGGATGAAAGATTACGGAAAATGGTTGATTCGCTGGAGCCAAAGGCGGATCAAACCTTGTATTTCATGAATAGAATTTGGGTACCAGTGTATGGTGGATTGCGTGAACTAGTATTGGCCGAAGCTCACAGTTCACGATATTCGGTTCACCCTGGTGCAGACAAGATGTTTCACGATTTGAAAGAATTTTATTGGTGGCCAAATTTCAAGAGAGATATAGCGGCATATGTTGCGCGATGCTTGACTTGCGCGAAGGTCAAAGCCGAGCATCAGAGACCATCCGGCTTGCTCCAGCAACCGGAAATACCGGAATGGAAATGGGAACGAATTACCATGGATTTCATTACCAAGTTACCCAAGACAACAAGCGGCCATGACATGATCTGGGTAATCGTTGATCGATTGACAAAATCTGCACACTTCCTCCCGATTCGCGAAACGGATAAGTTGGAGAAACTGACCCGTTTGTACATTAAGGAAGTAGTGTCTAAGCATGGTGTACCTATTTCCATCATCTCCGATCGAGATAGTCGTTTCACCTCAAGATTTTGGGAAAGTTTGAATGAAGCCCTCGGTACTCGCCTTGACATGAGTACCGCATATCATCCCCAAACCGATGGTCAAAGTGAACGAACCATCCAGACTTTGGAAGATATGTTACGGGCATGCGCAATCGATTTCAGCGGTAATTGGGATACACACTTGCCACTGGTGGAGTTTTCGTATAACAACAGTTACCACATGAGCATTCAAGCTGCACCTTTTGAAGCTCTATATGGACGCAAGTGTAGATCTCCTCTATGTTGGGCTGAAGTTGGAGAAAAGCAACTCACCGGCCCGAAATTGTTCAAGAGACGACGGACAAGATCTTCTTGATAAAAGAACGTCTCAAAGCGGCACGTGACCGGCAGAAAAGCTACGCAGATATGAGGCGAAAGCCTTTGGAATTTCAAGTCGGAGACAGGGTCCTACTAAAGGTGTCACCTTGGAAAGGTGTCGCGCGCTTTGGGAAGCGCGGGAAGCTGAACCCACGGTATGTTGGACCGTTCGAAATCTTGTCCAGAGTAGGCCCCGTGGCATACAAGCTCAAGTTACCACAAGAGCTTAACGGTGTACATGACACGTTCCACGTGTCAAATTTAAAGAAGTGCCTATCCGACGAAACTCTCATCATCCCTGCGGACGAAATCCACATTGACGACAAGTTACACTTCATCGAAGAACCAATCGAAGTGACCGATTGGAAGGTCCAAAAGTTAAGACGCAGTAAGATCAGATTGGTCAAAGTGCGCTGGAATGCCAAGCGTGGACCGGAGTTCACGTGGGAAAGGCTGGACCGAATGAAGCAAAAATATCCCGCCCTATTCAAGAAGACCCCTATACCGGAGGATTCAAAGTGAATTCCGGGACGGAATTCTCTTAACGGGGGGAGAATGTAACAACCGGCAAAATTAAGGTAATTCCGTACTAATTAATTAAACGCGATTAACGTAATTAAACATAATTATGTGTTGATTATTTAACTGAGGCCTTAGAAAGATAGCAATTCCCAAATAATGCATAGGAATGCATAAGTTTAATGACAAAACATGATAGGATCATGCGCAAGCAAATCTATCCGGTATGGACACTGGCGATTACCCGGTAAAAATTTAATAAGCGAAACGAACCCCGGACACCCGGAATATAAAATAAAAGATAATTTCACAAAATATAATGAGTTTTGGAAACCCAAAGCCATACGTGAAAACTTATTGTACAAATCTCCCGGTAACGAATAAAGTGCGCGTACCGCACCCGATACGCGCGTAACACGTAATTTCACCCGGCAAAAGCCAAAATAATTTATCAGTAATTAAACTGGACTAGGTTTAAGGAATATTAAGGGTATTTTAATATTCGGGTGACACGCGATTAAAAACCCGAGAATACCCGGACGGTACCCGCACAAGATTAACTTAACTAATTAAGGGTATTATTTAGCAAAGTGGACCCCACCAACACCCCCTTGGGGCCGGCCTATGGCCCACCCAAGTGGAGATTACTTGTGTTATCTAAAGTTAATCATTAGGATGGATATTAATCATGGTGTTGCATGAATTAGTATTGGGCAACAAAAATCACCAAATCCTCCACACTCTCTCTCTAACTCACGGCTCCAAACACCCTCTATAATCTTCCATGGATTTTATTTGTGATCTTACATAATCCCTTGAAATCTCCCATAATCCAAGACAAAGATATTGAGTGATCTTTGGAAGATTTGAAAGAGAGTGTTATAAGCCACTTGAGAAGATACTTGAAACAAAAATCCCAAAAACTTCTTCTTCTTCTTCTTGTGGCCGTGGCATTACACCCCACATCAACATTATTCTTACATTTTTTACACTTCCAAATCACCTCTAGATCATTATCCTTCAAAACCCCATTGTGTGTTTCAAGAGCTTGGAGCTTAACCCTTTGGAAGAACACACTAAACCCCATCCAATCCAAGGTTCTTGTCTTCCCTAGCCTTGAGCTAGTAGTAAGTTTTACCTTGTTTTGATTGTTAATGTTCATATTATGTGCTTGTATGAGCAAGTTGTACATTGATGGGAAATATGGTTTTGAAATAATGTGTCTTACTAGAATAAAAATGAAGGAATAATAATAGGATAAAACATGGAAATGATATTAATAATATGATATTTCAAGAAAATGTAAGAATATGAACATACACTTGAGTTGGATGATGATTAGAACATGATTTTTGAAAAGGACTTGAATATGATAAAAGATGATTTTTGTCATCATAAGATGACTAGTTAATGTCAAAAATATATTAAAATGTGTTAGATGATCATGGATGAAAAAGTTCCATGTTCAAAGTCTACTCACTTGGATGAGTGAAAATTTGATATTTTGAATAAAAACATGAAAACACACATGTTAATAGCATCTAGGATGGATTATAAGATTATTAGAAGTGGAATGAAGTAAAAATAATCAAGCATTAAGAAAATGATTCTTCAAAGTCCACTAATTTGGAAGGAAAAATGCTAACCTTGAAAGATGAGATGAAAAATGCAACAAGTATAAGTTAAGGGACTAATATTGTAACTTAGAAAGTTGAGGGACTAAAATATGTATTTTAGAAACTTTGGTCCAAAAATGCATTAACGGAAAGTTCGGTGTCAAAAACGTAAATAATAGTTTTTCCAAGTGTAGTTTTGATAAACATGAGAAACCTACTTATGTATAAATTAAAAGAGGTATTTTTTATAAAAATAGAAGTTTTATAAAAATAAGAGGATAAGTTAACATAAGGATTTTATAAAAATAAAGGTTTTATAAAATATTAGTAAAGACTTGGGAAAACTTGTACAAAAATGGATACTTTTATATAAATGGGAATATAAAAGTATCGGAAACATTTTTGGAATACAAGTTAACAAGTTGGGCTAAAAATACAAAAGCATATTTTTCCAAGAAATATACGTTCGGGATTGGAAGTATGAATAATATTTCCATAGAACGCATATTGGAAGAAAATGTGGAAAAAGCTAACTAACAGACTTAGTTACATGAACTAATGAAAAACGGATAAACGGACATATGAGAAAAATGCCATTACGGCAAGATGAAAATATATATATATATATATATATATATATTTTAAGTAATAAAATATATATAACAAGGGTGAAACTCGCGTAACACTTTCCTAAGTGTAGAAAGAATATTCGTGGGAGAAAACATAACGTAATGAACTAAAAACGCTAAACGACACATGGACTTAACAAGTAGAATTCACACACTGGTATATGTACACATGCTCGTCTCGACGAAATTCTAGGATATCTATTTGAATGGGAAAGTAGATATGCGAGAAGGAAAACCGAGACGAGTAGGTGAAGTATATCTACGAACATGTGAATACCGACAAGATCCTAGTACATTTATTTAAATGGGAAAATAAATGTACGGCATGGTGAGTCGAGTCGGGCGTTAAGAATATATTACCGAACGACAAGACCTTAGCATACTTATTTGAATGGGAAAATAAATATGTGGCAAAGTGAGTCGGGTCGGGTAATAAGAAATCATATTATATCGAGCGAAACGATCCTAAGTATAATTATTTAAATGGGAAAATAATTATACGTTGGGTAGAGTCGTGTCGAGAATAATAGTATACAAGTCACAAAGAATATTAACGAGAATAATATATGACTTGTAAGAAAAGGGTAATCCATCGCCAATGAACCTAGGATACGAGACTATTAAACGGGAATTGGGATAAAACGTGGTCGGGAAGTTGGGTGTACAACTTGCCAAGGCACATGCACTATAGGTGTAAGTGACTTATACGTCTAGGACATTTGTAGGTACGAGACCGCAAAATTTGCCATTTTCTTCTTTGAGCCGAGCACAGTTACAGGTGAGTCTCACGGCCCCATTTCTAAACTATTTAACGTTTTTACGGGGGAAAGATATGTTGGGATTTGTTTGACGGGTTGGATACTTGAGTTGTGATCGCCACTCGGGGTTGAGACCTCTCTACTATAATCATTAATTCAGGAAGGTGAAACCGAAGGAATATTTGGATAGTACTATTGGTGCCTGACAAGGCCCACCCCTAATCGATAGCGTCGATTATGCATCGGCGTATGCCTGGGGTGCACGTATTCTGAAATCAAGTCGTAGGAATACCGAGTAACGACTTGGAGCGGGGAATTATTATTAATTGTCTTGGTTTGGTTATAGGCTCAAGTAAAATTGTAGGAACTTGCAACTCCTATAAATTGTCATAACAAGGATATTCCCATGAGATAAAGTTTTATTAAACCAAAACCTGTGAACTCACCAATATTTATATATTGACGATTTTTAAACATATCTTTCAGGTAATTGACAGATGAAGGATGACATGGCAAGCAGCCAATTTGGGCGTTGGATGTTGTGAAGGGGTCTCGTCTCTCTATCCCAAGGAATTCGGGATATAGGGAGGAGCCTCCCTATTTATGTTAAAAACAATTTAAAATTATGTACGAATAATTTGACGTGATTTTCAACGTTTGAATAAATGCCCGTTTCTTTAATTAATTTGTGATTTGCATTAATCTTGGCTTAATCCTCTTGAACCGTCGTGCCAAGTGTTTCCGCCGTAGGCGTGGTGTGACATAAACCCCCGGTTGTCGCTCAGACGACAATCCCCAACATCAGACCTCTACCTGCTGAGGCTGAGCTGAACTCGAGCCTTTACCTACGCCTTCCCACTTTCGTTTGTTGCACTCGGGAGCTTTCACAGTAGCGGCTCGAGGAGGCAAGACTCCTTCAGCTACCTTCATATTGGTCAGCCTGTGAGCCGACCGAACCACCTCAGAATAAACAGTAAGATTACCCGCAGCTACCAATCCCGTAACCTTCGGCACCAACCCAGAAATATAGTGCTCAATCCACCGGTATTCCGGTGTGTGAAAATCCGGGCACAACACCGCCAACTCATTGTGCCTAGCAGTGTAAGCTTCAATCTCAGACCCCACCATCTTGTGATTCCAGACCTCATGCTCAAGCTTCTGGATCTCATCCCGTGGACAGTACTCAGTTTTCAAAAGCTGAACGAACTCTGTCCATGGCATAGCATGAGCTTCCCCAATACCCATGGCCTGGGTGGTGGAGTTCCACCAAGTCAGAACTTGACCCTCTAGGGTCGCAGAAGCATATTTCACCCGGTCGCCCTCCGGGCAACTGCACATGGAGAAAACCGATTCGATCTTTTCCAGCCAGCGGAGCAGTCCCACTGCCCCTTCAGTTCCACTAAAGTTGTGGGGTTTGCAATCCATAAACTTCTTGTAAGAGCACTAGGGTGGAGGGGGATTGACAGCACCACCTGGAACAGACACACAGGTGAAAATCAAGAAAAGGTACAGTATCCTAGAACAAGGTAGAATAGGCGGGAACTGACGTACCACCCATAGCATTGTGAGCAGCTTGGAATGCAGCCAAGGCAATGTTCACGTGCTGCTGCATCAGATTGTCCAACTCCGCTTGGGTCATATTAATGTTTCCACGGCCACCGCCGCCTCTGCGACCTCCACGAGCTCCTGACATCTTCTGTCACAACATGAAACAAAAGACTTAGGCTTGCCCGTGGTATAACCCATTAGGAATTTTAAGGAACTAGACCGAGTCCAGTCCGGGTCTATCCGTTCAAACACAAAGTCCACTAGGGTTCCCATGCATCACAGTTTATGATCTCGTGTGCACCCGACATGATAAACTGTTCTACATGGTCCTCCAGGCGTGCTTTAAGTTTGAAGTTCAAGTCACCGAACACTAGCACCCAATCATGGTATTATCATAAGTATAAGTATAAGATAGTATGTATAAGAATGAGCGTGTCCATTAGGGCATAGAAGGGAGATGTCCGAATCCCTGGACAGATCTCAAGAGTACGCCGAAGCTACCCCAATGTACACCGCCGTCAAGAAAGTTCAATAGTATATCGTTCGCCATCGAATCATGGTGAGGATGGGTCAAAATGGAATGATAAAGAGTAAACAGATGATGTAGCGTAGAAGATGATGACACCGACGCCCCGACAAGTTATAGTGTTACCCACATGTTAAGACTCGACTATCTGTGACCGTCTAGTGTGTGCGACTCAGTTATAGACTAGACTCTACATGCAGTCCTAGTTCACTATAACCGTTGGCTCTTATACCAATCTGTCACACCCTCAAATTCCACGTGCAGGGTTTTACCGCGAGGCGCGTGACACACCAGGATCCCAGTCAACGATCACAATAAACAAACAACAAACATGCATTCATATATATTTTTAAAACCAAAATATCATGCTTTGAGTCGTAAACCAGCAGCGGAAGCATTTCTTGTTTACAACCAAAAGACATATTATAGTTTACAAAACATTGTTCAATATGCTTCAAAATTCTAGACGTTGTGCAAGACTCCGTGCGCCTAGTCCATTAACTGCTACCTTAGCGACCTGAGAAAACATGCCAAAAATGTCAACATATAATGCTGGTGAGTTCACAGGTTTTCTTTTATAAAAGCGTTGTTACAAGTTCGGAAAGATCATATCTGTTACTACTATGTTATGAGAACGTTAGCTAGACGTTAAGTGTTGCTACTACTGCGGTTAGGAACCCATTACTAAACCGGTATAAGTGTTGAAGCCAGCCCAGACGGACGGGATTACCGATGCCTCGGTAACCCCCAAAGTATTAGAGACAATATGCACCCGCCCGGCTCCCAGCCGTCGGGTGGGGTTTGTAAGGCCCAATAGATCTATCCACATTTCCCCCGTTGTGCATCCCCGCACATTCATGGTTTCCCCCCGGGACTTTCCATAAAAGCCGCATAGTACATGAAGTAACCATAGTATAACATGACCTTTAATGAGTACATAAGTAAGTAGCATGTTTCTCCCCCGAAAGCAAAACGGTAAAAGTGGGGCTGTGACACTCACCTCGGATTGCGTTACTTGAAAACAGTTAAGTAATTATTCTATGATAGCCCCAAATAGCGGCGACCTATCATAAAATGTGTATAAGTATCCGGACTAATAACCCGCAGGTTAACTAGTCCCCGAATGTCCAGACGATAACCATAAACGTTTGAAAACACCTTTGACTGTTAAACCGACCGTACCAGACAAGACCCGACATCCCATTGGTGACCCGACATCCCACGTGTTAGACAATACAATACATCATGCAACATATGCAATTAAACACTTAGTACGCGCAAGAGTTCACCTAGTCTAGCATGATGTTCAATTAACGCATAAACAAGTCCGAGCACGTGTTACTAAGTCATTGGGTGTATCCCGGGGTTCCTATCATGTTTCTAGGTGTCAAATCATGTTCCGGGATGTCAAAATACGCTCACGGCAGCAGTACACGCGATTAGGAAACTTACATGCAATTAGGAAAAGTCAATTGTATAACAGCTAAATATACCACTCTTTGTATTCTATATTCAATGTGTATAACAGGTAAATATTTGAAACACGGGTGAAAATGAAACTAGTCAAATAGGTCAAAAGTATCCAAATTCCAAAGTGTACTTATATCCATGGGTGGCAAAATGGGTAGGTTGGATTGGGTTGGTTGTTGGGTCAATATGGGTTTGAGTTAGAATGGGTTTGGGTCAAGATGGGTAGATTAAAAAAAAACAGGTTAGGATGGGTTGGGTCAGGATGGGTTTGGGTCTGGATGGTTTGGATTAGAATAGGTTCACATCAAAATAGATTAATTTTTTTAAAAAAATATAAAATAACAATAAAAAATTAAAAAGTAAAAAAGTAAAAAAAAAAACTAAAATAAGTAAAAAAAAACAAATTTAAAATTAAAAAAACAAAAATAAACGTAAAAATAAAAATTTAAGGGATCCGAAATATTTCATTTCGAATCGGACCGGTTCGAACCTATCGGGCTGGTTAACAACCCGGACCGTTACTACCCGATCGAGCCCTGTAGTGACCCGAACTATTTCGACCTGACCGGACCCGTTAGCGACGAGAACCGTTTTGACCCAACCGGGCACGTTAGCGATCCGGACTGTTTTGACCTGATCGGGCTCGTCAATGACTGGGCCCGTTAACGGCCCGAACCATTTCAACCCGACTGGGTCCCGTTAGCGACCCGGATCATTTCGATTCGACCGGGCCCGGTAACGACCCGGACTCTTTCGACCTGACCCGTCCTGTAGCGACACGGACCGTTTTGACCCGGCCGGGCCCGGTAGCGACTCGGACCGTTTCGACCCGACCGGGCCCTGTAACGATCCAGACCGTTTCAACTTGACCCGTCCCGTAGCAACCCGGATAGGCACGGTAGCGACCCAGACCGTTTTGACCCGGCCCAACCCAGTAGCCACCCGGACTGTTTCGACCCGACCGGGCCCGATAACGACCCAACCCGTTTCAATCTGACTCGTCCCGTAGTGACCCGGACCGTTTCGACCCGGCCGGGCCCAGTAGCGACCCGGACAGTTTCGACCTGGCCAGGCCCGTTAGCGACCCGAACCGTTTCGACCCTGCCGGGCCCCGGTAGCGACCCGGACAGTTTCGACCCGGCAGGGCCCGTAAGCGACCCAGACCGTTTCGACTCCGCCGACCCCGGTATAGACCCGGGCCGTTTCGACCCAACCGAGCCCGGTAACGACCCGGATCGTTTCAACACGACTCGTCCCATAGCGACCCGTACTGTTTCGACCCGGCCAGGCCCGGAACGTTTCAACCCGTCCTGGCCCTGTAACGATCCAGACCGTTTCAACCTGATCCGTCCCGTATCGACCCGGCCGGATCCAGTAGCGACCCATACCGTTTTGACCCAGCCGGGCCCGATAGCAACCCCAACTGTTTCGACTGGACCGGGCCCGGTAACGACCCAGACTGTTTCAACCTGACCCGGACCGTTTCGACCTTGTCTGGCCCGGTAACGATCCGGACCGTTTCAACGCGACCCATCCCATAGCGACTCGTACTGTTTCTACCCGGCTGGGCCCGGTAGCGACTCGGACCGTTTCGACCCGACCGGGCCCGGTAACGATCCAGACTGTTTCAACCTGACCCGTCCCGTAGCGACCTGGACCGTTTCGACCCAACCCGACCATTTCAACCTGACCCGTCCCGTAGCGACCCGGACCGTTTCGACCCGGTCGGTCCCGGTAACGACCCGGACCATTTCGACCCGACCGGGCCCGTCGACGACCAGACCATTTCGACTCGAACGGGCCGGTCAACAACCCAGACCGCTTGGACTCGATCAAGCCCGCTAACGACTCGAACTGTTTCGATGAGATCGGTCTCGTTAACGACCCGTGTTGTTTCGATATGGCCGTCCGTTAACGACCCGGATGGTTTTGAACCCACTGGGTTATCAACAAATACGACAACAACAACAACAACCGTACCCAGGAAATCCCACAAATAGCGACGCTATTAGTAGGATCTGGGGAGGGTAAGATGTAGGCAAACCATCCTGACCCACTTACTTATTTCCTACAATTAAAATTAACAATTATAACCCTCTTGGAAATTATACTAAAGCCATTTTAAACAGAAATAGATTATGATATTTATTTATATTAGGCATCAACGCTTTTTGTGTTGGTGAGTTTTAATCCAGATTTGTATATGGTTATCTAAAAATACTCCTTTGTTTTTTTTGACATACCCACCCTAACCCACTTACTTATTTCCTACAATTATAATTACCAATTCTAACCCTCTTGGAAATTATACAAAAGCCATTTTAAACAGAAATAGATTATGTTTGATTGATTATAAAATTAAAAACAAAACAACACGCCCGGTGGGACTCGAACCCACAATCGCCTGATTAGAAGTCAGACGCCTTATCCATTAGGCCACGGGCGCTTTTTTGTTTAACATGTTTAATTCTATGGCAATTTACTTCGGACAGAGAATTGCAAACTGAAAATAATAAATTGTAAAAAAAATAAAAAAATCTAAGCTTCGTATCCTAGAACCACGGTACTCAAAATCATAATAGTTTTGATTGAATGTATACTTCACACCTCTTAACTCAAATCAATATTTATTAGTATTTCACGTTTGATTACAAGTAAATTCAGCATTGCTAAAATGATATTTATAAAATGAAAATCATATCTTAATGTGATCTTTGGTTCACTTAAGCTAGTTAAAAATAAAGAAAACAACCACATGCATACATGAAATGATATTTAGATTGAATTCTCATCTTATTATCTAGCTAACACATTCAAAAATTTTGAATATTGGGAGTGTCATTAGGATTTGAAACCCTCGTTGCTCATTTGCGTAAATAAAGATAATATACACATAAGTTCAATATACTCCTATATTCTTAACCATGCCAATATGCCATCATATAACCTTCCATGTCCATCAATGAGGATATGTAAATGCAGAGTCAAAGCTTTAATTACAACAATTAATCTTCATACCCGCGTGGGCAGCTCTTTACTCTATGCCCATCCCTTTGGACCTTATTAGGGCTTTGCCTCGAACCTCGCCAAGTGGGTGGTGCCTTTATGGAACCCCCATGGTGTAGACCGTGTAGGTGGTTGTCCCTAAGAACCCAAGGTTACATGGTGCTCGAAATTACAATAGTCTTGATTGTGCGCCTGTATCATATACCTCCTAACTCTAGTCAATGTTTATTCTGATTTCTCACCAACACAATCAAAAACCAAGCCGAAGCTATTGAAAAACAGTTAATAAGGAATTAAATCAATTTTGATAATTCACGCTTCCAGTTCATGACTCTCTAGCCATTTTGAAAATAAAGATGCACTTGAATTGTAGGACATTTCAGAAATGGGTGCTACTATGTTGTTCGTGTTGGTAAATGGTACTTATATTGCGTTAGTAGATGCTTTTATTGTAGTAATTGTGGTGAAGGTGTTGACGGTGGTATGAATTCTGTCATTACATACTATAAATAAGCAAACTAAATGAACAGTAAATGAAGTGAATAGTAAATTATATTAATATTTTATTTATATTATTATTTTATTTAAAAACTTTATTATATTATATACTATTAATATATTATATTATATACTATTAATATATTATACCGATCCCGTATCGATACCGACAATACCGAAACCGAAAATCCATAAATATGGGTACCGATACCGATCCCGAAACCACTCGGTTCGGTACGGTATCGGGATCGGGACGGGATAGGATCGGTATTCGGCCTTGTATGCTCATTCCTAATTAATATATTATATACTATTATTTTATTCAAAAAACTTTACGCTATCGGTACGGTACCGGTATGGTATCGGTATTTTACCTTAAAATACCGATACCATACCGATCCCGTACCGATACCGATAATACCAAAACCGAAAATCCATAAATATGGGTACCGATACCGATCCCGAAACCACTCGGTTCGGTATCGGTTCGGTATTGCCGCCACAACGAATTGATTGACGCCGCCGCAACGCGCGGCAGATTAAACACCTAGTTTATTTGAAGTTACTAAGGGAATTCTATGTTATTTTTTGAATCAAATTTCGGTCATAAGGAAAAATTCAAATTTCATAAAGGGAATTCTAACGAACCAAATACTTTATAATTGTGTGGTTACTAGTGTAGCTTTCTGGACCAAAATAACCACTAGAATATTATTGGGTCTGTTTGGTATGGGGTAATAGAATGGAAGAACGAATGGAATGGACGAAGTAATGCAATGGACGAGGTAATGGAATGGATCATTACCATTCCATGTCTTATTTGGTTGCCATGTGGGAATGAAACAAAACATTATTTTACGTTGTTGGATAGGCATGAAAAGACGAAGGAATAAAATCGGTGATTAGTGGCGGCGGTGGGTGGTGGTCAGTGGCGATGATGGTGGTGGTGATATGTGGCGGTAGCAGCGGTGGTGGGTGGTGGCAACGACGGTGGAAGGTGGAGGTGGATGGCCGTGATGGTTGGTGAGCGACGATGGTGAGTAGTGGTGGGTAGTGGTTGGTGGTAGTGATGGTAGGTGGTGGTGTGTGGTGGTAGCGTGGTGGTGGGTGGCGGCAACTGTGGCGATGGGTGGAGGTGGATAGCGGTGATGGTGGGTGGCGGTGAGCAGTGGCGGTGGTGAGTGGCGGCGGTGGGTGGGTGACGGTAGTGGGCGGCGGTGGGTGGCGGTGGATGGCGGCGGTGGGGTAGGTGACGGTGGTGGGAGGCGGCGACGGTGGTGGGTAGGTGGGTGGCGGTAGCAGGTGGCGGTAGCGGTGGTGGACGACGGTGGTGGGTGGTGACGGTGGTGGGTAGTGGCAGCAGCGATGGTGGGCGACGGTGGTGGTGGGTGGTGGCGACAGCGGTGGTGGGTGGTGAAGGTGGTGGGTGGTAGTGGTGGTGGTGGGTTATGGTGTTGTTAGTAAAGGATGAATGAGGGATGGAATGAAAAAAAAACATGGGGGTGGATGGAATGGTATTGAGGGAATGGAATGCTTTGTGGAATAGGTGATTCCATTCCTTTAACCAACTAAACACCTATTTTTCATTATCTCGTAATGGTCCATTCCATTCCCCCTTCTATTCCACCATACTAAACGCTACCTTATAGTATATGGTGAAACCAAATCTAACAATCAACTATCATATAATGGTTATCATAGCTATACTTTTAATTGATTTTTTTTTTTTGAAAGATAACTTTTATTAAAACCACGAAACAAGGCGAACTATCTCCAAGGCAGAAATAGAACCCGAACACCACAATATAAGAGAAACTACATTACATAATCTCGAATCTACTCCATCTATTCCAGTCCACCACCCCATTTTTGAACCTATGCTTATACCACAAAAAACCCAAAATCTTGATGTCAGCGACCATCTCAAAAACCTTCGCCTCTTTGTTGGCGAAGATCTTTTCGTTCCTAGCTCTCCACATCCTCCAGCAAGTAATAATCATAATACCATGAAGAACCATCCTTCTGTTCCCAACCAAGCCATAGTAATCATGCATATCCCAAGATCCTTAACGTGAAAAACATAAAACCCCGGAATCTTGCACCAACTGGTTATCGCATTCCATACTCCGGTAGATAACCAACAACCTGTGAGAAGATGCTCTATAAACTCATGGACACAATCACACCAAACACACATTGGATTATCAACCGAAATACCTCTACGAACAAGCGCCATCTTAGTTGGAAGACGATCTAAATAAGCCCGCCACATGAAAATATTACACTTATTCGGAACCCACTTACTCCATGTGAATCCAAAACGATCACCCAAGTTCGTCGGACCAAGCAGCCATTTCTTTACCTCTCCTGCCGGGAAGCCTTCGGCCTTCCCATCATCCCACCTCCACTCATCAATATTATTGTCTAAACTCACCTGCATTAGACTAGCTTCAAGCTGATTCCTCTATTGAACCTCTAGCGCCGAGAAAGGAACCCGAATCCACTCCCACCTGACACCCTGAAAACCTCCATCCATCACTATCCGATCCTGAACCATCACTCGCTTATGACGTTCAAGAGCAAATAATTTCGGATACACATCCCTTAACGGTTGTGAGCCCATCCAAGTATCTAACCAGAACCTAATAGATCTCCCATTTCCCAACTTCCCCTTAATCATACTATTCAACCCCACCCCCTCAGCCTTGAAAGAATTCCAAAAAGTTGCCGAGCTCTTCCACACCCCGTGAATGAAGTATTGACTGGAACCATACCCCATCCACGACTAGACCCATGAATAGACACTATCACCTTTCGCCACATAGCTATCCTTTCATTTAAATATCTCCATATCCATTTAGCTAACAACGCGTTATTATTCACCTCCAATTTCGCAATTCCCAGACCCCCCCCCCCCCCCCCCCCCCGTTTAATACTCTTCGTAACAGTATCCCACGACACCCAATTAAGCTTTCTAACTTCATCGGAACCACCCTACAAAAATCTCCTCATCAACCCTTCTAATGTTAGAATAACCGTTTTAGGCGCCTTAAAGAGAGAAAAATAATAAGTGGGTAAACTATCAAGCACAAATTTGATCAAAGTTAGACGGCCGGCTATCGATAAGGTGTTAGCTTTCCACTTCGATAATCTCTTCTTAAAAGTGTTGACAACCGGCTCCCAATTCGCAACTCTATTCATATTGGCGCCCACCTTTATACCCAAGTAAACAAACAAACGGAATGACTCCGGATCTACATCCCAAAACGTCCGCCTCAACCGTGACTTCTTCATTACTACCACTGATGTGTGTAAATGTATAAATATAAATAACACAAGTTCTAATTAAAACGACTCACCTAAAAACTACACA
This sequence comes from Ambrosia x helenae, assembly GCA_030844895.1. Taxonomy (NCBI): domain Eukaryota; kingdom Viridiplantae; phylum Streptophyta; class Magnoliopsida; order Asterales; family Asteraceae; genus Ambrosia; species Ambrosia x helenae. The sequence goes on along the minus strand of CM061234.1, from coordinate 64,182,049 downwards.
CGCACGGCAAGTGTACCGGTCGCAAAGCAGTAAACAGATAAGACCGAGTATCGAACCCAAAGACGCGAATGCAACTCTAGATCACAACCTCTACCGAATACTAGCCTAAATAAATATATACTTATGTGAGGGGTTAAACTAATGATTAAAAACTTACAAGAAACTAAATATAAATAAAATAACCTCAGCTACTTATAGGAACTAGGAACTTGGGGAAATCGGATAGGAAGAAGGCTGGTTACTTAGGTAAAATCCCTAGACACTAGCAATAAATCATGAATCTGGTAATTAACATGAGACCCTATTCTTATCTAATAAACCTCCTGTCAAAGATAGCTCACTAGACTCAAGGCGGGACAAGTGTAGAAATGCTAAGATGGATCCGGATCGCCCTAGCGTACCAAAATCCCACAGAAATCAGATTAAAACCTCTCCTGGATTAAAACCCTCAAACTATGAAGCAGACTTAAACTCTACTGATGAAAACCTAGGAAAACTCTAAACACGGACAAGTAGCGACTCCCGCCCTAGCGCTTGCCAACTACCGAACAATGCCTAGTTAGTTACCTAGCAAACTCGAGTTAGATTTCTCACCCTCAAGAATGGACTGCACGTCTTAGTTAATTTATTATATTAGTTTGTTATACTTGTGTCGTACTCCAACTCCAAATACTAGCACGCTAACCTAAGTTGACGAACTAGATTGATTTCAAGACCTAGGGGGTATCTCTACATGCCTAGCTCCACAAAACCAATAAACAAACTTCATATAAAATCAACACCAACACACATATATCAAATCCAACAATAAAATTAAAGTCATGTAATCCTACACATCAAGATTAAAAACCAAAAATCATTAAAAACTGCAAATTACGTGTCTAGTTCATAAACCTAAGCAACCATGGAAGTCTAGTTCATAATCTTTATAAACATCACAAAATAAATAAAAATAGTTTTAACCATGTCTATAAAAATATAGAGCGAAAACTAAACCTAACCCAAGGCTCGTTGGCTTTTGATCTTTAACGTGCCCGTGGCCTTTTCTCCTTTCGTGCCCGTTCGCTCGTCACCGTGGTTGACCGTTGACTTTCTGTACGATCGTATAAGAATTGGAATTTTTGTTGAATGAATATTGACCAAAACCTTTGGCTCCTGTTCCTTCTGCGGCTGTTGATAATATGTTCCCCTAAAAAATTGTGTTGTTCGATGATAATATCCACCTCCCAATTGCCGTCCCTAGTTATCTTAATCTATATCCATATCACATTTTTTTGGGCCTTGGGAAGTGACCCAAGGTCACGGTTTTTTTATTTTTTTCTTTTAATTATTATTATTATTATTTATAGTATTATAACTCGGTGCTCTACACTCGGGTGTTCTTGGCTTGACCAAAGTTCATCGTTTACGCTTCAACGTTCACACGAACACCTACCAAAATATAAAATAAATAAATAAGTACTAAAAATTAATAAAAATCTATACAATGACAAAAATAGGCCAACAAACGAATACACGCCTAAAACTACTAAAAACTATATACAAAAGACTAAATTATGACTCAAACTACATAGGAAAATGGATGTGTTTTACGACACATCAAACATCCCCACACTTGACTCTTTTTCGTCTCTGAAAAAGAATTATGCTATGGAATCACAGTTAGGTTTACATCCAGTTTCAAAACATAGGTTACTTAATTAATAATCTACTAACGTATTGATTGCGATTGCGGGTATATTGATCCTCTTAAACCCACACCGGTTTCCAAGCCCCTTTTTATTCATGTTAAGTTCATGTTGATTAGTCTATCTAGGGTCTCACTCGAAGGAAGCCACAGTTCCTCCTAATCCCGCCTCAAGCTTATGAAACAAAAGGAATAACCAATTGACTATTCCTAACCGTTTTATGTAGAAAACCAAGAGAATTTAAAATCACTTTTTTTTTTTTTTTTTTTTTTTTTTTTGCATACTTAACTCAGAGGGTGTGACCAATCCAAGTCGCTATCCCAGTGGCCAGGCACCTTAAGCTTCAGCATTTTTTTTTTCATCTCAGCATACTTAACTCAGAGGGTGTGACCAATCCAAGTCGCTATCCCAGTGGCCAGGCACCTTAAGCTTCAGCATTTTTGCTTTGATTTCTAATTTTTTTTTAAGTGATTAGAAATTCTAACGGTTTTCTACTTATAACGGTGCTTCTTATACTATTTCTGGCGGTTTCGGTCTCCCCGTTTCTCCTAGATGCGAACCCGCAAAATAGCCTAACATAATTAATTTATTACTTTTCAAAGGAAACCTTTCTACCGGCCGAGCCTACCCACATATCCCAAATCAGACACGTTTTCAATCAATTTTAATCTCTTATTATACATACTATTTGAAAACCGGACACCTAACTTTACCTATCATTTTCCATATTTTATATAATGCAAACTTCAAAATCAGGGACTTTTTTTTTATTTATTTATTTATTTTTTTTTTTTTTACTCAAACGACTTTATATACAAACTAAACGACAGTTTCCCATCCCCACACTTAAACTCTACATTGCCCTCAATGTAGGAATAGAAAACGACTCAAAACAAAAAATAATAAAAAAAAATTCCGAATACAAAAAAAATAAAAAGACGAGGGCAAATTGGAAAAGACTTAGCTGGTTAATTAATGCGTAAGCTCCAAAAACTCTAGTCCAATCCAGCTCGATCGTATAGCATTTTGGTCGCGATCGGCTTTGACACAACAGGAAACTTTTGGGTTGCTTCAATATAACGTACAGCTCCAGAATCGCCCGAATGGAGATTGAGTACGAGCGGTACAATCCAAACCTGCACAAGATAAAACAAAAACCCAGCAGAATACCGAACTAAAAAAAATAATAATAATAAAATAAAATAAAAAGACTCAAGCTAATAACCTAGACACATAATAAAAGCAAAAACACAAAGACGACGCAACTAAGTAATGAACATGAAAAGAAAATACAAACTCTACACATGGGGGTATCCCCACACTCTCACAAACCTACTCGGGATTGATCTCAGGGAGGTCCGAAACCTCCACCTCCTCATCAACGCTCATCCCATCCTCATAATGCTTCAACCTATGGCCGTTCACCTTCCATCGTTGGCCATCCTCACCTTCAATCTCAATCGTACCGTAGGGAAAAACCTGTGTAACAACATAAGGACCCGTCCAACGCGACCTAAGCTTTCCTGAGAACAACCTAAGACGAGAATTATACTGTAACACTTTCTCCCCACACTTAAATTCTTTCACTATCTTCAGACGCTTATCGTGCAACTTCTTAGTTTTCTCTTTATAATCCCACGATCTCATATAAGCATCATCCCTCAACTCCTCTAACTCATGCAACTGAAGGTATCTATGCTTACCTGCCTTATCCAGATCTAAATTCACCCTCTTCAATGCCCAAAACGCCTTATGCTCTAACTCAACCGGTAAATGGCACGCTTTTCCATAAACTAACCGAAAAGGAGTGGTGCCTATCGGTGTCTTAAATGCGGTGCGAAAAGCCCACAATGCGTCCTCTAGGTGATCTGACCAATCCTTTCGGTTCTGCCCCACTGTTTTCTCTAGGATTCTCTTGATCCCGCGATTGGTATTTTCCACTTGACCACTTGTTTGTGGATGATAAGCCGTAGAAATCCGATGGGTGACCCCATAGCGTTTCAAAGCTTTCTCCATCTGGTCATTGCAAAAGTGTGTACCACGATCGCTAATCAAGGACTTAGGAGCACCAAACCTAGAAAACAGTGTCTTTAAAAACCTCACAACAACCCGTGCGTCATTTGTAGGCAAAGCTTGAGCTTCCACCCACTTAGAAACATAGTCAACCGCAACTAGGATGTATCTATTCCCACGAGAATTGGGGAATGGACCCATGAAATCAATGCCCCACATATCAAATACTTCAATGGTCTGAATAGGATTTTGGGGCATCTCATTACGGGATGAGATATTACCAGTCCTCTGACAGGCATCACAATGTCTCACAAACTCATGGGCATCCTTAAAAATGGTCGGCCAGTAGAAACCCGCATCAAACACGCGTTTGGCAGTATTAGCCGCCCGTAGTGACCTCCTACTCTACCCTCATGACAGTGCCTAAGGATATCTCTCGTCTCCTCACCAAAAACACATCTCCTCAAAACCTGATCTGGTCCTAACCTAAACAAGTAAGGATCATCCCATAAGTAGTACTTAGAGTCAGCTATCAATTTCTTTTTCTCCTGAAAAGTAATATCACTCTTAAACTCACCCGAAACTAAGTAATTAGCTATGTCGGCATACCAAGGGAAGTCCCTACAGATCCTAGCTACCACAGACATCAAACTCTCATGAGGAAAATCATCCCTAATCCTCTCCTCCCTAGCTCTCTCTAACTCTGGATTCTCTAAACGAGATAGATGATCCGCAGCTACATTCTCAGCTCCACTCTTATCCCTAATCTCAATATCAAACTCTTGAAGCAAAAGGATCCACCTAATCAGTCTAGGCTTTGCATCTTTCTTGGAGAAAAGATGCCTAAGAGCGGAATGGTCAGTAAAAATGATAGTCTTAGAAAGCACGAGATACGACCTAAACTTATCACAAGCAAAGACGACGGCTAGCAACTCCTTCTCTGTCGTCGTGTAATTCTCTTGGGCATCATTGAGTGTTTTGCTAGCATAGTAAATGGGATGGAAATGCTTGTCCCTACGCTGGCCCAACACAGCCCCAACAGCAAAGTCGCTAGCATCACACATGATCTCGAAAGGAAGAGACCAATCTGGAGCGACCAGAATGGGAGCCGTCACTAAACGCTCCTTCAACAACTCAAATGTCTTGACACATTCAGCAGAAAACTCGAATGGTCGATCTTTCTCAAGAAGCTGGGTCATCGGGCGGGCAATCTTAGAAAAATCCTTAATGAAACGCCTATAGAAACCCGCGTGACCTAGAAAACTACGAATAGACTTCACAGAAGTAGGCGGCGGGAGTTGGGAAATGGTGTCGATTTTAGCTCTATCAACCTCAATCCCCGCCTGTGAAATCTTGTGCCCAAGCACAATACCCTCACGAACCATGAAGTGACACTTTTCCCAATTAAGCATCAGGTTCGTCTCCTCACACCGAGTAAGAACACGCTCTAGATTACGCAAACAATGATCGAAGGAACTCCCAAAGACAGAAAAATCATCCATGAAAACCTCCATGGAATCCTCGATCAACTCATGGAAAATCGCCATCATACATCGCTGAAACATGGCCGGGGCATTACATAGCCCAAAAGGCATGCGTCGATACGCAAAAGTGCCAAAGGGGCATGTGAATGTGGTTTTCTCTTGATCCTCAGGTGCAATAGGGATCTGAAAGTAACCAGAGAAACCATCCAGAAAGCAGTAAAACTGCTGACCCGACAAACGCTCAAGCATCTGATCAATAAAGGGCAAGGGGAAGTGGTCCTTGCGGGTGGCATCATTGAGTTTGCGATAGTCAATGCAAACTCGCCATCCGGTCACAGTCCTAGTGGGTATGAGCTCATTTTTCTCATTCGTGACAACCGTCATTCCCCCTTTCTTGGGAACAACCTGGACAGGACTCACCCAAGATGAATCAGAGATGGGATAAATCAAACCTGCATCTAACAACTTAATCACTTCTTTCTTAACCACATCCTGCATGTTCGGGTTTAGCCGTCGCTGAGGCTGGACAACTGGCTTAAACTCCTCAGTCATCAGAATCTTATGCGTGCAAAAAGAAGGGTGGATGCCCTTAATGTCAAAGAGCTTCCACGCAATAGCATGCTTGTGTGCTTTCAGTACACACAACAACCGCTCTTTCTCATCCTCTGTCAACTCAGACGATATGATGACAGGCAACTGAGAGTCCTCCCCTAAATATGCATACTCAAGATGAGATGGTAACTCCTTAAGCTCAAGGGTAGGGGGTGTCTCAAGTGATGGTGTCTCTAGAGGTCTCTCCGAATCAGTGGTCTCGAAAACCTGGGAGGCCTCATCAGAAAGGTGAGACTGAACAGCGGGTGGAGACATGTCCCGCTCAAGATCAAACTCAGTCATCTCAATGCACCCTTTATACTCGGTACCGAGCATCTGTGTGTCAAGGGTGTCTCGCTCGCAGAAGCTAGTGAGAAAGCTCCCCACCTGAGTCATGAACGAATCAATGAAGTACAGAGTATCATCGTTCTGGTTAGGGTGCTTCATGGAGTGCTGAACATCAAAAGTGACCTGCTCGTCGGCAACTCGAAGAGTGAGTTTGCCATCAAAGACATCAACAATAGCACGAGCAGTGGCTAAGAATGGACGACCAAGAATGAGTGGAACCTGTGAGTCCTCGTCCATGTCAAGTATAACAAAATCCACCGGGAAAACAAATTTATCAACCTTAACTAACAAGTTTTCCACTATCCCGCGCGGAAACTTCACCGATCGGTCGGCGAGCTGAATACTCATGCGCGTAGGAGACAGCTCTCCTACATTGAGCCTAGGAAAAACAGAGTAGGGCATTAAATTAATGCTAGCTCCAAGGTCTGCAAGAGCATTACTAACAGTGAGATTCCCTATCAGACAGGGAATGGTAAAGCTACCAGGATCAGTCATCTTCGGGGGCAGCTTATTCTGCAGCGCTGCAGAGACCTGCTCAGGAAGAATAATAGAAGAGATCTCCTCAAGTTTCTTTTTGTTTGTGAGCAAATCTTTCAGAAACTTGGCATACTTAGGCATCTTCGAAAGAGCCTCAACAAATGGTAAGTTCACCTGGATCTTTTTCAGCATATCCAGGAACTTACGGTACTGATCAGAATCATCTGGTCTAGCAAGTCGACCAGGAAATGGCGGCTTAGGCTTGTAGGCCTTCACCGGAGTGTCATCTCTCTTCTCACCTTGAGACCCGCTGGTTTGTGCTGTACTTGCTGGGCGGAGCCTAGGTTGCACCTCGCCAGCTGGTGTCTCTCTCTCAACTCCCTCATCAACAGACTCATCCTCTCCTACTGGTAACGAATCATCTACCCCCTTCCCACTCCTAGTAGTAACGGCTTTCGCCTGATGCTGCCTAAACGATGAACTAGAGGAGTTAGGATTATTGACAGTGTTACTAGGAAGGCCCCTGGTGGTCTCTGGTTAACCTGATTAGCTAATTCTACTACTTTGGCCTCTAGGTTTTGAAACGCAGCTTGTTGACCTTTCCTAAAAGCTTCATTCTCAGCAAGTTGTGACTGAATGTTACTAAGAATCTAGGACTGGTTCTCTAGAATGGTAGTAAGGTCAGACTCAGTACGACTAGTGGGACCCCCAGAGTTGGGAGCTTGGAACAGATTCTGGCGAGGTTGGTATCTAGAAGAGTTACCCCCTTGCCAGTTGGAGTTCTGATTTCTCCAGTTGGAGTTCGAGTTGGAAGTGTAGTTTTGATAAGGTGGTTTAAGCCACCCAGAATTTAGAGAATCTACCTGTTCCTGACTCTGAATTGGACACTCAGATGTGTCATGACCCCCCCTCCCCCCTACATATTTCACACCTATCTAACCTCATCTGAAGATCTCTCACATGCTTAGTTAAATTCTCAATCACCGCAGCCAGACCAGTATCAGGTGCAATCTGATAAACACCTCGGGTAGTAGGAGAGGCGTTACTAGTCATGGGATTTGAATTCCCAACAGTATGCTTTGGTAGTCTCTCAGAATGGGCAAAACTCTCAAATAACTCATTAGCTGCATCAATATCCATTTTTTCCATGAAATTACCCTGTGCAGCTATATTAAAACGAACTCGAGTCTCAAAAGTGAGGCCATTGTAGAATTTCTCCACAAGGGCCCAGTCAGAAAGACCATGATGAGGGCATCGGCTCAGTAGGGTCTGGAAACGCTCCCAAGCCATGTAGTATGGCTCATCAGGATCCATACGGAATGAGTGAATCTGCTCCCTAATGCGGGAATCCTTGGAAGCTGGGTGATATTTTCTTAAGAATTTTCCAAGCATGTCCTCCCAAGTAGCAATGGAACTATTAGGCAGAGTGTCATACCAAGTGGCGGCACGACCAGACAAACTAAATGGGAACAAACGCAGATAAATGGCTTCCTTTGTGATGTGGGAAAGATTGAAAGTGTCACAGATGCGCACAAATCGGGACAGATGTCCATGAGCATCCTCCTCCTCAAGACCATGAAATTGAGTAGCGTTAGTAATAGTGGCCATGACATGGGAGGGGATTTGCCAATTGTTGGCGTCAGCAGTAGCAGTGCGAGCAATGGGAGAACGAATCCCAGTAAGTCCCTCAGTGGCACGAGAGTGCACTGTGCGTCTGACATTTCCTTCAGCCATTTCAGCAGTGAGTGGTGGGAAAGGAATGGGTTTTGGTGGAGAATGGATGGTGGGTTTAGAAAAAGAAAAGGATGAAAAGGATGGAGAAGACGAGCGTACCTGATCAATTTTCTTCCGGATGACCGTTCGAAACTCGTTAAGGCGCTCGTGGATGTCGAGGTTGGGATCCGTGCAGGTGGTGAATTCAGGTGGTCCTTGTGAGCGAGTATGTGGCATACACTGAAGTGCAAACCACGCTGGAGTTACTAATGGATAGCAAATAACCTAGGACTAAAAGCACAAGTAGCACAGATAATCGCAGGCAGATCCAGCAAGAAGTAAACAAGCAAAACAAAACAAGTAAAATCAAAAAGTGCAAGTAAAAAGTCCCCGGCAACGGCGCCAAAAACTTGATGTGTGTAAATGTATAAATATAAATAACACAAGTTCTAATTAAAACGACTCACCTAAAAACTACACACGCACGGCAAGTGTACCGGTCGCAAAGCAGTAAACAGATAAGACCGAGTATCGAACCCAAAGACGCGAATGCAACTCTAGATCACAACCTCTACCGAATACTAGCCTAAATAAATATATACTTATGTGGGGGGTTAAACTAATGATTAAAAACTTACAAGAAACTAAATATAAATAAAATAACCTCAGCTAATTATAGGAACTAGGAACTTGGGAAATCGGATAGGAAAAAGGCTGGTTACTTAGGTAAAATCCCTAGACACTAGCAATAAATCATGAATCTGGTAATTAACATGAGACCCTATTTGTAACAACCGGCAAAATTAAGGTAATTCCGTACTAATTAATTAAACGCGATTAACGTAATTAACCGTAATTATGTGCTGAATATTTAATCGAGGCCTTAGAAAGATAGGAATTCCCAAATAATGCATAGGAATGCATAAGTTTAATAGCAAAGCTTGATAGGATCATGCGCAGACAAACTATCCGGTATGGACACTGGCGATTACCCGGTAAAACTTAAATAAGCGAAACGAACTCCGGACACCCGGAATATAAAATAAATAATATTTTCACGAAATATTATGAGTTTTGGAAACCCAAAGCCATACGTGAAAGCTTATTGCACAAATCTCCCGGTAACGAATAAAGTGCGCGTACCGCACCCGATACGCGCGTAACACGCAAATTCACCCGGCAAAAGCCGAAATAAATTATCAGTAATTTAACTGGGCAAAATTTTATGAATATTAACGGTATTTTAATATTGAGGTAAACCGCGAATAAAATTCGAGAAATACCCGGGCGGTACCCGAAAGGAATTAACTTAAACATAATATGGAGAAGTAATTAGCAAAGTGGACCCCACCAAACACCCCATAGGGGCCGGCCAAAGGGCCACTTAAGTGTAGTTCACTTAAGCTTTTTTTTTTAAATCTTCCATATCATTAGCAATGATGGGCTTGCATGAAAAAGGATTGGATAAGAGATTAACCAAATCATTTCTTCTTCTCTCTCTCTTAAACTCGGCCAAACACCCTCTTATAACACCACTAGATATTTTTTGTGATCTTGCATAATCCTTCCATATCTACATAATCCAAGACAAGATTTAGGTGATCTTTGGAAGATTGAGTAAGATAGCATAAATACACTTGATGAACACTTGAAGAAAACACAAAAATTCTCTTCTTTTTCTTCCTCTTGGCCGTAGCTTTCCACCCCCATATTAACACTTTTCTTTCAATTTTTACACTACCAAATTACCTCTAGATCATTATCCTTCAAAACCCCATTGTGTGTTTCAAGAGCTTGGAGCTTAACCCATTGGAAGAACACACTAAAACCCCATCCAATCCAAGGATTCTTGTCTTCCCTAGCCTTGTGCTAGTAGTAAGTTTTACCTTGTTTTGATTAATAATGTTCATATTAAGTGTCTTATGAGCAAGTTGTGCATTGATGGGAAATGTGGTTTTGAGATAATGAATCTACTTGAATAAAAATGGAAGAATAATAATATGAAGAAATCTTAGATTATTATTAATAAAAGTGGTATTTTGAAGAAAATATAATAATAAGAACATGCATGTAAGTTGGAAGATGAGAAGAACTAGATTTTGGAAAATGACTTGAATATGATGAAAAGTGGTTTTAATCATCATAAGATGACTAGTTAATGTCAAAAAGTTGTTAAAAAGGATTATAAAATCATAGATGAAAAAGTTTCATCTTCAAAGTCCACTAAAATGGAGAAAAATGCTAACTTTGGAAGTTAGAGTAGAAAAAGGCAACATTTGAAAGTTAAGGGACTAATGTTGTAACTTTGGAAGTTAGAGGACTAAAATAAGTATTTTATAAACCTTGGTCCAAAAATATATAAACGGAAAGTTTGGTGTCAAAAACGTAAATAATGATTTCTACAAGTGTAGTTTTAATAAACATAAGAAACTTATCCATGTGTAAGTTAAAAAGTGATTCTTCATAAAAGTATAAGTTTTATAAAAATAAAAGAAGTAACACAAGGATTTTATAAAATAAGATTTTATAAAATAAAGACTTGGGAAGACTTGTACAAAAATGGATACTTTTATATAAATGGGAATATAAAAGTATCGGAAACATTTTTGTGTAACAAGTTGGACAAGTCGAGCTAAAACGTACAAAGTATATTTTTCCAAGAAATAAACGTTCGGAATCGGAAGTAGGAACAATACTTCCATGAGAACGCACAACAGAGATAGATATGAAAAACGCTAACTAACGAACTTAGTTACACGAACCAACGTAAACGGACATATGAGGAAAAGACCATTACGTCGAGATAAAAATGTACATATATATTTTAAGGAAATAAAATATATATATAACAAGGGTGAAACGTGCGTAACACTTTCCTAAGTGTAGAAAGAATATTCGTGGAAAAGGAGAAACATAACGTAACAAATTAAAAACGCTAAAACGACACGTGAACTTAACAAGTAGCATCCACGCGATGGTATATGTACATGTACTCGTTTTCGACGAAATTCTAGTGTATCTATTTAAATGGGAAAATAGATATGCGAGAAGGAAAACCGAGACGAGTAGGTGAAATATATCTACGAACGCGTGAATACCGACAAGACCCTAGTACATTTATTTAAATGGGAAAATAAATGTACGGTATGGTAAGTCTAGTCGGGCGTTAAGATTATGTTACCAAACGACAAAGACTTAGCATATTTATTTAAATGGGAAAATAAATATGTGGCAAAGTCGGGTCGGATAATAAGAAAAACACTTTATATCGAGCGAAACGACCCTAAGTATAATTATTTAAATGGGAAAATAATTATACGTTGGGTAGAGTCGTGTCGAGTATAATGTTGTACAAGTCTTAAAGAATATTAATAAGGATAATATACGACTTGTAAGGAAAGGGTAATCCATCGCCATTGAACCTAGGATACGAAACTATTAAACGGGAATTGGGATAGAGACGTGGTCGGGAAGTTGGGTGTACAACTTGCCAAGGCACATACACCATAGGTGTAAGTGACTTATACGCCTAGAACCTTTGTAGGTACGGGATCACAAACCTTACTATTCTTTGAGCCGAGCACAGTTACAGGTGAGTCTCACGGCCCCATTTCTAAACTATTTAACGTTTTTACGGGGGAAAGATATGTTGGGATTGTATGACGGGTTGGATACTTGAGTAAAGATCGCCACTCGGGGTTGAGACCTCCCCACTATAATCATTAATTCAGGAATGAGAAACCAAAGGAATATTTGGATAGTACTATTGGTGCCTGACAAGGCCCACCCCTAATCGATAGCGTCGATAATGCATCGGCGTATGCCTGGGGTGCACTTATTCTGAAATAAAGTCGTAGGAATACCGAGTAACGACTTGGGGCGGGGGCATTATTAATTGTCTTGGTTTGGTTATAGGCTCAAGTAAATTGTAGGACTTTGCAACTCCTATAAATGTCATAACAAGGATATTCCCACTTTATAAAGATTTATCAAATTAAAACCTGTGAACTCACCAATATTTATATATTGACGATTTTCAAACATATCTTTCAGGTAATTGATTGATGGAAGCTAGCATGGCGAGCAGGGTCGGGGATATCTCCAAGTTGGGCGTTGGGAATGTCGTAAAAGGGTCTCATCTCTTTATTCCATGGACTTAGGGATAAAGGGAGGAGCCTCCTTATCAATTTCAAAAACAATTTATAATTATGTATGGATAATTTGACATGATTATTAGCATTGAATAAATGCTCGTTTTTCTAATTACTATTGTGGTTTGCATTAAACTTGGCTTAATACTTTTGAACCGTCGCGCCACGTGTTTCCGCCTTAGACGTGGTGTGACAGAAAGTGGTATCAGAGCCAAGGTTATAGCGAATTAGCATATTAAAAATCTAAACTATAACCGGATTTGGTTCAAAATCTTTCAAATATATGCGAAACGCAATAAAATAAATTTTTCCAACGACCATTTGGGTATATGGAGATTCCGACCAAGCTAGCCATGGTAAGTATACGTATTATTTTGTGTTAGAAGGTTAGGAAGAGTTCCTTAGATATGTGCCTTAACTACCTAACGAATAATACTTAAATATTAGTACGGTCTTTTGCCAGGATGTCGAACGCAGGGAGCGTAGCACCGAGCTACGACAGTAGCCTTCAGATCATCCCAGCACCGCCAGCGGAGCCGATCGAGGTGGTGATACTCGATCCCGAGGACGACGAGATGGAGGTTGATGCCGCCATGGAGGGCGCCGACGGAGATAGCTCCGACGAGACAGACCCAAGCGAGGACCCAGCGTGGGCCCCCGCTGGAGGCGACATGGCCGCCGTGGCCGACCTACCGATGGCCGAGGCCGACTTGCCTCTAGTGCCATTCCAGGCAGCACCACTGCCAGCACTACCCATCCGAGCCGTCAGGGACTTCCCTGTAGGCTGCGCAGGTCCTTCGAGACCTAACCCTACACAGTCGGAGACTGTTGAGTCTCCATACGACCGACACGCACCTGTCGATCGCGAGCCCTTACCCACCCCACCTATCCCCGTTCCCTCTGGCATGAGACTCGTGCCTGTCTGCCGAGGACACAACGGGTGGATATCCGATGACTCTGACGATGAGTCAACTGCGTCGGTGGAGCACATTGTTGTGCCGATCCCACCAGCAGGCCAGGAGGAGCACGTCGCTCCGATGATAGGGCATGCTACCGCCACCCCAGCCACCCTACCCGCCATGCCCGAGCCCATACCACAGGATGGGCCAGCTTCTACTCGGCACATCCTTGAGGGCAGCTCAGCCCGCAGTTCTGAGCTGCACCGAGCAGGACTGGCAGCTCACGCCACTGCTAGCCCTCCCACCCCTACCACTGTGATATCCGCTCCAGAGTGGGTCGCTGTCACCCAGCCTCTCATGGTCCCACTCGCCGAGCTTATAGTCCCCTCACCCATATCCATGACACTACCCATCACCACTTTTCCCACACTACCACCCTTACCCGAGATGCTCCCTACACCACCACCTGCACCATTCACTATGGATGCAGGAGCCCCATTTTTGATACCCCCATTTGCACCGTATACTCTAGGTGCGGGAGACCCATACCAGGTACCACCCTACTGCTACACCGGATTACCGGGCTTTGCCCCACCCTTCACACCACTACCCATACCCGATATCGTCGGCCCGTCCCAGCCGACGTACACTGACATCCCCGGGCCGTCGCAGCCCCACGGGATGGCCCCACTGTCAGGACCCGCATGGTCCACGGTGATCTCACTGGAGAGAGATTTCCAGACCCTCACCGACACGGTGCAGCGCACCGTGAGTCAGATGGAGCAGCAGGCCCAGCTCATGTGGGCCAGGATCATTGATGCCAGGGATGCACTGGCACATTATGCTGAGGAGCTGCTGAGCATGGATGCTCATTGTGGCCTTACGGGCGACGCACACTTTGCGCATCGCCAATTCTTGTACGATCGCATTATGGCGATCAGTATGACCATTAGCATGTGCGCACCCCAGTACCAGTACCAACACCCGCCGCCGGCGCCGCCACAGTAGCGATACATCAGGGACGCTTGGGAGATCACTCACGGACATAGTAGTAGTAGTAGTAGTAGTAGTAGTATGATAGCACAGCATGGGTTATAGCACCCATCTGCATTTTTGCCTAGCCGAGCGGGATTGTGCCGGTATATGACATTATATTTCTAGTGTATTTCAAAAGAGCAATGTATGAGGAATGTATCCTCGGTTTTTGTTATTATGAACAAATCATTGTACTCATGGTATTGAAATTAATGAAAATTTTGTTATGGTAAAATATGTGTTGTGATTGTCTACGATTATTATTACTTGTTCTGTTTATATTGTGATTGCGTGATGTTGTTATGGTGATTATGGTGTTCGTATGTTGTGTTGTTGTTTATACTGTATATGTGATGATATTGTATGAATGATCGTCGGAAATTAACCTTTGATATTGATTATTGAAGAAACATGGCACCAGCCACCAGAAGCAACAGTGGGAACGAAAGACTGCCCACGACACCCGAGGAGCTTGAAACCCTAGTTTCGGGACGTATCGCCCAAGCTCTCGCAGAACACAATGCCACGCGCACCGAAAGGTCGCGAGACCGAACCGGGAGCGACAGACGCGAAACCTCCCCTACTGGTAAGAAGACGTCGGGTATATACAGCAGGAGTCTCGTAAAACTCCTACCTTATATAATATATTGCTTTATTATTGCAGAAACGGCCTCACGAGAACGTGGCTGCACGTTTAAAGCTTTCCTGGACTGCAAACCACTGAACTTCAGCGGCACTGAAGGTTCTGTCGGACTAGTCAAGTGGTTCGAGAAGACCGAAGCCGTGATTCGTATTAACAGCTGTACCCCACGACAGGCTGTCATGTATGCCACCAACCTGTTTCTGGACCAAGTTCTGACCTGGTGGAACAACCAAGTGCAGACACTGGGAGATGATGCTGCTTACTCCTTGTCATGGTTGGAGTTGAAAGAACTAATGATCGCCGAGTACTGCCCGGCAAGTGAAGTACAGAAGCTAGAGACTGAGTTCTGGAACCTCGCCATGGTTGGATCGGACGTAGCTGGTTACACGTCCAAATTCCATGACCTCTCCCGGTTAGTGCCTCGCCTGGTCACCCCGGAAAGCAAGAAGGTGGAAAGATACCTCTTCGGACTGGCACCACAGATACGCGGCATGGTCACTGCTTCCAAACCTACAACCATGCGCGAAGCTATCGACCTCGCCTTAAGCCTCACTGAAGACGCCATCCGAATGGGCACTCTAATCCGGAAAGTGTCAGGGTTGAAGCTTACTGAGTTCAGCAGTGTTGAGGGTAAGAATCTGGGTACAAGTTCAGTCGTCGGGTCAAGCGAACAGGGAAATAGGCCAAGGTTTGGGAAGCGTAAGCGCGACGAAAGGAAAAAGGATGGATCATCAGGTTCAGGGAAGAAAGGAAAAGGGTATGTGGCCACTGGACGTGGAAATAACGGGAAGCAAGGTTATCAGGGCAGGAACGAAGTGATATGCGGTAAGTGCCGTCGTTCGGGGCACAAGACAGAAGACTGCAGATCGGGAGCGCCAAAGAACGGAGGAGCGAGGCCCTGTTTCTCATGTGGATCGCTCGATCATTGGAAGAGGGACTGCCCCAAACTTAACAACCAAGCCCGTGGGCGAGCGTTCGTGATTGGTGCCGGTGACGCACGACAAGACCCTAATGTGGTCACTGGTACGTTCCCTCTAAATGGTCATTATGCTTCAGTATTGTTTGATACTGGCGCTGATTTTAGCTTCGTATCTGTCGAATTTAAAAGATTACTTGGTTTAAAGACTAGTAAGCTAGACACACCATACTCTATCGAACTAGCTAACGGTAAGACTATAGAAACTCGAGAGGTAGCGAAGGATTGTAAGTTGGATCTCTGTGGTCATGAGTTTGACATTGAGCTATTGCCAGTCGTACTGGGTAGCTTTGACATAGTCGTTGGCATGGATTGTCTATCCGCACACCGCGCCATCGTCGTGTGCAATGACAAAGTAATTCGAGTTCCCCTCGCAAGCGGTGAAACCCTATCGATCCAAGGGGAAAGGCGTGGAACGCCATTGAGAATTATTACCAGCATGAAAGCCAGGAAGTGCCTAAGGAAAGGTCTCGTCGCATTCTTGGCGCACGTGGTAGACAAGAAGGCCGACGAGCGAAAGCTAGAAGACATTCCAATAGCCAGAGACTTTCCAGATGTGTTCCCGGAAGATTTGCCGGGATTGCCACCACCCCGACAAGTCGAGTTTCGCATCGACCTTGTTCCAGGAGCAGCGCCGGTAGCGCGATCGCCATATCGCCTAGCTCCTTCTAAGATGCAGGAACTGTCTGGACAACTGCAAGAGTTGTTGGACAAAGGTTTCATAAGACCAAGCTTCTCACCCTGGGGAGCTCCCGTCTTATTCGTGAAAAAGAAGGATGGCACTTTTCGAATGTGCATCGACTATCGAGAGCTGAACAAGCTAACTATTAAAAATCGCTATCCTCTTCCCAGGATCGACGATTTGTTTGACCAACTTCAAGGATCCAGTTTCTACTCCAAGATTGATCTAAGGTCCGGTTATCATCAATTGCGTATTCAAGAAGAAGACGTGCCAAAAACAGCCTTCAGGACTCGTTATGGGCACTATGAGTTTCTGGTTATGCCATTCGGGTTAACTAACGCACCAGCTGTTTTCATGGACTTGATGAACCGAGTGTGCAAGCCATACCTGGACAAATTCGTCATTGTCTTCATTGATGACATCTTGATCTACTCACGCACTAAGGAGGAACACGAGGATCATCTCCGATTAATCCTCGAGGTACTTTGCAAAGAGAAACTCTATGCTAAGTTTTCAAAATGTGATTTTTGGATTCGAGAGGTTCACTTTTTAGGCCACGTGGTGAATGAAAAGGGTATACATGTCGATCCCGCCAAGATCGAAGCAATCAAGAATTGGGACGCCCCTAGAACTCCTACTGAAGTACGACAATTTCTTGGCCTTGCGGGTTACTACAGAAGGTTCATCGAGAACTTTTCTAAAATAGCACAGTCTTTAACCATGCTAACCCAAAAGGATAAGAAGTTTGAATGGACGGAAAGGCAGGAAGCAGCGTTTCAGTTGCTGAAGGATAAGTTGTGTGGCGCACCAATACTATCACTCCCCGATGGTACGGAAGACTTCGTAGTTTACTGTGACGCCTCTCATCAGGGATTGGGTTGTGTATTGATGCAGCGAGAGAAGGTCATAGCCTATGCTTCCAGACAGCTAAAGCTTCACGAGAAGAATTACACCACACATGATCTGGAACTAGGAGCCGTGGTATTCGCACTCAAGATATGGAGACACTATCTGTACGGAACCAAGTGTACGATCTTCACTGATCATAAAAGTTTGCAGCACATCTTTGACCAAAAGGAATTGAACATGCGACAACGGCGATGGGTCGAATTATTGAACGATTACGATTGTGAGATAAAGTACCATCCCAAGAAGGCAAACGTCGTAGCCGACGCCTTGAGTCGCAAGGAACGGGTTAAGCCACTGCGTGTCCGAGCTTTGGGTCTAACCATCCACACGAACCTGACTGACCGGATTCGTGAAGCTCAAACTAACGCCCTTAAACCCGAGAATGTCAAAGGTGAAAGATTGCGGAAGATGGTTGATTCACTGGAGTCAAAAGCGGATCAAGCTCTGTATTTCATGAATAGAATTTGGGTACCAGTGTACGGTGGATTGCGTGAACTGGTATTGGCCGAAGCCCACAGTTCGCGATATTCGGTTCACCCTGGAGCAGACAAGATGTTCCATGATCTAAAGGAATTTTACTGGTGGCCAAATTTCAAGAGAGATATAGCGGCATATGTTGCGCGATGTTTGACTTGCGCGAAGGTCAAGGCCGAGCATCAGATACCATCCGGTTTGCTCCAGCAACCGGAAATACCAGAATGGAAATGGGAAAGGATCACTATGGATTTCATTACCAAGTTGCCCAGGACAACAAGCGGCCATGACATGATCTGGGTAATCGTTGATCGATTGACAAAATCTGCACACTTCCTCCCCATTCGCGAAACGGATAAGTTGGAGAAACTGACCCGTTTGTATATTAAGGAAGTTGTGTCGAAACACGGTGTACCTATTTCCATCATCTCCGATCGAGATAGTCGTTTCACCTCAAGATTTTGGGAAAGTTTGAATGAAGCCCTCGGTACTCGCCTTGACATGAGTACCGCATATCATCCACAAACCGATGGTCAGAGTGAACGGACCATCCAGACCTTGGAAGATATGCTACGGGCATGCGCAATCGATTTCAGCGGAAGTTGGGATACACACTTGCCACTGGTAGAGTTTTCGTATAACAACAGCTACCACACGAGCATTCAAGCTGCACCTTTTGAAGCTCTATATGGACGCAAGTGTAGATCGCCTCTATGTTGGGCCGAAGTTGGCGAAAAGCGACTTACCGGGCCCGAAATTGTTCAAGAAACGACGGATAAGGTCTTTCTGATTAGAGAACGTCTCAAAGCGGCACGTGACCGACAGAAAAGCTACGCAGACATGAGGAGGAAGCCTTTGGAATTTCAAGTCGGAGACAGGGTCCTACTAAAGGTGTCACCTTGGAAAGGTGTCGCGCGCTTTGGGAAACGCGGAAAACTAAACCCACGATATGTTGGACCATTTGAAATCCTGTCCAGAGTACGCCCCGTAGCGTACAAGCTCAAGTTACCACAAGAGCTTAACGGTGTGCATGACACGTTCCACGTGTCGAACTTGAAAAAGTGCTTATCCGACGAAACCCTCATCATCCCCGCAGACGAAATCCACATTGACGACAAGTTACACTTCGTCGAAGAGCCAATCGAAGTAACCGATTGGAAGGTCCAAAAGCTGAGACGCAGTAAGATCAGGTTGGTCAAGGTGCGTTGGAATGCCAAGCGTGGACCGGAGTTCACGTGGGAAAGGCTGGACCGGATGAAGCAAAAGTATCCCGCCCTATTCGAGAAGACCCCTATACCGGAGAGCTCGAAGTGAATTCCGGGACGGAATTCTCTTAACGGGGGAGAATGTAACAACCGGCAAAATTAAGGTAATTCCGTACTAATTAATTAAACGCGATTAACGTAATTAACCGTAATTATGTGCTGAATATCTAATCGAGGCCTTAGAAAGATAGGAATTCCCAAATAATGCATAGGAATGCATAAGTTTAATAGCAAAGCTTGATAGGATCATGCGCAGACAAACTATCCGGTATGGACACTGGCGATTACCCGGTAAAACTTAAATAAGCGAAACGAACTCCGGACACCCGGAATATAAAATAAATAATATTTTCACGAAATATTATGAGTTTTGGAAACCCAAAGCCATACGTGAAAGCTTATTGCACAAATCTCCCGGTAACGAATAAAGTGCGCGTACCGCACCCGATACGCGCGTAACACGCAAATTCACCCGGCAAAAGCCGAAATAAATTATCAGTAATTTAACTGGGCAAAATTTTATGAATATTAACGGTATTTTAATATTGAGGTAAACCGCGAATAAAATTCGAGAAATACCCGGGCGGTACCCGAAAGGAATTAACTTAAACATAATATGGAGAAGTAATTAGCAAAGTGGACCCCACCAAACACCCCATAGGGGCCGGCCAAAGGGCCACTTAAGTGTAGTTCACTTAAGCTTTTTTTTTTAAATCTTCCATATCATTAGCAATGATGGGCTTGCATGAAAAAGGATTGGATAAGAGATTAACCAAATCATTTCTTCTTCTCTCTCTCTTAAACTCGGCCAAACACCCTCTTATAACACCACTAGATATTTTTTGTGATCTTGCATAATCCTTCCATATCTACATAATCCAAGACAAGATTTAGGTGATCTTTGGAAGATTGAGTAAGATAGCATAAATACACTTGATGAACACTTGAAGAAAACACAAAAATTCTCTTCTTTTTCTTCCTCTTGGCCGTAGCTTTCCACCCCCATATTAACACTTTTCTTTCAATTTTTACACTACCAAATTACCTCTAGATCATTATCCTTCAAAACCCCATTGTGTGTTTCAAGAGCTTGGAGCTTAACCCATTGGAAGAACACACTAAAACCCCATCCAATCCAAGGATTCTTGTCTTCCCTAGCCTTGTGCTAGTAGTAAGTTTTACCTTGTTTTGATTAATAATGTTCATATTAAGTGTCTTATGAGCAAGTTGTGCATTGATGGGAAATGTGGTTTTGAGATAATGAATCTACTTGAATAAAAATGGAAGAATAATAATATGAAGAAATCTTAGATTATTATTAATAAAAGTGGTATTTTGAAGAAAATATAATAATAAGAACATGCATGTAAGTTGGAAGATGAGAAGAACTAGATTTTGGAAAATGACTTGAATATGATGAAAAGTGGTTTTAATCATCATAAGATGACTAGTTAATGTCAAAAAGTTGTTAAAAAGGATTATAAAATCATAGATGAAAAAGTTTCATCTTCAAAGTCCACTAAAATGGAGAAAAATGCTAACTTTGGAAGTTAGAGTAGAAAAAGGCAACATTTGAAAGTTAAGGGACTAATGTTGTAACTTTGGAAGTTAGAGGACTAAAATAAGTATTTTATAAACCTTGGTCCAAAAATATATAAACGGAAAGTTTGGTGTCAAAAACGTAAATAATGATTTCTACAAGTGTAGTTTTAATAAACATAAGAAACTTATCCATGTGTAAGTTAAAAAGTGATTCTTCATAAAAGTATAAGTTTTATAAAAATAAAAGAAGTAACACAAGGATTTTATAAAATAAGGATTTTATAAAATAAGATTTTATAAAATAAAGACTTGGGAAGACTTGTACAAAAATGGATACTTTTATATAAATGGGAATATAAAAGTATCGGAAACATTTTTGTGTAACAAGTTGGACAAGTCGAGCTAAAACGTACAAAGTATATTTTTCCAAGAAATAAACGTTCGGAATCGGAAGTAGGAACAATACTTCCATGAGAACGCACAACAGAGATAGATATGAAAAACGCTAACTAACGAACTTAGTTACACGAACCAACGTAAACGGACATATGAGGAAAAGACCATTACGTCGAGATAAAAATGTACATATATATTTTAAGGAAATAAAATATATATATAACAAGGGTGAAACGTGCGTAACACTTTCCTAAGTGTAGAAAGAATATTCGTGGAAAAGGAGAAACATAACGTAACAAATTAAAAACGCTAAAACGACACGTGAACTTAACAAGTAGCATCCACGCGATGGTATATGTACATGTACTCGTTTTCGACGAAATTCTAGTGTATCTATTTAAATGGGAAAATAGATATGCGAGAAGGAAAACCGAGACGAGTAGGTGAAATATATCTACGAACGCGTGAATACCGACAAGACTCTAGTACATTTATTTAAATGGGAAAATAAATGTACGGTATGGTAAGTCTAGTCGGGCGTTAAGA
This sequence comes from Ambrosia x helenae, assembly GCA_030844895.1. Taxonomy (NCBI): domain Eukaryota; kingdom Viridiplantae; phylum Streptophyta; class Magnoliopsida; order Asterales; family Asteraceae; genus Ambrosia; species Ambrosia x helenae. Next base: position 64,160,217 of record CM061234.1, on the reverse strand, counting down.
TTATGTTACCAAACGACAAAGACTTAGCATATTTATTTAAATGGGAAAATAAATATGTGGCAAAGTCGGGTCGGATAATAAGAAAAACACTTTATATCGAGCGAAACGACCCTAAGTATAATTATTTAAATGGGAAAATAATTATACGTTGGGTAGAGTCGTGTCGAGTATAATGTTGTACAAGTCTTAAAGAATATTAATAAGGATAATATACGACTTGTAAGGAAAGGGTAATCCATCGCCATTGAACCTAGGATACGAAACTATTAAACGGGAATTGGGATAGAGACGTGGTCGGGAAGTTGGGTGTACAACTTGCCAAGGCACATACACCATAGGTGTAAGTGACTTATACGCCTAGAACCTTTGTAGGTACGGGATCACAAACCTTACTATTCTTTGAGCCGAGCACAGTTACAGGTGAGTCTCACGGCCCCATTTCTAAACTATTTAACGTTTTTACGGGGGAAAGATATGTTGGGATTGTATGACGGGTTGGATACTTGAGTAAAGATCGCCACTCGGGGTTGAGACCTCCCCACTATAATCATTAATTCAGAAATGAGAAACCAAAGGAATATTTGGATAGTACTATTGGTGCCTGACAAGGCCCACCCCTAATCGATAGCGTCGATAATGCATCGGCGTATGCCTGGGGTGCACTTATTCTGAAATAAAGTCGTAGGAATACCGAGTAACGACTTGGGGCGGGGCATTATTAATTGTCTTGGTTTGGTTATAGGCTCAAGTAAATTGTAGGACTTTGCAACTCCTATAAATGTCATAACAAGGATATTCCCACTTTATAAAGATTTATCAAATTAAAACCTGTGAACTCACCAATATTTATATATTGACGATTTTCAAACATATCTTTCAGGTAATTGATTGATGGAAGCTAGCATGGCGAGCAGGGTCGGGGATATCTCCAAGTTGGGCGTTGGGAATGTCGTAAAAGGGTCTCATCTCTTTATTCCATGGACTTAGGGGTAAAGGGAGGAGCCTCCTTATCAATTTCAAAAACAATTTATAATTATGTATGGATAATTTGACATGATTATTAGCATTGAATAAATGCCCGTTTTTCTAATTACTATTGTGGTTTGCATTAAACTTGGCTTAATACTTTTGAACCGTCGCGCCACGTGTTTCCGCCTTAGACGTGGTGTGACACTATTCTTATCTAATAAACCTCCTGTCAAAGATAGCTCACTAGACTCAAGGCGGGACAAGTGTAGAAATGCTAAGATGGATCCGGATCGCCCTAGCGTACCAAAATCCCACAGAAATCAGATTAAAACCTCTCCTGGATTAAAACCCTCAAACTATGAAGCAGACTTAAACTCTACTGATGAAAACCTAGGAAAACTCTAAACACGGACAAGTAGCGACTCCCGCCCTAGCGCTTGCCAACTACCGAACAATGCCTAGTTAGTTACCTAGCAAACTCGAGTTAGATTTCTCACCCTCAAGAATGGACTGCACGTCTTAGTTAATTTATTATATTAGTTTGTTATACTTGTGTCGTACTCCAACTCCAAATGCTAGCACGCTAACCTAAGTTGACGAACTAGATTGATTTCAAGACCTAGGGGGTATCTCTACATGCCTAGCTCCACAAAACCAATAAACAAACTTCAAATAAAATCAACACCAACACACATATATCAAATCCAACAATAAAATTAAAGTCATGTAATCCTACACATCAAGATTAAAAACCAAAAATCATTAAAAACTGCAAATTACGTGTCTAGTTCATAAACCTAAGCAACCATGGAAGTCTAGTTCATAATCTTTATAAACATCACAAAATAAATAAAAATAGTTTTAACCATGTCTATAAAAATATAGAGCGAAAACTAAACCTAACCCAAGACTCGTTGGCTTTTGATCTTTAACGTGCCCGTGGCCTTTTCTCCTTCCGTGCCCGTTCGCTCGTCACCGTGGTTGACCGTTGACTTTCTGTACGATCGTATAAGAATTGGAATTTTTGTTGAATGAATATTGACCAAAACCTTTGGCTCCTGTTCCTTCTGCGGCTGTTGATAATATGTTCCCCTAAAAAATTGTGTTGTTCGATGATAATATCCACCTCCCAATTGCCGTCCCTAGTTATCTTAATCTATATCCATATCACATTTTTTGGGCCTTGGGAAGTGACCCAAGGTCACGGTTTTTTTATTTTTTTTTTTCTTTTAATTATTATTATTATTATTTATAGTATTATAACTCGGTGCTCTACACTCGGGTGTTCTTGGCTTGACCAAAGTTCATCGTTTACGCTTCAACGTTCACACGAACACCTACCAAAATATAAAATAAATAAATAAGTACTAAAAATTAATAAAAATCTATACAATGACAAAAATAGGCCAACAAACGAATACACGCCTAAAACTACTAAAAACTATATACAAAAGACTAAATTATGACTCAAACTACATAGGAAAATGGATGTGTTTTACGACACATCAACCACCAATACCAAAAAGAATCGACTTATGTAAGTTTATTTTCAACCCTGAGCACAAGTAGAAAATTCTAAGGATCCTCTTCATGTTCTTGAAATTAAAAGCGGACCATTCCCCCATCAACATGGCATCATCGGCATACAACAAATGAGATAGAATCGGTCCTTCATTGGGAAGCCGTAAACCATCAAATGCACCGATATCACAAGCCTTTTTCATCATACCGCAGAAAGCCTCCATCACAATAATGAACAGAAAAGGCGAAATCGGATCACTCTGTCTAATACCTTTTTGACACCCAAACTCAAAGGTAGGAGACCCATTCACCAGAATAGAGGACCTAGCCGACATCAAAATACCACGAATCCACTCACACCACAAAGGGGGAAAATCCATTTGGGTCATAACCGATAATAAAAATTCCCAATTGACGTTATCATAAGCTTTATCAAATTCAATTTTGAACAGGAACATCTTTTTACCTCTCTTTTTAGCCCACGTGATCACCTCGTTAGTCATTAATGGCCCGTCTAAAATGTACCTCCCTGACAAGAAAGCGGATTGGTGTTCAGAAACAATATTACCGATAACCAACCTAAGGCGATTAGCTAAGGTCTTTGAGACAACCACACTAATACACCCAATAAGGTTAATCGAACGAAAATCCCCAAGCACATCCGGATCACTCACCTTAGGAATTAACGTGATAAACGACGAAGCCACCCCCGATCTGAACCGACCTGTAGCGTGAAACCTGTTCAATATATCCACAAAATCTGTCTCGAGCAAATCCCAAAAGGCCCGAATGAAATGAAAATTGAAACCATCTAGACCTGGCGCCTTGTCCACACCACAATCAAACACCGCCCGTTTGACTTCTTGGACCGAAAACACTTCCACAAGATTTGCAGCTTCAACATCCGAAACCTTCTTCGTACCATAACAATTCAGCTTGGGCCTAACCGCCATTTTCTCCTTAAACTTATCCCTAAAGAATCCAAGAATTTCCCGTTTAATCACGTGAGGCTTAGATTTCCAAATCCCATTAACCATCAAACCCGGAAAATAATTAGCCGCCTTCCTCTTATTAATGCACCCATGAAAATACTTCGTGTTATCATCCCCGTTGGAAGCCCAATTACTACGAGTTTTCTGCTCCAAATCACTTTGGCCAAAAAACTCAAGTTCCTTTAACCTCTTCTTTATTTCTTACAAAGACCACACCTCATCCTCCGAAAGATCACGAACTTCCATAATGTCATCAAAATCCTTACGCTCCTGCTCTAACACCCTCTGCTCCTCCAATTCTTTTTTCTTGCCACCCACTGAGTAATAATATCCCGAAGATACTTGAGCTTTAGAGCCAACTTAGAATCCGGTTCCCCCACAAAACTACCCGAAACAAGCGACTTCTTCACTAAATCTCCAAAACCTTCACGGCCAAGCCATGAGTTGTAAAACCTAAAAGGTTTCGAACCAAAGTTCCTCGACACTGTATTCAACACTAAAGGACTATGATCGGATATATACCTCTCAACGGCTAAATACTCGGCACTCGCCAAGTCATGAAAAAACCCCAATTCATAAATATTCTATCAATACGGCTCATTTTAGTGCCTGCAACGAAAGTAAAACATCTCCCTTTTAAGGAATACTCATGAAGATTCGTCTCATCTATAAACCCGTTAAATTCATTCGCATATGCCGTCGAAAAAACCGAGTTACGCCTATCACTTTCACTCCTAACCGAGTTGAAATCACCCGCCACCATCCACAACCCCTCCCCATCACCCGCTAAACGCCCAATCTCCAACCACAACACCCTTTTATTCACTAAAGTTTGTGGAGCATACACGTTGAGAACACGAGACACCTCCCCACATCCTTTAACCTTACCCGAGACAAGCAAAAAGTTAGACGCTTTAACCACTTCCACCCAGCTGAAAACTCTTGGATCCACAAGGAAATCAAACCACCCGATCTACCATTCGAAGGAATCTAGTCAAACAAATAATCATTATTACCCCAAAACCTACTTAAATCCACCAAGTCCAAAGAAGTAAATTGCGTCTCCTGAAACAACATGAAATTCACCTCATATTTCACCCGAATGCCACGAATCCAGTCCGCTTTACTAACATTCCCCAAACCACGAATATTCCATGACAAAATATTCATAATTCACCTACTTGATAACCTTCACATCTCAACACCTCTTGGACATTAGGAATAAAGCTACCCAAATCCTCTGCACCCAAAGCAAGCCCCAAAGCCACCGTCTCTTTAGTCTCATTAACATTCACCTCATTCTCCCTTGGGTTAACGTCAATATGGCCGGGCAACTCCACCAACGTTTGCCTACATGTCTCATCCCTACTACTGATAACAGCTTCTTCACGTGGATCCTCAACTCCCAAATTAACGGCATAAATGTTATTAACCGGTGTGACAAAGGAAGCATCATCCAACACATCTTCCTTTTTAGTAGACTCATCACTCTGGGACAAAATGCCAATCTACTTGTCCAAACCAAACAAATCATTCTCCTCCCTGAACCGTTTCCTAGGACGATCTTGCGATCCAGTAGAACCACTCCTCTTCTGAAATAAGGTCTTCCTACGAAACTTCTTCCGCTTAACGGATTGCACCGCTGTCTGGATAGGACTCGCCGATACCCCATCAACCTTCATATTGTTCCCATCACAATCCCCCACTCTATCCACCTTGTTATTGACGATCTCTTCCACTCTAACCTCCCCCTCTTCTAACTCATCATCAGGTCTCACCTCCTCAACATGACTCGCGTCCACATCCCTATCCTCCTGATCCGAAGAGTTACTATCTGCCAACAAGTCCTCCACACAATCCGGTACCTACTCTCTCACATCTTCATCGATCCACACCTTAAACGTAACTCCTCGCCAATTGATATCCACTCGATCAGCAGTACGACACAATTCTTACATAATACACCAATGTAAGCATACGAAAATTCTTTATCAGCAACCGACAAACTTTCCGATCTCACAACTTTGCCATATCTCCCACCTACCATCGAAAAAACCTGCTCTAGAGCCAATTGAACAGGAACCCCATGCACCTGTAACCAAGCTAAATGTTCCTCCCCTCCTTTCGTAGCCCCATCCCATCCCTGTAAATCTTCAAACCAAGCAGACCACGAAACCTTATCCTCCAAGAACCTTGAAGCCTCCACAGAACTATGAAAAATCATTAGCACATGAAACCCACCCATATATTTGATACTATCCAAATACCAACCATTCTTTAAGGCGATTTTGTTCAACGAAATTAACGTAGTGAAATCCACCACTTTACCCCTCGACGCAACTCCATGCCACTGATCAAATTATAGGGCTTCAACATTGTCGTCCACCTTGATAACATCCACCTTGTTTTTATATAGCACCGAATCCAGAAAAGATCGCCCTCCTCCCACCTCAGCCGAACCTACACCACTACCATTACCATCCATACCACGAGCCGCTCCGCCTACGTTAGGGTTTGCATGGGCATGAATAGTATTACTCTTTGCCTTTCCTTTCCTATCATCCACCGGTCTATCAACGACATTCCCATCCACAAACCTAGCAATCGCTACAAAGAGTTTATAAGATCCGATCCAAACATCTCCCATATCTGTTTCCAAACGTTTCACATAAGCCACATCCCTAAACGACACAAAAGCGAACCGTTTCCCCATCGATCTAGTTTCCTTACAATGTAGGAACCCTCAAACATCCCAAACCTAGCAAACGTCACCTTAAGATCTGAAGATGAACACTTCGGAGGAATATTCGACAAAAAAAACTTCGAGATTACCTTATTATTGCTTCCATCTTGACTAGATCCCTTTCTCCCTTTCCTCGTAGGTACATCCTGCCAATCGTCCTCGTTCCGCCGTATGTCGCCCGACATTCTCGGAGCAACTAGGGTTTTTTGCCTTTTCCAATGTGTATCAACAACAACAACAACAACCAAGCCCAGTAAATCCCACAAATAGCAAAGCTATTTGTAGGGTCTGGGGAGGGTGGGATGTAGGCAAGCCTTACCTCTACCCCTAAAGGTAAAGAGGCTGCTTCCAGAGAGACACTATGCTCAATATATTGTGACATCCGTCACTTTTTATTTTATTTTTATAATAATAATAATAATAATAATAATAATAATAATAATAATAATAATAATAATAATAGCCTAGTCCAAACCCAACACCTCTAAATCAAACCCAACCCAACCATAACCCAACCTTTTTCTTTCCTTTACAATTGTTGGAGCTGGACCCTGCTGAGCCCAAGAAGTCCGGCCCATCACTTTGTCTTTCACCCTTAGACTGGCCCAAGAGACACTGCAGCCCAACAACAGACCAAGCCCAAACCCCCTTGCATCTGTTTAAAAAAAAAAAAGAGAAAACCGCCTCTGCCCGGATTCGAACCGGAGCAGAAGCCGGGTCACACACTAACACCCACACGCTGAAACCAATTGAGCCAAAGCTCATTTCTGAATTAAACTCAACCTTATTTATATTTAAACCCTTTCTAAATCGAACCTGAATGCTGTATCTTCTCCTTCTTCTCTGCTGATCGATCGCTGCACAACCAATTGGGATTGACTTTTCTTTTTAAACATGGAAACAAAGGAACAGCTTTTGACTCGCGAATTCCGGTCTATTACAAGTCAAAAACGCGTATAATTATCATTAATTCACATCAATATTTCCTATTCACGCGAAACCCAATTAATACATAGTCAAACCTTCCAATCCATCAATCTAGACTACAACACTATAAATTGAACCTTGCTGGACCTTCACAACTCGCCGAAACACAAACCCTCACTATCAATTTCTGTTAAAATCATCTGTATAAGAGTAATCGTTTGAAGTTTGACTTTTCTGTTGACTCGACAATTATCACGACATCGTTCTTGTAAGTTAAATATTTTTGATGGGTTTTAGTCTTCGGTATACACGCATCAATAACCCTAAGGTTAATTGGGTTATTGATGTGTGAATCATTCGATTACAAAAGCTAGGGCTCGAATCACTTGATTTGGGGAAGAACACATGTAGTAGTTAGCGTATAAGATTATTTTGAAATAAAGATTATCACCAACTGATCACACAGATCAGTTGGTAGGCACGAGTCATGATAAGGCTTGGACCGGCTCTGATGCAGGTTCGAGTCCCTTAAAGATCATATTTTTTTTACCCCTTTATCTACACATTTAAACCTTCAAATCTTTCAAAATAGATTTAAAATACCAAATGTGATTTATAAATCCTATAAAATTTATTTTATGCAATTCAAATGGTAATGTTTATTATCCAATTTTTAGATTTTCAAAAATCATTTATTTTATATATATTATAAATATTACAAGTTTATTCATTTATAATTGTAAAATTTAATAAAAATATCTAAACGATTTTATAAAATTCCACAAAAATTATTCTAAACTTGTACATCCTTAAACATTTCAGAAATTATTTTTTAATTCACAAAAACCGTGCATTTTAATCTCTTATTATACATACTATTTGAAAACCGGACACCTAACTTTACCTATCATTTTCCATATTTTATATAATGCAAGCTTCAAAATCAGGGACATTTTTTTTTTAATTTTTTCATTTTTTTTTAATTTTTTTTTAGACTCAAAACGACTCTATATACAAACTAGACGACAGTTTCCATCCCCACACTTAAACTCTACATTGCCCTCAATGTAGGAATAGAAAACGACTACAACAACAACAACAACAACAACCGTACCCAGGAAATCCCACTAATAGCAACGCTATTCGTAGGGTCTGGGGAGGGTAGGATGTAGGCAAACCTTACCCCTATCTTTAGAGATAGAGAGGCTGCTTCCAGAGAGACCCCCGGCTCGACAAAAACAAAATGCACACTGTATATTAATGAATAATTAGGCAATCACTAAACACTAAAAAAAACAAAAATAAAATAAAATAGTGGATGTATAACATGATACAACATACAGATATATTTATATATATATATATATATATATATATACATGCATAGAGGCCAACCCTAAATCCTAAGTAGTCTTAAATCCTAAAAATCTTTAACTTTAATCCTACGTCTCCACGAATTCCTATCTTGGACCATATCCTCTGAGAGGTGCAATTCTAACAGATCTTGTCTAATCCGATCGACCCAAGTCAATTTGGGTCTGCCTCTACTCCTCCTCCCCTCCACCGTGAGGTGTTCCACTCTTCTGACTGGGGCTGTCGTATGTCTCCGCTTCACATGACCAAACCATCTTAATCTTCCCTCCTTTATCTTATCTGCTATGTTAGCCACTTCTAACCTCTTCCTAAGAACCTCATTTCTAATCCGATCTAACCTAGTGTGCCCACACATCCACCTCAACATTCTCATCTCCGCCACTTCCATCTTTCGTAACTGTGTCTTTTTGATGGCCCAGCAGTCTGTCCCATAAATCATAGCAGGTCGGACTGCAACCCTATAAAATTTTCCCTTTAGTTTAGTTGGGAACCTCTTATCGCCCAGAACTCCAGATGCTGCTCTCCACTTACACCATCCAGCCTGAATACGATGTGCGACGTCACTATCAATCTCTCCGTCCCTTTGGACGAACGATCCTAAGTACTTAAACTTAGTTACTTGCGGGACCACATGACCCTCAATGGTGATCTGGGTGCGATCTTCGTAGTTTGTCCGCTGAAATCGCAGTGCATGTACTCCGTCTTAGAGCGACTAATCCTTAAACCTTTTCCCTCCAAAGCTGTTCGCCATCCTTCTAGCCTCATATTCAAACTTTGCTTAGTTTCCGCGATCAATACAATGTCGTCAGCAAAAAGCATGCACCACGGTAGTGTCTCCTGAATGGACTTTGACACCTCGTCTAGAATAACCGCAAAAAGAAACGGGCTCAACGCGGACCCTTGATGGAGCCCTACCTCCACGGGAAAGAAATCAGTATCTCCTACAGGCGCACGAACACTAGTTTCAGTCCTATCATACATATCTCTAGTAATGTTAACATACTTACTCGGGATCCCTCTAGCCTCCAAACTATCCCAAATCAGTTTACGAGGTACACTATCGTAGGCCTTTTCTAGATCAATGAACACCATATGGAGGTCTCGTTTCTTCTCCCTATACTTTTCCATCAGGCTCCTTAGTATGTATATCGCTTCTGTAGTTGACCTTCCTGGCATGAAGCCAAATTGATTTACAGTAACCTGGGTTTCTCTTCTAATCCTAGTCTCAATTACTCTCTCCCATAATTTCATAGTATGGCTCAGCAGCTTAATACCTCTGTAATTCCCACAACATTGTGCGTCTCCTTTGTTCTTATATACAGGCACTACAACACTACTCCTCCACTGATCTGGCATTCTTCCAGATTTAAATATAAGGTTGAAGAAAATAGTTAGCCATTGCACTCCTTCCTCTCCCAAACACTTCCAAGCCTCAATCGGGATGTTGTCCGGGCCAACTGCCTTAGCCTTTCCCATCTTCCTAAGTGCTGACCTCACCTCTTCCTGTGTGATACGGCGACAGTAGCAGTGATTTCGTTGTGGCGTTTGGGTAGTTGGGTTGTCGATCTCCTGGTAGTGAGTCATCCCGTCATTGAAAAGGCCGTAAAAGTACGCTTTCCATCTCCTCTTTATGTCATCCTCTTTGACTAAAACATGCCCATCCTCTCCCTTTATAAACTTAACTACCCCTAAATCTCGCTTCCTACGCTCCCTAGCTTTTGCAATCCTAAACATATCATGTTCCCCCTCCTTTGTTTCCAGGCGCTCGTACATCTTCTTATATGCCGTGTTCTTTGCCTCTGTCACTGCCTTCTTCGCCTCCATCTTGGCCTTCTTGTATGCCTCCCTTAAAGACACTCGATTCTCCTCATCAGTGCACCCCAAAAGCTCCCTAAAACTCGTATGCTTATCTCTTATTTTGTTTTTCACTTCCTCACTCCACCACCAGGACTCCTTATGCTCGCCGACTTTTCCTGAGGTAACCCCTAGAGTATCATGCGCCACTTGGATAATTGTGGTCGCCACATCCTCCCACATTTGGTTTGTGTCCCCCTCAAGTCGAGCTGATAATCTGGAGATGACCTTATCTCGAAACACTAGACTCCTATCGCCCTTCAAGTTACCCCAACGGGTCCTAGGTCGCAGTCTTCTCTCCCTCCTAGCAATTCTTTCACTCATGGCTATATCTGCCACCAGTAGACGGTGTTGGGCCACTGCGGCCTCCCCTGGTATAACCTTGCAGTCCTTCCACCATCGTCTATCACCTTGCCTCATCAAAATGTAATCTATCTGAGTGCTACGACCCCCACTGCTAAAAGTGATTAATTGGGATTCTCTCTTCCTAAAGAACGAGTTTAAAATGCCTAAGTTGTGGGCCACCGCAAAGTCTAAAAGGTCCCTACCTGGGTCGTTCCTAACACCAAATCCAAAACCCCCATGAACTGCTGGGAAACCATCGATATCCTTGCCAATGTGGCCGTTAAAATCGCCTCCTATACAGATTCGCTCCCCTACCGGTATAGCACTCACAACCCCGTCTAGGCACTCCCAGAAGTCTCTCTTTTCCTGGTCCCCTATTCCCACCTGAGGTGCGTATGCGCAAACCAATGCCACTACTTCACCCCCCAGAATCAACCTTAGTACCATAATCCTATCATTGTGCCGCACCACTTCGACCACATTTCTATACAAATCCAACGCCACTAGAAATCCCACCCCATTCTTTGCCCCATTAGACCCCGAATACACTAATTTGTACCCATTACACTCTGCCCCTTTATGCCCCTTCCACTTAGTCTCTTGTAGGCATGCTATCCCTACCTTGTGCTTTTTGAGTGTGTCTATCACCTCCAACAATTTACCACTAAGAGTACCTACATTCCAAGACGCAACACGCAACTTATACCCTCTACCCTTTCCCTTGCCTACACCTCTCTTCCTTGGACACGATCTCAAGTAAACATGACGACTCCTATCTTCTATAGTTGCAGTATATCACCCACACAGGCTTTATCGTTTTTTTTTTTCAGTGTAAGAAAAGCACAAACAAAATCAGATTATTATCCCAAACCACTCATCAAAACAACGGTTTCAAAATTAATAATTGCACTTCAGATGATGAGACTGACTTACCTGTATGGGATGATGAGACTGACTTACCTGTGTGTCAGATGATGAGACTGACTTACCTGTATGGGATCTCCGGTGGTCGGGCGGACTTGGCTGGAGAAGAAAGGCTTGGCCGGAGAAGAGAAGACTTGGCCGGAGAAAGTAGTTGGGGGTGTACGGAGGAGAAGAAGAAACGGTAACTTCAAAATTAATAATTGTACTTCACCAACTCAGAAAATAATAATTGTACTTCACCGATCAGAACCAAGATAACTTCTTGGTCTCTCTCAACGTCACCGATCTGGATCTAGGGTTCCAATCGATAACAGGTCAGATATAACAAATTGAAGGTTAAGAATAACGACTCAAAACAAAAAATAAATTCCGAATACAAAAATAAAAAGACAAGGGCAAATTGAAAAGGACTTAGCTGGTTAATTTTTTTTTCGTAAGCTCCAAAACTCTAGTCCAATCCAGCTAGACCGTATAGCATTTCATTCGCGATCGGCTCTGACACAATGGTAAACTCTGGGCTTGCCTTGATAAATAATAACAGCTCCGGAATCACCCGAATGGAGATTGAGTACGGGTGGTGTAATCCAAACCTGCGCAAAACGAAACAAACAAAACCCGAGCATAATACCGAACCACACAAAAATAAAAAGACTCAAACTACTAATTTAGACTCATAATATAACAACAAACAAGAATACGTACTTGCTTGGCAAAATGGCGGTGAATGGTGGTAGAACCAAATGGGTAGAAAGAAAGAAAAAAAATGGTTCTCGCTCAACGTGAAGGACACTGGTGATCACAACACGCGTTGCAAGAGAGAATATATATATATATATATATATATATATATATATATATATATAACTCTTCGGGGTAATAGCTGGTCGCATGAGGCGAACAGGTCAGCCCAGACTCCTCTCATTACGTGAAAAGTCTTTTTTCACAGAAAGTTAATTAATTTTTTGTTTTTTGTTTTTTTTTTAAGAAAAATTCTCTTTTTTATTACCCAAACATTTACCAAAACTCCCACTCATAAAATATATATAAAGATAAATACATGGGATCCGCTCATGTGAAATTTCCTCTACCTAAGCAAACACGCAAACAGACTCAAAGACACAAAAACAAAGATAAAATAGAAAGATTAAAACCTATGAATCACTACCAAACGACGGACCACAATTAAAAAAATGAAAAGCTAGAAAAAAAATAAGTATAAATATAAATTTACAAACTCTACAGAGCCTCCCCACACTTAAACTTAATCAGGGGGCTTCTCTTTTATCTGGACCCGATCCAACCCGTTTAATTCCACCCGGTCCTCGTTAACAATTGAATATTTATTAGTGGAATTGAAAAATAATCTAAGCATTCTTAACGGGTCAGACCACCAAAATTTAAACTTACCTGGATTGAACCGGATGCGTGGCATGTAGCAAGAAGACTGATCGTGCTTGACTTTCACTGGCTTCTTCTTCTCCAACTCGTGCCAGCCGTTGATCCTCGTCCGATTCCGATTCCGATTCTGATCCTTTCTTTTTCTCTTCCTTGCCCTCTCCCGTGGTGTTGTTGATTTTGAAGTTCCATCTATTACTAATACCACGGGCCAGCTATGGTGCGCTTCTTCTTCCACCATTTCCACGGGATGATCCCCACACTTATTTCTTTCATCTGGTGCAGGTTCAGTCATGTCTGTCGGTTCACCTTCGAGTAGGGCATCTAGGTATGCTATATCCCCATCGGGATCAGACTCCCCTACTTCCTCATAAATAGGCAAACCCTCTAACTCTAGATCTAAAAACTCATCCTCTTCAGACAACGACTTCTCACTCACCTCGTTGTCTTCCTCTGCACCAAACATCATATCTATGGAGTCCCCCAATTCCACTTCTTCTATCACTTCTCTCCTCACCAACGACCTTTGATACGCCGCCCATTCTTCTTCGTCGTCCTCTTCATCAGAGTCACTCCCAAAATCATATATACTAACCTGTGGCACCAGAGGTGGGACTTAAATGTCCATTTTCGTCTCCGTGATTGGGATGATCTCTTCATCTGACTCGTCTGCGTATTCCATGATCGGCTCTTTCCCCTCTTCTGGAAACGTTGGGAACAACTCCCCTCGAGCGTTCATGTACCCGAGGTAGTTGCCCTTCTCATCATATGTATAACCGACTGTCGGCGGCTGCTCTTGCTGAACCTTTTCTTTTTCTTCCTTTAATTTCCTAGCAATGTCTTCTACTGTTCGTTGAAGATCTAAAAGAGCAGCCTGTCGGTCTTTTATGAGGATGTCGTGGTTTTTTAGGAGGGTGTCCTGCTCTGCTAACATGTTCTGGGTATTGGCATCCTTAGCAACTAGTAATGTCAACAGACTTTCTATTTTACTCCAATCATTACCACTATTCTCACAAGAATTGCCTCCAGAAAATTGATCAGGATACTGATAAAAATGTGGCTGCTGATACGAGTCATCATAATAATATGTAGGACACCCCTGTGAATAGTATGGCTGCAGCTGCACAAAGGAATTAGCATAATAATGTGCAGAGGACCCCTCATATTTTGTGGAAATCTAACGGTAAAATAGGGTCCTCCACAAATTTCAAACATATTTACAGACTCGACAGAAATTAAATACACAAACAATTAGACTCCTACGACTCACTATACAAAAAGACAGACTCAACACAAAACACAAGTAGCACAGATATAGCAGATAAGTGTAATCAAAGCTAGTAAACGCAATCGCCAAGAGTCCCCGGCAACGGCGCCAAAAACTTGATGTGCTAAAAGTAGTTTAATAAAAATAACTAAATTAAACCTAAACTAGACACCTAGTAATACTCTAGACTCTCTAAAACTAAACTACTGACAGGCAAGTGAACCTATCGACTCTAGTATAGCTAAAGTAAGTCCGGATATCGAACCCACGAGACTCTAATGGAAAACGAAAACTAGACTCGATTACTTATCCTAAATATCTATTAAATTAATTTATTATTTTAAAAGGGGGATTTTACTGAAAAATAAATTTCAATAAAATAAAGGTTAACTAAAATTTACTAAACTGAACTAGAGACACGAACTTAGTTGAGCTGAATTCAGATGATGACAAGACACTACCTAGACCAGACTCCTAACTATGCCTGATAAGCTTCTATGGTTATGGAACTGATTTGGAACCGGGATCTTAAAATACTAAACATCAAGAATAAACTAGACACCCTCGACCCTTCTCAAGGGGAAACCCTAGAATATTTTTGTGCTGTTAAACTACCGGTTGGAGTACAAACCCTCACAGGTTATCTAACTCTTATGATCGAGTACCCGCTAGACAATCTACCTCACAGCGCGAAAGCCTCACTACACTAGGTGCAAGGGGTAATTATTGAAGCCTAGATCTAACTTGATACGCAAGAGTTGAAAGGGAAACTAGGCAGATCTTCTCACAAAGCCTCTAACCTAGCAATCTAACAACCTAGACATACCAACAAGCCCTCACCTCACAGCTATTGAACTTGGAAGAATACCTAAAATCTTCTAACCACCAAATACCACTCCTATGGTAAACTCGCGACTATTGACCATAAACTAGTTGCTACACAAAGTCTGCAACCTAACTAGCACTCATACATGAAAGACATTCACAAAAGTGCAAGTGGAGTGAATAAGTGACAATTAAAAAATAATAGATACGCACATACACCAGATCTAGAGAAATCAAAATCTTTACTGAATCATAAATCCAAAACACGTTCCAAAAACCATAGAAAAATCAAATCAAAACATAGTTATTTGTCTTGGCCTAGGTAGCTATTAAAAGTTTTAGCCACAAATCATCTTGAAAAGAAAAACAAAGTCAAATAAAAATTTAGCAATCATGGTCTAGAACAAAGATAATAAAGGAACGAAGAAACCGAATGATTGACACCCGAATACTCGCTCCCTGGCTTAGAACCTTTGATCCCTGGCCTGCCTCTATATTAATATTACCTTCTGCTCTTGTTCGATCTCCTCCTTTTGTATCCTCGAAAATAATAATTCTTCTTTTTTTCCTTTTGTCCGCTGTTGTGCTCCTCCCAAACAAAAACAATGTCTGCTCTCCTAGAATAATAATCTCCTCGATATGCTCCCAAAAATTGATGTGCGCTCCTTCTCCAATCCCCGTATATGTGCGCCCCCTTTTTTGTTGAGAATCCCCCCTCCCATATATAATGTGCGCAACCTTAATAAAATACCCAACCAAGTTGGGCTTTGGGTCTAGAGCCGTGACAAAGAAATCCACGTTTACCCTTCTATTTCTTTTTTTTTTCTTTATTAATAATATAAAACATATTATTATTATTAGTTTATTATTTAATATAAATGCTCTTGACTCGGGTGTTCTTGACTTGACCATATTTAATCGTTTACGCTCCAACGTCCATGAACACCTATAAAATAAAATAAATAAATACTAAAAATGACTGAAAACTAATAAAAATCTATAAGAACCAATAATAAATAAAATAAACCGGTACAAGCCTAAAACTAATAAAAACACTATCTAAACGACTCGAAAACTGTACAAACTTTACACTGGAAATAGATGTATTTTACAAGACATCAGTTACATTATACATAGGGTGATACTTAGCAACGTTGGATTATACTTATTCAATTACACAAGACTTACCACCTTGCTAAGGTGAGTATTACTTATCCTTTTTTTCGTTTTTACACTTTTGGGGTGATTCATGCACAAGTATTCAAAACTTTCATATTCATTTATACATACATTTTTATTCATTTACAATTCATATACGTGTCTTGTTTATCTTTGTGCTTATGCTTGAACATGAACGTAGCTTACATACAAAATCATACATTTAGACATAACTTATGTTATGGTGCTCTTTGCACTCAGACGTAACTTATGTTACGGTGCTCATTTATACATAACTTTGTGTTATGGTGCTCTTTAGACTCACACGTGTTGAGGTGCTCATTATCAATTACATTGTACAACTTTACATGTGATCTTTGTCTTGTTTGGTTACTTGCGTGTTTACATAATGCCTTGGTGATGCTAGACACATGAATTGTACTACTTTTCAAAACTTATACTATACGTACAAAACTAAGTAGTACTCACCAACATCATATGTTGACAAAATTATTTTCGTGCATGTTTCAGGATAAGCTGCTTGACGATTCACATAGGACCTTGGACTTAGATTAAATCAATCAACTATCTTTATTTTGTTTTATTGTATTGAATTTCACATGTTGTAAAACAATATTCAATAATCAAATATTTACATTTTAGTACCATGAGCTTTTGAACAATCGTCACTATGTGGCACCTCGATGATTCCGCCATCGGTTGGGGTGTTACATATATATATATATATATATATATATATATATATATATATATATATATATATATATATATATATATATATATATAACACCACAGAACATTAAATACATTGAATTGAGAGAATATACAGTTATACCACCATAAACAACCTATAAACGATCATACCGGGAGATAAACAAATGTACAATCCTGATAACATGAAAGGACAATTAAGACCCTACGATACCACCATAAACAACTTATATACAAACATACAGGAGGACAAACAGATGTAAAATCCACATAACATGTAAGGACCTTTTCCGATGTGTATCCTTTTAATTAATTAACTAGGTTAGAGCCCCACGTGGTACATGTCCATGTCAAATGAAAAACTTCTATAAAGATTGTAGTATTCAATTTTTATTTATTGAAATTTTATTTATTCAAGCAGAAGATATGCAAATTTTATTTATTGAAAGTTACGTAATACAATTCGTATGAATTTTGGTTGATTGTAAATTATCATAAAAAAGTTTAATGTTACCTAATAACAGATATATGAATCAACAAATGTTTGATGTGACGTGATTTAAAAACAAACAACGAAGACGTAATATTATTAATATGATTGAAAATTATTTTGAATATACTATATGTTTTAGGAAACTGTTAATTACTGACACAATTTGTTTTATTAATATAATCGAATGATTGGGGAATTTATCATTTATTTACAAATCAATTTCAAGTAAATGCTGATTAATAAATTAAAATTTTCATAATAATTATATGATATAGATTCATCTCTGCCAATAAAGTCCAATCAGAATTTAAAAACTCTTATTAATGTCAATAAATAATATTAAAACTCTTAATAAATAACATTAAAACTACTACAATCTCAATAAAATTTTATTAATTGCAATAAAGTTCAATCATAATTTAAAAATTCTTATTAATGTCAACAAATGACATTAAAACTCTTAATAAATAATATTTAAACTGCTACAATCTCAATAATGAATCATTCAAATCAATAACATTAAAAACATCTGCGTTTCGAATTGCCTTACACATATTTAGTAATCATTATTAATTGTGATTGAATTAATATAATTCTTTAACAAAAAGTAACATTTTGAAAATTTATATTATCATTTAATTTCGTTGTTGAAATAGGTTCAAAATTGTCGTTTGATTATGTATCAATTGTCGTATCATGACAATTGATTAAAGGAAAGTCGTAATATCAAAATTAAAGTCGATCAACAATACTAAAACTAAATTCATAATATTAGTAATATCAAAAAATAAGATTAAAAGTCTTAATAAATAGCATCAAAATCATAATCAATCATTCAAATCAATGACATTAAAATCATCCGTCTCTCAAATTGCCTTACCCATTATCTACAAATTATTATTGTCATATTAAAATTAGGAAACTAAAAATTAGCATACGAATTTGAGACCATGATGACTTGAATCGTGTAATTGACAAGTAATTAAAGGAAAGTCATAATATCAAAATGAAATTTGGTTAACAACATTAAAAGTAAATTCGTAATATTAGTATTAGTAATATCGATAAATAAGATTAAAAATATTAATAAATAACAACTAAATCATAATCAATCATCTAAATCAATGACATTAAAAACATCCGCGTTTCAAATTGCCTTATCAATTATCTACAAATTATTATTGACATCTTAAAATTAGCACACTTAAAATTATCACACTTATTGAAATAATTTTGATGATTATCGTTTAATGACAATTGATTAAAGGAAAGACATAATATAAAAATTAAATTCAGTCAATAATATTAAATCAAAATTTGTAAAAGTAGTAATATAAATAAATAAGATAAAAAATTTTCATAAATAATATCAAAATCATAACCAATCATTCAAATCAATGACATTAAAATCATCCGCCCCTTAAATTGACTTAAACATTGTCTACAAATTATTATTGTCATATTAAAATTATTAGGAAACTAAAAATTAGGATACAAATTTGAGACCATGATGAGTTTAATCGTGTAATTGAACATTGATTAAAAGAAAAAGTCGTAATAACAAAATGAAAGTCGATCAATAAAATTAAAACTAAATTCGTAATATTAGTATTAATAATATCGACAAATAAGATTAAAAATATTAATAAATAACAACAAAATCATTCAAAATCAATGACATTTAAAACATACGCGTTTCAAATTGTCTTACCAATTATATACAAATTATTATTGACATATTAAAATTAGCACACTTATTGAAATGATTTTGATGATTATCGTTTAATGAGAATTGATTAAAGGAAAGTCATAATATAAAAATTAAATTTGGTCAACAATATTAAACCGAAATTCTTAAAAATAGTAATATCGATAAATAAGATTATAAATATTAATAAATAACAACAAAATCATAACAAATTAATGAATTATGAAATGTATATAAAAATAGATAAAGTATACAAATAGAAAGTATGCAATCAGACTTAAATCTATGCTAAATGGTCAACAATTTTTGAAATGAAATATAAAAACAGAAAGTATGCAATCAGACATTCAATATTTAATTTTGTAGGAATAATCAACATTTTTGACTTTCACTTTAAATTTAATAGAAAAAATTAACGTGACCGAACATTATTTATTCAGTCAAAATAAAATTAAATAACAGTTATTATGATGCCAATCTAAATTCGGTAAACTATTAAAAGATATTAATAAAAATAGAAATTATGCAATCAAACTTAAATCTATGCAAAATGGTCAACAATTTTTGAAATGAAGTATAAAAATAGAAAGTATGCAATCAGACATTAAATTTTTTATTTTGTAGGAACAATCAACATTTTTTGACTTTCAAGTTTAAATTTAGTAGGGAAAATTAACATTTTAGACGGAGCATTATTTATTCAATCAAAATAAAATTAAATAACAATTATTATGATGCTAATATAAATTCAGTAAATTGTTAAAAGATATTAATAAAAACAGAAAGTATGCAATTAGATTTAAATATATGCTAAATAGTCAAAAATTTTCGAAATGAATTATAAAAATAGAAAATATGCAATCAGACATTAAATTTTTAATTTTGTAGGAACAATCAACATTTTTTCTTTTCAAGTTTAAATTTAGTAGGAAAAATTAACATTTTTGACCGAACATTATTTATTCAGTCAAAATAAAATTAAATAACAATTATTATGATGTTAATCTAATTTCGGTAAATTGTTAAAAGATATTAATATAAACAGAAAGTATGCAATCAGACTTAAATCTATGCTAAATGGTCAACAATTTTCGAAATAAAGTATAAAAATAGAAAGTATGCAATCAGACATTAAATTTTTAATTTTGTAGAAACAATCAACATTTTTTTAATTTCAAGTTTAAATTTAGTAGGAAAAGTTAACATTTTTGACCGAACATTATTTATTCAGTCAAAATAAAATTAAATAACAATTATTGTGATTCTAATCTAAATTCGGTAAATTGTTAAAAGATATTAATAAAAATAGAAAGTATGCAATCAGACTTAAATCTATGCTAAATGGTCAAAAGTTTTCGAAATGAAGTATAAAAATAGAAAGCATGCAATCAGACATTAAATTTTTTATTTTGTATGAACAATCAACATTTTTGACTTTCAAGTTTAAATTTAGTATGAAAAATTAACATTTTTGACCGAACATTATTTATTCAGTCAAAATAAAATTAAATAACAATTATTATGGTGCTAATCTAAATTCGGTAAATTGTTAAAAGATATTAATAAAAACAGAAAGTATGCAATCAGACTTAAATCTATGATAAATGGTCAACAATTTTCGAAATGAAGTATACAAATACAAAGTATGCAATCAGAAATTAAATTTTTTATTTTGTAGGAACAATCATCATTTTTGACTTTTAAGTTTGAATTTAGTTGGAAAAATTAACATTTTTGACCGAACATTATTTATTCAATCAAAATAACACTAAATAACAATTATTATGATGCTAATCTAAATTCGGTAAATTGTTAAAAGATATTAATAAAACTAGAAAGTATGCAATCAGACTTAAATCTATGCTAAATGGTCAACAATTTTCGAAATGAAGTATTAAAATAGAAAGTATGCAATCAGACATTAAATTTTTAATTTTGTAGGAACAATCAACATTTTTGACTGAACATTATTTATTTAGTCAAAATAACAATAAATAACAATTATTATGATGCTAATATAAATTCGGCAAATTGTTAAAAGTTATTAATAAAAATAGAAAGTATGCAATCAGACCACGCGTACCCATCTGTAAATTTAATCTTGATCTTCAATGATTCATTTATTTTTGACAATTCAGCAATCATATTAGGAATTAACTGCATAGTAATAAGTAGCAAGTAAATAAAAAGTTAAAAATTACATGTAGCGAAGTAAAACGTCTAAAAGAAAAAAAATTACAAACAATAATAAACGTTCCAATTCATTATGATAAGACATGATAGCCTTTGCGTGTTGAGATCAAATCCTGTGATAGAATAGATAGAGAAACATATATTATTAATAAAAATCTGATAGATATATATTAAAAAAAATCCTGATGACAAAAACAAAATTACCACAAAACCACTGAATACTAAAATATATGTAAAACAACAAAACATATAATATTGTTACAATCTATCTAGGATGATATAATAGTTTAAATCGATGATATACCTGTTCAAATCAGAGGTAAAACTGCATAAACCTGTTCAAAGAAAAATAAATATGCATAAACCATGAATCACGGATTCAATATATTTAGGATTATATAAATGCTTAAACCGATGATATACATAAATAAATCGTAATCAGAAATAAAAAAATGAATATATGAGTAATCGATGATAAACATTTATAAATCAATGATATACATGCATAATAAAAAAATAAGAATGAATATACCAAGAATCATAAATAAAAAAAGTTACGATTACATTAAATTAATGTATATATCCGAAATGATTTGAGTAAGGAATGGAGAATGGAAATTGATAAAAAAATAATTAAATGAAGTGTATGAACATAAACGATTATATTTAGGATTAGAATATTAGGAATCAAGATGAAAAGCAAAAGAAAAAATGAAGATTGAGAAAAAAAAATGATACAATATTACCTTGAATAAAATCGGATGGAAGAATGGAGAATGAAATTTGGAAGACTTGTCAAGGAAGAATGAAGATTGAATATAAAATGAATGAAGGTAGGGTGGAAGAATTGTTAAAGAAGATTAGAGAGTGACAGAAGAATGAAGCAAATAAAAAAATACAAAAGGTTATTTATAGGAAAAAAGTTGGAGCTCCATACACAAATGTGAATACCTCAGGCTCTCTCTAAGGGCTTTATTCGACCCAAGATGTATTCAATTATTATATAGATAGATAATCAATTATATATACTAAATTTTATTTTATTTTTTGGAAATAATGAATTATATTCTAAAAAAAAAAAAAAAACTGGCAAGTCCTAGAAAAATACTTTAAAAGAAAAAGTTAATGTCAACTTAAATAATTTTAATTTTATCAGCAATACTATTTTCTAAAAAAAAAGGGTTATGCAACGAATATGGTCATGGTGGTCAAGTTGTGGCCGTGGGATATGCCATTCAACGCCTTGAATACCTCAAAGAGTGGTTGCTTTGACTTTTTTCGAAGTGGGAAATTGAATTTAAAAAATATATATTTATTGTTGTATTCTATAAAGTCAAAGTAACGTTTTCACACTATGGCACGACGGACAGAACGACCTACTCTGGATACAACAACGTTAAAACCATTCTTTACTTGTGTGCCATCCCAATGTTTTATCTACACGGTTTTATTTTATATCAACATATTTTGTATGCATTTTGCTTTTCAAAGAAAAAAAATCTTACAATTAAATTTGTTAATAACAATGAGTTAAAAATCACAGTAATTGTAAGATTTATATTATATTTTTATAACCATTTAAAGTCACCATATTACTATTGTCTTTCTTACATTTTACTTTAGGATGAAATATTATACTACTCAAAATTTCATGATTATTTAAGTGGCAGTTGATGGTATGGTTTCTCGAGAAAACGTCCAAGCGAAACTTTGAAGTCAGTGTAGGCCTAGTTAAGACAACATAGTTTGGCCAAAGTGTGGCAACGGAGTTCTCCAATTTGAGAAGTGCGGTGGCCAAAAACAAAGAAATTCGGCGTTCCACAAAAAATTGCGTATCATTTTCTTTAACGGCAAATGTTATCTTATCTACTTTACACCAAATACTACAATAACACACACATTGACTAGGATTGAACCTAGGAACTCATTTTAATATATATGATTACAACTAATAATTTAATATGTAACCATTAACGTTTTCTAGTTTTTATTTAGGATGATTACACAAAAACTTATCAAGTCATTATTGATGTCGTGAAGTTTTAAAAGAGTTTGGTACATCAAAAGAGGAATTTTAAGAGTTGAGATCCTGTACAAACCACTATTATTGTAAAAACGGTGAGAACATATATTATTTGTTACACATTAACCCTTACAATTAGTTATGTGTATTAGTATTCTTAGGGTTATTATAGTCATTATGCTAATTCAATTAAAAAACTGATCAACAAAAATCCCGAACATCTTGCTATATTTTCGATAGCCCACTTTCAAACTAAAAACCTTCCCCGTTTGCAAAACCAACACATCTTCTCATTAGCACATCAGTTGATATAGGGTATGTTTGGCAAAACTAGCTGGAGGCTGGTAGCTGAAAGCTGGTAGGTGGTAGCTGCAAGCTGGTGGCTGGAAGCTGGTAGCTGGAAGCTTTTTAAATATATTTTGGTGTTTGGCAGAGTAGCTGGAGCTTTTGATAAAATGAATAAAATGACTAAAATGGACATAATTAAAAGCTCGTAAAAAAGGTTGTTATTTTGTTTTTAAAATATAATGGGTATTTGTGTCATTTACTTATTAAAAGCTTGTAGCTAGTAGAGTTTTTTCTTAAAAGCTAGTAGTAGTAGCTTTTCACTATAAAGCTTTTTCTCCTAACCTAAAAGCTTCCAGCTCTTCAACCAAACAAGACTTTTTATTAAGTAAGGGTTTTTTCTTAAAAGCTTGAAGCTCCTAAAAGCTCCCAAAAGCTCCTTGCCAAACATACCCATAATCAGCACATCAATTACGAATCAACATATTCATTTACACAAGTAAGAGATAAATATATTTGTCAAAAAAAAAAAGAGATAAATATATATTGATCAACACATCGATTTACAAAAGTAGCATATACATAATTACTAAATAGCACATTGATTTACAAAAGTATCACATACATATTTACTAAACAGCACATTAGTTTGTACAATCAGCACCTTAATAATTGCTGATTTTTTTTATTTATTTTTTATTTTTTTGCATTTTGAAAACAACTAGAAAACATAAACTCCTAATTTGAAAATCCAATGTATGCTTCTGTAGAATACACAAAACCGATTGAAGAATCAAATCAAACGAATCAAGAGCCTGGTTAATATGATGCAAAATAATGCAGACGAAACTGTATTGAAGGCACATTATTATGACAGTTTGTTAATGAAGAGGTGATGATGTTGAATAAATTTGAAAATAAAAATGCATGAATGTAGGGATATAATCAGTAACATTTCCAAGTGCTTGATAATAGGATTTTCAAATAAATACTAATGTAGAGAAAGACTATAATACGCTCTATGAGACTAATTAATCAAGCCATGTGTCAAATTCGAATTGGTTCTCATGGTTTTTATGCAAATAAGTGTTTGTATGTGATCCTGTCACGGAATTTTGATGTTTACAATATACGATAACAAATTATGTTAAATTTATCGTGACCGCTAAATTGTTTATTTATTTATTTTAAAATTATTCAAGTTATGTGTAATAATATATTTTTAAGTTTCATTATAAAAGTTTTTATAATGGACATGCATTCTGAATTCGTTCACTTTACAAAGGAATCGTTTCTTTTTATATATTTGTGTACGAGAGAACATTCGTGAATATTACATTTTGGGAGAATCTATGATGATGACCATACCTTGTGAACAATGAAAAGTTGAAAATGACAAGAACAGAAATTCGTTTTAAGAATGATTTATTTAGGATGACATCAAATAAAACAATCTTCACATTTCAATTGAGAGTTTAGTGGTTAACAATGGTGAAAAAGAGGGTTTGCATTCACTTGAGGTTTTTTTTCCTCAACATAGTATTTTGTGAATAATGCATTGATAAAATGTGTAATTAAAAAGAGTGTATGCTAATTGTTTTTTTTTTTTTTTGTTTGGTGTCGGTGTAGTTCAGCGATAAACCTTTTTAACTAGTAAGTCCCCCTGCCTAGGATCGAACCCCTCTCCACACACCACAAAAGATCTGACACCCGCCACACTAAACACCCCATTACTACTCCCGCTCCACTTCCACCGATCGCGTCTAGCCGAAAGCAAAACCCCGTTAAGCAAGGAGCTTAACTCCAACAATTTAGCCCGCTCATCATCAGATGAGACAGGCCCAAAACCATCGTACGAGCCATAACCTTCACAATATTGTTCCACACACTATTTAAAGATTTCCGCATCTTGAGGCAATCCCAACTTTAACTGCTCACATGAAACGCCTCCGCAAATAAATTAAACACTTTCAACACAAACATATCATAAACTTTTTCAACCTCGGCCATTTCAAGAACCAGAAGGTCTTCTTTAATTACTTTATATGAGTGTGTCCACCAAGTTATATGAGGTGGGTGTAAGTGGTTGTGAGTGGAGGAGAGATAAAATATTTGATGGAAGCACTGTTCACCTATATATTTAAAAAGCTAATGTTCACCGTTAAAAATATTTTAATATTTTTGAAAGTGGTTGTGAGTGAGGAGAGAAAAAATATAATGAAAAATTATTATTGTTTTAAAAAGGAGAAAGAAAATTTTATGGTAAAATAGAGATTTTTAGTGTAATTTGATTGAGAAATGTGAATGCTCTAAAACCATTT
Organism: Ambrosia x helenae; assembly: GCA_030844895.1. NCBI lineage: Eukaryota > Viridiplantae > Streptophyta > Magnoliopsida > Asterales > Asteraceae > Ambrosia > Ambrosia x helenae. Next base: position 64,134,168 of record CM061234.1, on the reverse strand, counting down.
TCTTGACCAAACCGGTCCCACTTCACCCCTTTATATTTATAGAAACACAACACAACCTACATCCCACTTCCCTTAACCGTATTGTCACGACCTATTATTATTATTATTTTTTATAATATTAAAAAAATTATTATTATTATTATTATTATTATTATTATTCCAGCCGGCCACCAACCCTCTTCTTCCTCAAAACATCACTACCGCTACCCCTTAAGTCTTAACCCACCCATTCATCCATCAACGATTATCAGCCGTCGATCTTCACACACACACAAACAATCCTTCACCTGTAAACCACACACACACACACACACACACACACACAGAGAGAGAGAACCCAATAACCGGTAAGCACCGACACAACCGATGATGGCAGCAACAATAGAAGGCGAAGACAGAGTCCTAGCCACAGCACAACAGATCGTAAAATCGCTCAACATCAACACACAAGCAACCGAAGACATGATCTTAATCCTCTCCAACTTCGACAACCGTTTATCCAACATCACCGATTTAATCGACGGCGGAGAACCACATCCCGATCCTGATATCGATCCACGCTTCAAACTCGCCGAAAATATTATTCTCCGTCACGATTCCCAAACCCTAGATGACTCATCCACCGATTCAGGTAACTATCTCGACGCCGTTGATGTTATTATTAATATGACTGAAAATTTAAATATTCAGTCCGATTGGGATAGTAATGTTATGGATCGAGCTGAAAACGCGTTACAGTTAGCTATGTTGAAACTCGAGGATGAGTTTTTACATGTTTTGGTTCGTAATACGGTCCCGTTAGATGTCGATAGGCTTTACGGATCGATCCGTAAAGGTTCGGGATTAGGTTTCGGTTTGGGTTCGGGTTCGGGTTCGTTTGCGGTTAGTGAGGTTGAAATTGGGGAGGAATTTGAGAGTTATAGAGAGGAGGAGGAAGGTCAGGAGGGAGGGAGTGGATATTTTCATGAGAGAGGTGTGAGTTTAGGAGGTGATGTTTATGTTGAGTTGGTTTATAGTGAGGGGATTAAGGAGTTGAAAGCGATTGCGGATCGGATGATTAGGTCGGGATATGAGAAGGAGTGCTGTCAGGTTTATAGTAATGTGAGGCGCGATGTGTTGGACGAGTGTTTGGCGATTTTAGGGGTTGAGAAGTTGAGTATTGAGGAAGTGCAGAAGATTGATTGGAAGACGTTGGATGAGAAGATGAAGAAGTGGATTCAGGCGGTTAAGATTGTGGTTAAGGTGCTTTTGTTTGGGGAGAAACAGTTGTGTGAGCAGGTGTTTAGTGAGTCGGAGTTGATTAAAGAGATTAGTTTTGTTGAGACTGCGAAAGGGTGTGTTATGCAGCTTTTGAATTTTGGGGAGGCGGTTGCGATTGGGCAGAGGTCTTCGGAGAAGTTGTTTAGGATTTTGGATATGTATGATGTTGTTGCGGATGTTTTACCGGATTTTGAAATGCTTTTTACGGATGAATCTGGTGAATCGGTTTGTAATGAGGTGAAGGTTGTTTTGAGTGGGTTGGGTGAAGCGGCGATTGGGACGTTTGTTGAGTTTGAGAATGCGGTGAAGGGGGAGAATTCGAGAAGAGCTTTACAGGGCGGGGAGATTCATCCGGTGACTCGTTATGTGATGAATTATATTAAGTTACTGGTTGATTATAGTGAAACATTGAACTCTCTGTTGCCTAATAGTCAAGATCATGATCTGAATTCTTTAGAACTCGATGATATTGACAGCGGTGATACGTTATCTCCTATTTCATGTCGGTTGCTATCGCTGATTACTTCTTTGGAAGCGAATCTTGAAGAGAAATCAAGATTGTATGATGATATCGCCCTGCGGTACATATTCTTGATGAACAACATCCTTTACATTGTTCAAAAGGTAAAAGATTCCGAGCTTAGAAACCTTTTGGGTGACCGGTGGATTAGAAAACATCGTGGGCAGATTCGTCAATGGCACACAAGTTATCTCAGATCAGCATGGGGGAAAGCGTTGTTGTGTTTGAAGGATGAAGGGATTGGTGGTGGATCAAGTAGTGCGTCTAAGTTAGTTCTTAAAGAAAGATTCAAAAGCTTTAATGCGTGTTTTGAAGAAATATATAGGGTCCAGTCTCTTTGGAGGGTACCTGATGCTCAACTTCGTGAAGAACTTCGAATATCAATATCTGAAAAAGTGCTTCCTGCTTACCGTGCATTTTTCGGGAGGTTCGGGAGTCAATTAGAGAGTGGAAGACATGCTGGGAAGTACGTCAAGTATACCCCTGATGATTTAGAGCATTACTTGTTGGATTTATTCGAAGGGAAACCTACTGTTTTGAATAACATAAAAAGAAAGGGTACATAGAATGCAATCATGCAGAGTGAGCAAGACCCTTGCCGGCAGTTAGCAGGTATGCTACTTGCTCAATCGAATCCAGCATTTTTGTTGTTGTGTCCAACAAGGTTTTGGGTTGCTTCTTGCATACCTCAATATACTGTAATAATTATGTACATGTATGTTAGATCATATGTTACTTGTAACTTATGTCATCTTATATTAAATGGTCTACTTGTTTGTTGTTGTCGCTTGACCTCCATGTTATTACCTTCTAAGAGGGTGTTTGGGATTGCGTTTTGAAACTGATTTTTAGATTATTGCGTTTTGACTGCTCCAAACCTGTTAACCACACAAAAATCCTCTTTTGGGTGATCCTCTTTTACAAGAGGGCCACCACTATAAAAAATGTCATTTTTGGGACATTTCTCATCAACAACCGAGTTAGACAAATTTGGATATACATTTAAACATAACTCACGGTCACCAAACTTCATGTGTACCGTTCCATTAGCACAATTTATAATAGCATGCGCAGTTGCTAAGAACGGCCTACCCAGTATAACGGTGGGTTGTGTGTTTTTAGCACTACTTACATAGTCTACCACCAAAAAATCAACTGGGTAGTAGAAATCCTCTAACTTCACCAACACATCATTCACCATCCCCCTTGGATGCGTTGGAGTCTGATCAGCTAACACCACTGTGGTGTTAATTTCATGTAGTGGACCAAAGTCGTATTGGTCAAACAGACTCCCAGGCAATATACTTACACATGCTCCAAGATCTAGGAGCGCCCTTTCTATTTTAAATTCTCCAACCTGAATTGGAATCAATGGGGCTCCTGGATCTTGAAGTTTAGGGGGAAGAGCATCCGACAAAACAGCACGAACATATGCCCCTAAGTGTTCGGGCAACTTGTTGTGCTTGTTTTGGTTGCTCAACTCTTTCACACATTCGACATGAGCAGGAACCTTTTCAATTGCATCAATAAGTGGTAAATTTATTTTGACTTGTTTAAAATTTTCCCACCTCTCGTCCTTTGGTGGGCTCCACTTATAAATGCTTGACACATTGTTTGGGTCTACTAAAGCTGCAGGGTATGGGATGGTATTAGTCTCCATCCCCACACTTGTCTTAGTAGCCATCTCATTTAAGCAATTTTCGCAAAAGGATTTTTTATAATTTTTAACTTTAAAATTGTTTTGCGAAAATTTTTCCTCTTCCTGCTCATCATCACTACCAACCTCCTCCACTACACCATCAACAAATTGTTGTGGTGGAGTTGTTTCATTACCCACAACCTTATCATTCGAAATAAAACTAACCGCGTTTATGTGCACGCTTTGAGTGTTCTTTGAACTCGAACCTTGATGCTGCGGGTTGATAGTGGTATCGCTAGGAAGCTTCCCCGTGCTTCCTCTCAATTGAGCCATCTCTTCTGCAAGTTGTCCCACTTGTTTCGCTAGAGCCTCGTGAGACTTGTCTCTCACCTCATTTGCCTTGCTGTTCTCTTTCATCATGTTCATTAAAGCATCCATCTTTGAACTCAAAGATTCATCACCTCCACCTTGATTGCTTGACGAACCACCTTGATTATACCCTCTTTGATAATTACCACCTTGATTATAGTTTCTTTGATAACCACCACCTTGATTATAGTTACCTTGGCGGTTCTGATATGATCCACCTTGGTTACCCCCTTGAGTGTTTGATTGAAAATTCGGATTCATCTGATTTGAAGCATTACCATACCTGAAATTAGGATGGTTCCTTAAACCTGGATGATAAGTGTTGGAGTTCATGTCATATTTCTTTTCCCCTCCATACACTTGATTTACATCAGCAGTTTCTTGAACCGAATTTTCCGGGCACTCATCAGTTTTATGACCCATTTCGTTACATACTCCACACACTGCATATGGCCCCGATGATACTTCCCTTTTCTTCATACGAGCCAATTCTCTTTCCAAAGTAGCAATTCGGTCTTTTGCATTGGTATCCACATCTGAAAGAGACTTTGAAATGGGATGTTTGGTTCTTCTGTCTGCGGATTCTTCAGCTTTGGAGTTCTTACTCATTCTCTCCAAAAAATCCCAATCTTCTTGCTCCGGGTTAGATAATAAAGTCCCATTGCTAGTGGACTTTAGGTATTTCCTTTCCTCTTTGCTCAACCCGTTCACAAAACTATTAACCAATTCCCATAATTCGATGTTGTGATGTGGGCATTTCCGAATCAATTCTTTAAAACGAGTGAAGGCTTCATGAAGTGGTTCCCCTTGTAATTGTTGAAAGGAACGAATCTCTAATCGAGCCCCATCCGTCTTGAAACTAGGATAATACTCATCCAAGAATACCTGTTGCATATCTCCCCAAGTATAGATGCTGTGTGCAGGCAAAGTGAGAAACCAAGTCTTTGCCTTATCCTTGAGGGAGAACCGGAACAACCTTAACTGAACTTCATCTAAGGAGAAATTGTGACCTCCCATAGTACCGCACATTGCTTTGAATTCAGAAAGATGATCGTATGGGTCTTCAGTAGCCATCCCATGAAAATGAGGAAGAATGTTGATATAGTTCGGTTTACAATCGAAAGATCTTCTTCCTGCAGGTGGAGGTACAATGGGTGATTCATTCTCGGAGGCAAGTGGTCTAAACCGACTATTAACCCCTTGCATTGGAACATGAGGCCTTCTTCGCGGTGCATCAACCTCTTCTTCTCTCTGTTGCCTTCTCACAGGGGGTCTTCTATTTACTTGACCAACATAATGTGCATCCCGATAATAATTACCCTGATGATTTCGGTGCCCTCTTGGTTTTGCCTCGGTCGATTGACAAAGTCATGATTATAGTACCCTTCATTTCCCACATTCTGGTGTGCACCCACATTGGAGTGATGATCACTTTGGTAGTCTTCTTCATCTTCATGCCTACCATTACCATTGCCATATCCCCAACCATCTTCTTCTTCAGTAAACTCCCTTTCCGACTGTTCATCTTCCCCCGAATGGTATGTGTGAACGCTGACTCGCTCTGATGACTGATAACTTGGAACACTAAATGGTTCATCATCGTTGATATTTCCTCTCAGTTCTTCAATATTATCCTCAAGGTCATCATATCTTGCTTCATTAAATCTGTTCACAGGGTCGAATGTGGGATTGCCACGGTTTGATACAGAGGGGCCTTGATTGACATTTCGGGTGTTGGGAATTTGGTTATAGTTTGATTGAGAAGGTGGGTGTTGTTGTGGGTGTTGGGTTCGGTTTGGATGTGGTGGAGTGGGTGGTATACGGTTTTCACCCGAACGGCGGTTTTGATTTGAGGCTGCCATTTGAACGGTTCCAAATGACAAAGGCTGATGTGTAGGTGGTGATTGAGGGTTAGAAGGAATCGGCTCCTCTAACCGGTGTTATCGGTTTCTTCTTGCTACTCTTTCGATTTCTGGTTCAAACACTAAAGGAGATGTCCTCCCCGAATGTCTTGTACGCATGCACTACCTGTAAACTGCACAAGTAACACACCCGCGTAATAAAGAAAAAAATAGAGAATAAACCAAACAAACACTTAAACAGATTATCACAAAATCAACTAATCTCTAAACACTAAGCGCACTAGCTCCCCGGCAACGGCACCATTTGATGAACCGGTCGTCACGGGTCATGCAAAACCTAAATAACCTAGGTAGCTAGGGTAAGTAGGGTATCGAATCCAGAGGAGCGTGTGGTTAGTAAATAATATTTAGTTGATTAAATGGTACTTCTTATGAAGATTGCTAGAAATCTTATGAAGATTTTGATTGTTTCATTTAAGAATTTGATTTAAAAATATTTTTTGTTTATTGTAATAGAATTTGAATATTGTAAGAGTAAAAAGTAATATAGGATGTAATCAATTTAATTAAAAAGATCACACTAGGGGTTCAACAATTGAACACTAGGGTTTCAACAAATGGGTAAACAATAGTAATGTGATTGGTGTTAACGGAGTGATTGTTCAATAGGCTTAGGTGTCAAGTTTTATCAATATCGAAGATAGAATAAACTACACTTCATTACCTAGAACATACAATCCTATGTTTGTGTTAAAGCAAGGAACCATGTTCATCTCATTAGAAATTGGCACAAGATCAATTAACTAAAATGAGTTTAACATAAGATTAATCACAATTCAACACAGTTAATTCAAACACACAAAAACATAAACAATAGTTTAAGAACAATACCCAATTTGCTAACCCTAGATCTTCAAAAGTTTACATCCCTAATGTGAGATAAAGGGATTAGCCACTCATAGCCATGGAGCTTGAGTCAAAAGTTGGATCTTGATCTTCTTGTGTGCGCCGTCTGTCCAAGAAAAAAAATAATATTTGCGATGCTCCTTTATAAAAATCTCCTCTCTCTAAAAACCATCATGTCCCTCCTTTAAATGTCCTCTAAATGGCGTCCCCTCCAAGCTTTGTTTTTGTCCAAAAATAAACTTTCCAAAAATTAAAAACTCTTAACCGACTTCCCCCTTTTTTTTTTCATTCCTTGCCTTTGACTTTAGTTACATTATATTATTATTATTATTATTATTATTATTATTATTATTATTATTATTATTATTATTATAAATGGTCTTATGACCCCATGCTCTTGACTCGGGTGTTCGGGTCTCGAATATAATTTACACTGTTTTAGCCCCGCTCCATGCGATCACCTACCAAAAATATAAAATAAATAAATTAATATTAAAAACAATCAAAAAGTAGTAAAATATATACAATACTAAAATAATAGAGTACAAGCCTAAACTATGTTTTCTTTTTTCTAGTACCCGTTTATAGAGACTATCCACATTCAGCGCTCTAACACCTCATTTATACAAATATATGTCAGCGACTTAAGAATGTATGCAGAAAAATCTTAGTATGAACATACCTTTTCTTTAAGGGTTGACATGTCCTCCATCTTTAAGTGTGTCCGCATCACAAACCTTTTATATATTTTGTGCCATACCAATAGAAAATTAGATGCATAACAATACCCATGGCTGGCTTGGTCGGAATCTCCTCATGCCCAATGCTTCTTGAAAATTACTTTTATTTAACATCTTATATATTTTCTTTTTGAAAACTTTATTATTTGAACCAAATCCGGTTATAGTCTAGTTTTTAAAGAAAATACTCTAGTTCGCTATAACCTTGGCTCTGATACCACGTTCTGTCACACCACGACAAAGGCGGAAACACGTGGCGCGACGGTTCAAAAGCATAAAGTCAAGGTTATTGCTAAACACAAGTAATTTAAGAAAATGGGTCATTTATTATGACGTCAAATCTGTTTTCAAACATTACACAAAAGTTAATTGTTTTTAAGATAAACATCGAGGTTTCTCATATATATCCCAAATGCCTTGGGAAATAAAAGTGAAACCCCGCAAAAGTTCGACGTCGCATTGGAGATCCTCCGACCCAGCTCGCCTGATCTTTCTTCATCTAGTTACCTGAAAGATATGTTTAAAAAGTTTCGTCAATATAAATATATTGGTGAGTTCACAGGTTTTCAGTTTCTAAAACTTGAATACTTGGGAATACCATGTTATGACAATATATAGGAGTTGCAAATTCCTATAAATCTACTTGAGACTATAATCAAACCAAGACGTATATAAATAAAATGCCCCGCTCCAAGTCGTTACTCGGTTTCCCACGACTTAAGTTCAGAATATTTGCACCCCAGGCATAACCTAATGCACAATCGACGCTATCGATTAGGGGTGGGCCTTGTCAGGCACCAATAGTACTATTCGAATATTCCTCCGGTTTCAATCTCCGAATAAATGATTATAGAGGCGAGGACTCAACCCCGAGTGGCGGTCACACCTCAAGTAATAAACCCGTCAAACATTTCCCTAACATATCTTTCCCCCGAAAACGTAAAAATAGTTTAAAATGGGGCCGTGAAACTCACCTGAAACTGCGTCTGGCTCAAAAGGGTGGATAGCAAGTGGGTGGTATCGCACCTACAAACGTCCTAGACGTATAAGTCACTATTCCTATAGTGCATGTGCCTTGGCAAGTTGTACACCCAACTCCCGACCACAAGTTGTTCCAAATCCCGTTTAATTAAGCGCGTATCCTAGGTTTTGTTGGCGTTACATTACCCTTTGTGTTACAAGTTATATATTACTCTTGTTAATATTTCCATAACTTGTATCTTATTATCATCGACTCGACTTCACTTAACATATAATTATTTTCCCATTTAAATAATTATACTTAAGATCGCATCGCTCGATATAATATATATTTCAACACTCGACCCGACTCACTTTGCCGCACATTTGTTTTCCCATTTAAACAAATATACTAAGATCTTGTCGTTCGATTGTATATTCTTAACGTCCGATTCAACTCACCACACCGTATATTTATTTTCCCATTCAAATAAATATACTAGGATTTCGTTGGTACGACATACACATATATATATCCTTGTCTTCTCGTCGCGGCTTTCCTTCCCGCATATCTACTTTCCCATTAAGTAGATATACTAGAATTTTGCCGAGACGAGCGTACATATATATATATAAATGTGTAATTTTTCTTGTTAAGTATATACGTTTGTTTAACGTCTTATCTGTTTATGTCATGTGTTTCTCCCACGAATAATTCCTCCAACACTTAGGAAAGTGTTTATTAGTTTTCACCCAATGTATATATATATATTTTACTTCTTAAAATATATATTTTTCTTATCTTGCCGCAATGGCATTTTTCTCATGATTTGTCCGTGTACGGTTCGTTAACGCGTCTTAGTTCGATATCTTAACTCGATTAGTTAATTTTTCCAAGTTTTCCCCCAACATGTATTTTATAGAAATATTATCCATATTTCTTCCTATTTTCACATGTTACTTGGATGGTTTAAAATACTTATGTATTTTTAACCCAACTTGTTAACTTAACTACAAAAATGTTTCCAACACTTTTATATTCCCATTTATATAAAAGTATTCATTTTTGTATAAGTTTCCCAAGTTTGTTTAATATTTTTATAAAATCTCTATTTTATAAAAATCCTTATGTTAAAACCCTTTTATATTTTTATAACTTTCAAAAAATACACTTTTATACAAAATACCCAAGTATTTCTACTAGTATTTACAAAAGTCATCCTTAGACTTTATTACTTACATTTTTGACACCAAACTTTCCATACTTGTATTTTTGGACTAATAGTTTCTAAAATATCCATTTTAGTCCTCTAACTTTCAAAGTCACAATTTTAGTCCCTTAACTTACAAAAGTTGCATTTTTCCATTCTAACTTTCAAAGTTAACATTTTTCACTCAAAATAGTAGACTTTGAAGATTCAACTTTTTATTGGTAAGTTATTTTTGTATCAAAACACTTATGTTAGTCTTGTATTCCATATGGAAGACTAATTATGTGTGTGTTTTATGTATTTGTCCATTTTAACAAAATATCATCCATCTAAGTAAGCTAACTTAGATTTTCCATCTTCTTCATTTATGAACTTCTAATATGTTTTACCACATATTATAACTTAGATGATCATAATAAGATGATTTAAAGTTACTTTTAACATATTCAAGTTCTTTCCATAATTTTAACCAAAACATCATCCTACTTAGTTTTACATGTAAACTTTATATATTTTCAAGACTAATACATCATCATCAACAAATCCATGGTTTATTTTCATATCTTTAATCTTCCATTTTACACATGAAAACCTATTAAAGATTATGTTCAAAACCATTTTTAAACCCTTCATGTACAACTTGCTACTAGGAACACATACATGAATAATAACAATCAAAAACAAGATTAAGAAGCTTACTACTAGCACAAGGCTAGGGAAGACAAAAACCTTGGATTTGAGAGGGGTTTAGTGTGTTCTTCCAAGTGGTTTAGCTCCAAGCTCTTGAAACACACAATAGGGGTTTGGATGATGGATGATTTTAAGTGTTTTGGAGATGTAAAAACTTGAAAGGATGATGTGTGTGTGTATGAATACCTACGGCCAAGAGAAGGAAGAAAAGAGAATTGTTTTGCTTTGTTTTTGAACTCTCTAACACATGTTTATATATAATTATCACATGTAATGATGCCAAAGATTCAAGAGATCTTATGGAAGATCATATGTGTACTTGGGAGATTTTTGCAAAGATGATATGTGTGTGTGTGTAAGGAGCCGTATGTATGTATGTATAGATAGGTGGTTTCTTGCAAATCTTGGTTAATCTTTATAAGGCATCATGATCCTACATACAAGACTTCACAAGGCATGCATCTACTAGTGTTATGATGGTTTAGAGGTGTGTCTTGGATTATCTTGGCCCTTGGCCGAAATTTCTTCAAGGGGGGACAAGAAAGTGTGTTGCTTTTGTACTTATGTTACTTACACATTTGTCTTATGTTAAGCATGCTTTACTTTAGACTTAGGTGATTATTATTACAACTTGCATGGACACATTTCTTGGCCTTTAGGCCGGCCCCCAAGTGGGTTTATGTGGGGTCCACAACTTCAAATATTTACCCATTGTTTGTTATGTTTAATCCCCCGTCGTTCGGGTGTCGTTCGGGTATTTTTCGGGTTTTAATCACGCGTTATCCGGACATTAAATATACCTTTAATAACCCTTAAATATAGTCTATTTTAAGCGTTGATTGGTTATTTAGGCCTTTGCCGGGTGAAATTATGAGTTATACGCGTATCGGGTGCGGTACGCGCATTTTATTCGTTACCGGGAGATTTGTACAAGACGTTTTCATTTATGGTTTTGGATTTCCAAAACTCATTATATCTTATGAAAATACCCTTTATTTTATATCCTGGGTGTCCGGGATTCATTTCGTTTATTTAATTATTACCGGGTAATTGCCAACGTCCATTCCGGATAGCTTATTCGCACATGATCCAATCATGCTTTACCATTAAACGTATGCATTCCTATGCACTATTTGGAAATTGCTATCTCCTAAGGCCTTGATAATTAAATCACACATAATTGCATTTAATTACGTTAATCATATATTAATTAATTTGTACGGAATTACCTTATTTTTGCCGGTTGTTACATTCTCCCCCCGTTAAGAGAATTCCGTCCCGGAATTCACTTCGAGTTCTCCGGTACAGGTGTCTTCTCGAATAGGGCGGGGTATTTTTGCTTCATCCGGTCCAGCCTTTCCCACGTGAACTCTGGTCCACGCTTGGCATTCCAGCGCACTTTGACCAATCTGATCTTGCTGCGCCTTAGTTTTTGGACCTTCCAATCAGTTACCTCGATTGGTTCTTCCACAAAATGTAACTTGTCGTCAATCTGGATTTCGTCAGCAGGAATAATGAGAGTTTCGTCGGATAGGCACTTTTTCAAGTTCGACACATGAAACGTGTCGTGTATTCCACTAAGCTCTTGAGGCAACTCGAGCTTGTATGCCACTGTGCCTACCCTGGACAAGACTTTGAACGGTCCAATATATCGTGGGTTCAGCTTTCCGCGCTTTCCAAAGCGCGCGACACCTTTCCAAGGTGACACTTTCAGTAGGACCCTGTCTCCGACTTGAAACTCTAAAGGTTTTCGCCTCATATCAGCATAGCTTTTCTGGCGGTCCCGGGCCGCTTTGAGGCGTTCCTTTATCAAAAAGACCTTATCCGTGGTCTCTTGAACAATTTCGGGCCCGGTGAGTTGTTTTTCTCCAACTTCCGCCCAACATAATGGCGATCGGCACTTGCGTCCATAAAGAGCTTCAAACGGTGCGGCTTGAATGCTCGTATGATAACTGTTGTTATAAGAAAATTCTACCAATGGCAAGTGCGTATCCCAATTACCTCCGAAATCAATCGCGCATGCCCGTAACATATCCTCCAAGGTCTGGATGGTTCGTTCACTTTGACCATCCGTTTGGGGGTGATATGCGGTGCTCATGTCGAGGCGAGTACCGAGGGCTTCATTTAGACTTTCCCAAAATCTGGAAGTGAAACGACTATCCCGATCGGAGATGATAGAAACAGGTACACCGTGTTTAGATACCACTTCCTTAATGTACAAACGGGTCAGTTTCTCCAACCTGTCCGTTTCGCGAATCGGGAGGAAGTGTGCAGATTTCGTCAATCGATCTACGATTACCCAGATCATGTCATGGCCGCTTGTCGTCTTGGGTAATTTGGTAATGAAATCCATGGTGATTCGTTCCCATTTCCATTCCGGTATTTCCGGTTGCTGGAGCAAACCGGAAGGTCTCTGGTGCTCAGCCTTGACCTTTGCGCAAGTCAAACATCGCGCAACATAGGCTGCTATATCCCTTTTGAAATTTGGCCACCAATAAAGTTCCTTCAAATCGTGGAACATCTTGTCTGCACCCGGGTGAACCGAATATCTAGAACTGTGAGCTTCGGCCAATACTAGCTCACGCAATCCACCATATACTGGAACCCAAATTCTATTCATGAAATACAGTGTCTGGTCCGCTTTTGGTTCCAGTGAATCAACCATCTTTGTAACCTTTCACCTTTGACATTCTCGGGTTTGAGGGCGTTCACTTGAGCTTCACGAATTCGTTCAGTCATATTCGTGTGGATAGTCAATCCCAAAGCTCGAACACGCAATGGTTTAACCCGTTCCTTGCGACTCAAGGCGTCAGCTACGACGTTCGCCTTACCGGGATGGTACTTTATCTCACAATCGTAATCGTTTAATAATTCAACCCATCGCCGTTGTCGCATATTCAAATCCTTCTGATCGAAGATGTGTTGTAAACTCTTGTGATCAGTGAAAATCGTGCACTTGGTTCCGTACAAATAGTGCCTCCATATCTTGAGAGCGAACACCACTGCACCTAATTCCAAATCGTGTGTAGTGTAGTTCTTCTCATGGATTTTCAGTTGCCTGGAAGCATATGCTATTACTTTTTCTCGCTGCATCAATACACAACCCAAACCTTGATGCGAGGCATCGCAGTATACCACAAAATCTTCCGTACCGTCTGGAAGTGACAGTATCGGAGCGCCACATAACTTGTCTTTTAACAATTGGAATGCTGCCTCTTGCTTTTCCGTCCACTCAAATTTCTTGTCCTTTTGGGTTAGCATGGTTAAAGCTTGTGCTATCTTTGAAAAGTTCTCGATGAACCTTCTGTAATAACCCGCAAGGCCTAGAAATTGTCGTACTTCGGTGGGAGTTCGAGGGGCTTCCCAATTTTTAATTGCCTCGATCTTGGCGGGATCAACGTGTATGCCCTTCTCGTTTACCACGTGGCCTAAAAAGTGAACTTCCCGAATCCAAAAGTCACATTTCGAGAATTTGGCATAGAGCTTCTCTTTGCGTAACACTTCAAGAATTAACCGAAGGTGATTCTCGTGGTCTTCTTTCGTACGTGAATAGATCAAAATATCGTCAATGAAGACGATGACGAATTTATCCAGGTATGGCTTACACACGCGGTTCATTAGGTCCATGAAAACCGCTGGTGCGTTGGTCAAGCCGAACGGCATTACCAGAAATTCATAGTGTCCATACCGGGTTCTGAAGGCCGTTTTTGGTACATCTTCTTCTTGTATACGCAACTGGTGATAGCCTGACCTCAAATCGATCTTGGAGTAATAGCTGGAACCTTGGAGCTGATCAAATAAATCGTCGATCCTGGGGAGAGGATAGCGATTCTTGATGGTTAGCTTGTTCAGCTCTCGATAGTCGATGCACATGCGAAATGTGCCATCCTTCTTCTTTACAAACAAGACGGGAGCTCCCCAAGGTGAGAAACTCGGTCTTATAAAACCTTTGTCCAATAATTCTTGTAGCTGGCTGGACAGTTCCTGCATCTCTGATGGAGCTAGGCGGTATGGCGATCGTGCCACAGGAGCTGCTCCGGGAACTAGGTCGATGCGGAACTCGACTTGTCGAGGTGGTGGCAACCCCGGCAAATCTTCTGGAAATACATCCGGAAAATCTCTGGCGACTGGAATGTCTTCCAACTTTCGCTCGTCGGCCTTCTTGTCCACTACGTGTGCCAAGAACGCGACAAGCCCTTTTCTCCGACACTTACGAGCCTTCATGCTCGAAATAATCCTTAGTGGCGTCCCGTGTCTTTCCCCTTGAATTGAGAGGGTTTCACCGTTTGCGAGGGGAACTTGAATAACTTTATCATTGCAAACCACAATGGCACGGTGCGCGGACAACCAGTCCATGCCAACAACGATGTCAAAACTTCCCAATACGACCGGTAATAGATCAATCCCAAACTCGTGCCCACAGAGTTCTAACTTACAATCTTTTGCTACCTCTCTCGTTTCAATAGTTTTACCATTGGCCAGTTCTATAGAGTAGGGTGTATCTAGTTTGCTAGTTTTTAAACCAAGTAGTCTTTTAAACTCAATGGATACGAAGCTAAAGTCAGCACCGGTATCAAATAATACAGAGGCATAATGACCATTTAGAGGAAACGTACCAGTGACCACATTGGGGTCTTGCCGTGCGTCACCGGCTCCAATCACAAATGCCCGGCCGCGGGCCTGATTGTTGACCTTGGGGCAATCTTTCTTCCAATGATCTAATGACCCGCATGCAAAGCAGGGTCTAGCCCCTCCATTTTTTGGCGCTCCCGATCGGCACTCTTCAGTCTTGTGCCCGGTGCGGTGGCACTTCCCACAAGTTAACCCGTTGTTTCTCCCCTGATTTCCCTGCTTGTTACCGTTACCACGTCCCGTGGCGACATAACCCTTTCCCTTCTTGTTCGAGCTACCCGACGCTCGGTCCCTTTTTCCTTCATCCCTCTTTCTTTTCCCAAACCTCGGTTTGTTACCCTGATCATTAGTCACAACAGCTGAACTTGATCCCTGATTCTTGGCCTCAACACTGCTTGCCTCAGAAATTTTTAACCCTGAAACTTGGCGGATTAGGGTACCCATGCGGATAGCATCCTCAGTCAGACTTAGTGCCAGATCAATTACCTCGCGCATGGTCGTGGGTTTGGAAGAGGTGACCATGCTGCGAATCTGTGGTGCTAACCCGAATAAGTAACGTTCCACCTTGTTCTTCTCCGGTGTAACCAGACGAGGTACCAGTCGAGCGAGATCATGAAATCTAGACGTATACCCAGTAACGTCTGCTCCTACCATGGTGAGGTTCCAGAACTCGGTTTCCAACTTCTGAACTTCGCTTGCCGGGCGGTATTCGGCAGTCATAAGTTCCTTCAGTGCCGCCCACGATAGAGAGTATGCAACATCATCTCCTAGAGACTGTACTTGGCCGTTCCACCAAGTTAGGGCCTGATCTAGGAACAGGTTGGTGGAGTACATGACAGACTGTCGAGGGGTACACCCGCTGATGCGGATAACTGCCTCGGTCTTTTCGAACCATTTGACCAGGCCTATGGAACCCTCAGTGCCGCTGAAGTTTATTGGCTTGCAGTCCAAGAAAGCCTTGAAAGTGCAGCCGCGCTCTCCCGAGGCTGTCCCTGTAATAGTAACGTAGTATGTTATTATGGGTTAGGAGTTTGTGAAATATCCTCCCATCACTTTTTCATTTATTCTTAAACCTCTTACCACTGGGGGAGGTCTCTCGTCGCTCGCTCCCTGTCCTGTCATGGGAGTGTTCAGAGCGTGCGGCTTCATGCTCAGCGATGGCGCGAGCTATGCGTTCAGATATCATGGTTTCGAGCTCGGCCGGTGTTGTGGGCAGTCCGTCTGCTCCACTATTGCTTCGGGTGGCAGGTGCCATTTTTCTTCAATAATAATTATCAAAGGTTAATTTGGCAAACATTTATACAATACAAAGCATAAATAACAAACCAAAGCATGAATACAATAATCAACACCATGTCATCACACAACATACCAACACATCATACAGAAATATAAATAGAAATCAACACAACATCACCACACAAATATACAAACCACAACACATGGAGTAAGCAATAATAATCATAGACAACAACATATTTCACCATAATAATAAGATTTTTCATTAATTTCAATAATATCAGTACAATGCTTGTTCATAATACAAAATGGAGAATACATTTCTCATACAATACATTGCTTTTGAAATAATAAAACATCATATCATACGCCGTAATACCCGTACGGCTAGGCAAAATGCAGACGAGTGTCATAACCCGTGCTGTACTACCATACTGCTGCTAATATGTACATAAGCTGGTGTGTCTTCTGTGCATCCCCGATACATCCTACTGTGGCGGTGGCGGAGGAAACTGATACTGAGGCGCATACATGCTAATCGTCATGCTGATCTCTGTGATGCGCTCGTACAAAAACTGTCGATGCGCCCAGTGTGCATCCCCAGTAATCCCGCACTGCGCATCCATGCGCAAGAGCTCCTCTGCGTAATGCGCCAAGGCATCACGAGTGTCAATCATCCTCGCCCACATCAATCTCGTCTGCTGTTCAACCTGATTCACGGTGCGCTGCACCGTGTTGACTAGAGTCTGAAAGTCCTGCTCTAAAGTGATGGTTGAGGTCCGGGCGGGTCCAGAGGGGGGTGTCATCCTGTGAAGGTGGGACGGTCCGGGTATATCAGGGTGTGTGGATGGGAAGGGCCCGAAGGGGGCTGGTATCGGGATATGTGGCAGTAGTGGAGTGAAACCTGGTGGTCTGATGGAAAAGTGGGGTGGCATCATATAAGGGTCCCCTGCACCCAGAGGGTATGGTGCAGGTGTCATGCTGGGAATGGTGGGGATGGGTAAAGTCATGGCAATGGTGGGTGGTGGCATAGGCTCGGCTAGTGGGGCTACTAACGGCTCCGAAACAGTGGCCCACTCTGGAGTGGACACCACTACAGGGGGTGTGGGAGGGCTCGCAGTGGCGAATGCCTCCATGCCTGCCCTATGTAGCTCAGAGCTACGGGCGGGACTACCCTCAAGTACGAGTGCTGCTGGGGCTGGCTCCTCCTGGGGTATGGGCTCGAGTGCTGGTGGGGCTATGGGGTCGGCTGGGGCGTCCTCTAGCATTGGAGCCACTGGCTCCTCCTGATCAGCCGGAATCTCGGGCACCAACATGTGCCCTACCGAACCTACAGACTCGTCGTCGGAGTCGTCGGATATCCACCCGTTCCTCCCACGGGGAATAGGCAGGAGTCTCATGCCTGCAGGTACGTGAATGTGGGGTACCGGTGCCGGCTCGTGCTCGGCGTGAGCCTGTCGGCGGAATGGAGACTCTGCAGCATCCGACTGGGCTGGGTTAGGTCGCGAAGGACCGGCACAGCCGTCAGGGAAGTCCCTGATGGCTCGAACGGGGTGTACGGCCAAAGGTGCGGCCGGTACAATGGGCAGTGGCGCGTCAATCACGGCCGGTGCCCAGTGGGGGTCCTCGCTGGGGTCTGTCTCATCTGAGCTATCGTCGCCTGCTCCGTCGGCGGCGACGTCCATCTCTACGTCCTCATCTCCCGAGGAGAGCACTACCAACTCTGCTGGCTCCGGTGGTGGTGCTGGGATGATCTGCAAGCTACTGTCGTAGCTCGGCGCGACACTTCCTGCGTTCGACATTCCTGGCAAAAGAACCGTACTAATATATATGAATTATTTAAATTAGACAGTTATGGTGTACTCTATAGTAACCTTCCTAACTTCTAATTTCACGTTAAAGCATAACAATACCCATGGCTGGCTTGGTCGGAATCTCCTCATGCCCAATGCTTCTTGAAAATTACTTTTATTTAACATCTTATATATTTTCTTTTTGAAAACTTTATTATTTGAACCAAATCCGGTTATAGTCTAGTTTTTAAAGAAAATACTCTAGTTCGCTATAACCTTGGCTCTGATACCACGTTCTGTCACACCACGACAAAGGCGGAAACACGTGGCGCGACGGTTCAAAAGCATAAAGTCAAGGTTATTGCTAAACACAAGTAATTTAAGAAAATGGGTCATTTATTATGACGTCAAATCTGTTTTCAAACATTACACAAAAGTTAATTGTTTTTAAGATAAACATCGAGGTTTCTCATATATATCCCAAATGCCTTGGGAAATAAAAGTGAAACCCCGCAAAAGTTCGACGTCGCATTGGAGATCCTCCGACCCAGCTCGCCTGATCTTTCTTCATCTAGTTACCTGAAAGATATGTTTAAAAAGTTTCGTCAATATAAATATATTGGTGAGTTCACAGGTTTTCAGTTTCTAAAACTTGAATACTTGGGAATACCATGTTATGACAATATATAGGAGTTGCAAATTCCTATAAATCTACTTGAGACTATAATCAAACCAAGACGTATATAAATAAAATGCCCCGCTCCAAGTCGTTACTCGGTTTCCCACGACTTAAGTTCAGAATATTTGCACCCCAGGCATAACCTAATGCACAATCGACGCTATCGATTAGGGGTGGGCCTTGTCAGGCACCAATAGTACTATTCGAATATTCCTCCGGTTTCAATCTCCGAATAAATGATTATAGAGGCGAGGACTCAACCCCGAGTGGCGGTCACACCTCAAGTAATAAACCCATCAAACATTTCCCTAACATATCTTTCCCCCGAAAACGTAAAAATAGTTTAAAATGGGGCCGTGAAACTCACCTGAAACTGCGTCTGGCTCAAAAGGGTGGATAGCAAGTGGGTGGTATCGCACCTACAAACGTCCTAGACGTATAAGTCACTATTCCTATAGTGCATGTGCCTTGGCAAGTTGTACACCCAACTCCCGACCACAAGTTGTTCCAAATCCCGTTTAATTAAGCGCGTATCCTAGGTTTTGTTGGCGTTACATTACCCTTTGTGTTACAAGTTATATATTACTCTTGTTAATATTTCCATAACTTGTATCTTATTATCATCGACTCGACTTCACTTAACATATAATTATTTTCCCATTTAAATAATTATACTTAAGATCGCATCGCTCGATATAATATATATTTCAACACTCGACCCGACTCACTTTGCCGCACATTTGTTTTCCCATTTAAACAAATATACTAAGATCTTGTCGTTCGATTGTATATTCTTAACGTCCGATTCAACTCACCACACCGTATATTTATTTTCCCATTCAAATAAATATACTAGGATTTCGTTGGTACGACATACACATATATATATCCTTGTCTTCTCGTCGCGGCTTTCCTTCCCGCATATCTACTTTCCCATTAAGTAGATATACTAGAATTTTGCCGAGACGAGCGTACATATATATATATAAATGTGTAATTTTTCTTGTTAAGTATATACGTTTGTTTAACGTCTTATCTGTTTATGTCATGTGTTTCTCCCACGAATAATTCCTCCAACACTTAGGAAAGTGTTTATTAGTTTTCACCCAATGTATATATATATATTTTACTTCTTAAAATATATATTTTTCTTATCTTGCCGCAATGGCATTTTTCTCATGATTTGTCCGTGTACGGTTAGTTAACGCGTCTTAGTTCGATATCTTAACTCGATTAGTTAATTTTTCCAAGTTTTCCCCCAACATGTATTTTATAGAAATATTATCCATATTTCTTCCTATTTTCACATGTTACTTGGATGGTTTAAAATACTTATGTATTTTTAACCCAACTTGTTAACTTAACTACAAAAATGTTTCCAACACTTTTATATTCCCATTTATATAAAAGTATTCATTTTTGTATAAGTTTCCCAAGTTTGTTTAATATTTTTATAAAATCTCTATTTTATAAAAATCCTTATGTTAAAACCCTTTTATATTTTTATAACTTTCAAAAAATACACTTTTATACAAAATACCCAAGTATTTCTACTAGTATTTACAAAAGTCATCCTTAGACTTTATTACTTACATTTTTGACACCAAACTTTCCATACTTGTATTTTTGGACTAATAGTTTCTAAAATATCCATTTTAGTCCTCTAACTTTCAAAGTCACAATTTTAGTCCCTTAACTTACAAAAGTTGCATTTTTCCATTCTAACTTTCAAAGTTAACATTTTTCACTCAAAATAGTAGACTTTGAAGATTCAACTTTTTATTGGTAAGTTATTTTTGTATCAAAACACTTATGTTAGTCTTGTATTCCATATGGAAGACTAATTATGTGTGTGTTTTATGTATTTGTCCATTTTAACAAAATATCATCCATCTAAGTAAGCTAACTTAGATTTTCCATCTTCTTCATTTATGAACTTCTAATATGTTTTACCACATATTATAACTTAGATGATCATAATAAGATGATTTAAAGTTACTTTTAACATATTCAAGTTCTTTCCATAATTTTAACCAAAACATCATCCTACTTAGTTTTACATGTAAACTTTATATATTTTCAAGACTAATACATCATCATCAACAAATCCATGGTTTATTTTCATATCTTTAATCTTCCATTTTACACATGAAAACCTATTAAAGATTATGTTCAAAACCATTTTTAAACCCTTCATGTACAACTTGCTACTAGGAACACATACATGAATAATAACAATCAAAAACAAGATTAAGAAGCTTACTACTAGCACAAGGCTAGGGAAGACAAAAACCTTGGATTTGAGAGGGGTTTAGTGTGTTCTTCCAAGTGGTTTAGCTCCAAGCTCTTGAAACACACAATAGGGGTTTGGATGATGGATGATTTTAAGTGTTTTGGAGATGTAAAAACTTGAAAGGATGATGTGTGTGTGTGTATGAATACCTACGGCCAAGAGAAGGAAGAAAAGAGAATTGTTTTGCTTTGTTTTTGAACTCTCTAACACATGTTTATATATAATTATCACATGTAATGATGCCAAAGATTCAAGAGATCTTATGGAAGATCATATGTGTACTTGGGAGATTTTTGCAAAGATGATATGTGTGTGTGTGTAAGGAGCCGTATGTATGTATGTATAGATAGGTGGTTTCTTGCAAATCTTGGTTAATCTTTATAAGGCATCATGATCCTACATACAAGACTTCACAAGGCATGCATCTACTAGTGTTATGATGGTTTAGAGGTGTGTCTTGGATTATCTTGGCCCTTGGCCGAAATTTCTTCAAGGGGGACAAGAAAGTGTGTTGCTTTTGTACTTATGTTACTTACACATTTGTCTTATGTTAAGCATGCTTTACTTTAGACTTAGGTGATTATTATTACAACTTGCATGGACACATTTCTTGGCCTTTAGGCCGGCCCCCAAGTGGGTTTATGTGGGGTCCACAACTTCAAATATTTACCCATTGTTTGTTATGTTTAATCCCCCGTCGTTCGGGTGTCGTTCGGGTATTTTTCGGGTTTTAATCACGCGTTATCCGACATTAAATATACCTTTAATAACCCTTAAATATAGTCTATTTTAAGCGTTGATTGGTTATTTAGGCCTTTGCCGGTGAAATTATGAGTTATACGCGTATCGGTGTGGTACGCGCATTTTATTCGTTACCGGGAGATTTGTACAAGACGTTTTCATTTATGGTTTTGGATTTCCAAAACTCATTATATCTTATGAAAATACCCTTTATTTTATATCCTGGGTGTCCGGGATTCATTTCGTTTATTTAATTATTACCGGGTAATTGCCAACGTCCATTCCGGATAGCTTATTCGCACATGATCCAATCATGCTTTACCATTAAACGTATGCATTCCTATGCACTATTTGGAAATTGCTATCTCCTAAGGCCTTGATAATTAAATCACACATAATTGCATTTAATTACGTTAATCATATATTAATTAATTTGTACGGAATTACCTTATTTTTGCCGTTGTTACATTCCACATGTTTTCGGATCTGATTTGGAGGGTTAAACGCGCAAAAACGCGGAACAGAGCAGTAAGGGCGATTATGGATTCCTAATCGCCTGTATTAGAGGCGATTGGCCCCCAATCGCATGAACTATAGGCGATTGGGAGACCAATCGCCATTATGACTGGCGATTACAGTCCTACTCACCATTTTGACCCTCCTAATCACCAGTTGACTTTTCCTAATCACATGTTTGCTTCCTAATCGCGTGTACAGCTACTATATGTATATTTTAACATCCTGAAACACGGTTTGACGCCTAGGAACATGCTAGGAACCCCGTGACATGTCTAATAACTTGGTAACACGTGTTCGGACTTGTTTTATGCCTTAATTGGGCGTTATGCTAGATAGGGTGAATGTTTGCGCATGCTAAGTGTTTAATTGCATATGTGCATGATATCTTGTATGTGGCTAACACGTGGGATGTCGGGTCACCAATGGGATGTCGGGTTTTGTCTGGTTTGGTCGGTTTAACGTTTAACCATGTTTTCAACATACACAGTCACGGTCTGGACAATTTGGGGACTGATTAGCCTTCGGGTTATTAGTCATCACACTTATGTAAACTCATTGATAGGTCGCCACTAGTAGGGACTATCACACACGTATCGGATTTCTATATTACTGAGGACGCACTCTAAGGTGAGTTCACGGCCCCACTTTTTACTGGTTTTTGCTTTCGGGGAGAAAACATGCTGGGTACTTGTATTCATTAAACGTGTGTCAACTTACGTTTTCGTACTCATAAAAGGTGTGTTAACTTACGTTTTCGTATTCATAAAAGGTGTGTCAACTTATGTTTTCGTATTCATAAAAGGTGTGTCAACTTACATATTTGTATTCATAAAACATGTGTCATATCACGTTTTGGTATTCATAAAACCTATGGTTTGCTAAGTACTCGTATTGGTAAAGCTTACAAGGTAGTCGTTGGTTACTATATGGTATTACGTACTGGTATTCTTGAATTCTTTATGTGTTGGGGTATTCTTTTGGGTTGCTATACGATTTGTTAAAGTCTCGGGGAAAACCATGAATGTGCGGTGGTTGCACAACAGAGGAAATATGGATAGATCTATTTGGGCGTGACCGGCCCCACTCGTCGACTGGAGGTCGGACGGGTGCATGTTGTCTCTTGCGGTATTCTTGTATTCTTGTATTCGTGTATTCGGGCAGGTGTATTCATGTATTCGTGTCCAGTAATGGTTTTCCAATCGTAGTAGTGACAGGTATTCATCTGGTTGGTATACATATGCCCTGGTTTGGCCAAGGGTATTCTTTGAAACTTTTGGAGTCGTTTTACTCAAAAACCTGTGAACTCACCGGCATTATTTGCTGACGTTTTTAGCATGTTTGTCTCAGGTCGTTGAGGTAGCAGCATTGTATAGGCGCACGGAGTCCCACGACGTCTAGGATCCATTTGCATTTCATTTTGAGTATTATCAGACTTTCATGTTTTGCTTTTGAGTTGTAATAAAGTTTTACGCTTCCGCAGCGATGGATTATTTATGAAAACTTGATGGTTTGCTTATGTCGTTTTTACGTATCATATAGTGTCGTTTATTGTTACCGTTGACTTAGATTCTGGTTTGTTGCGCGCCTCGCGGTAAAACCCCGCACGTGGAATTTGAGGGTGTGACAGATTAATTTAAGGTTTGAGTGTCTTGTAAACAAATCGATGTAAACGTTAGGGGGAACGACACATTTCTTATTTGTTTTAACCACGGAAAATATAATCTTTTATAGTCGCCACCATCGTTCCAACTAATTTATTGTCAGAGTGGACACTCAAAACGGTAGTTATCTCTTCTGATTCAGGTGGTGATGGTGGTTGTGTAGGGTTCGTCTGACCAGAGGCGAAGTATACTTAGGGCTGGGGGTGGCCCTGCCCCCCCTGTTTTTTTGGCGCAGTAGTGGAAATTTGCGATTTTCATAGGTAAATTGAGTCCGCCCCCCCCCCCGATTTTTCACTACCGATCGAAAAAAATTGAGTTCGGCCCCCGCCGATTCCGAAACCAAGCTTTGCCACTGTGTCTGACATGCCGGTTTCGTCTGGTTGTCGCGTTTGAATGGGTAGAACTGCCATAGAGGTGAAAGAATAAAGGATATGGTAGGACGGTGAGTGGGTACGTGTCTGGCTTGGTGATGACTGATGAGGACTGAACCGCCCACTTAGGCCAATTAGAAAGCATAACGTAGCATCTCGACAGGTGTGCAAAGAAGAGGCAGCAGGTAGATGGCTTGGATGGTGGACAGGTGTGCGATGGGATGAAGGTTGCAACTTAAATGACCAAAAGCCCCAAAATTACTGTTCAACTTTAGTTTGAATTAACACTAATACAGGCACCAAGTTACTATATCAAAATAAAATATCATTGAAGGTTCATTGCTATTGGGTTAGATAATCTTAATCTTAACAAATTATATAAAAAAATAACAATACCTAGCAAGAGCAGATATAAGAAGGATCTGATCAAAGGGAGACATGGCATTTCGCTGGTATATTCAACAAATTGGAATATATTACAGATGGGTTGGGGTATAATAATCACATAAAGCTAAGGTTCATCAATCTATCCAAAACCATCTCGTGACATCTGCATTCTTCATGATAAAAAGCATTCTTCATGACAAAAAGCATTCTCACACCTATAAACATACAATAATTCACATATGATCAATACAAATATAAGCTTAAAAAATAGCCTATAAATCAGGATTCCACAAAGATCCGATTTACTTTAGTAACAAACAAAAATTCAATTTAAGACTATTAACCAGCACATGAAAATATAGTGATGTCTAACAAAACCTTGCAAAAGTCTCCACTCGTGTTGACCTGACCTGAAAAAAGCATGAATATCTTGTACCAAATGCTGAAATGCATACCAACTTGTAAACTCAAGCTTTTTTTTGAGAAACTCCCTAAGCCTATGGTACCACCGCATGAAGCACAAAAACAGAGACTAAACTTGATTGAAAACAAAGTATACATTAAGATCACACTAAACTTGGTTAACGAAAATGAAGAAAACAGAGAGTGAAAATCCTTTAGTCGAAGTTTAGTCCCTAAAGAAGTTATTTTCTTTATATTACGGGTCATAGTCAGAATGTCTATTAATGTTAAGACATTTTTTTATAAATAGAGTATGTTTGTTTGTATATATGTTGTGGTTACTTTTTACTTTTTTAATGTGATTATCAAGAACGATTATTGAATACAAATTATACAATCAAGTGACGCTAAGTTGCTAACTACCCGTATATAAATGGGTAGAGAAGAAGCATTGTAGCACAACGTCTAGAGCAACCTTCAAGAAAAACAAATAACTTATACATGTCACTTAAGGTTGAAGCACATCCGCCGCCGCCATGGACAGCGGGAAAGCCACTGGCTACGCCAAGGTAATAAATACCAAATACCAAAAACCCCAAAATTCTAAACCATAAAATGGCAAGAAGACAAATCGAAACATAACCAAAACTTACAGGAGAAACGGTATACGGATCAATGGTCACCGCCACCATGCACCACAACAACGACCACCGCCACCATCCACAAACACGGTTAACGAATCGATACCATCCAGACCTGCGAGCAAAGAAGGCATCGGGAAACCCCAACCAACAATAATCCAACAACAAACATAGTGGGAAAGTCGCTAACCTTGAAAGATCCTAACTCGCCACGCTTTTGGGGAACTAAGACGACAAAAAACTGGGTTTGCGGAACAAAATTAAGAGTGCCAATGTAGTGTTGAAGAACAACAATATTAAAAGGGGCGATCAAAACCTAAAACGTACAGTGATGAAGTACAACACTCGAGTTCTTAGCTGAGATAAATACCTATCGCTACTTTTCATCACAAAAATAACATAACCTTTTTGCTCTTTTATATACAAACTTATATTTATTTGTGTTTATGTAAATATTATTAGCAAAAGATTGTATGTAATGTATATATGTATAATGTATATTAGATACCATTAGGATTATGCTGTAATAGTTATGTATAGGATTAATATTGGCTTCACACTCTAGAAGTTGATCTCGGACATGGCTGCACACATTCGGACAAACAGCAACATATCATAAGAAGATACATAAGGCGCGCATTATTGGAAAAACAGAAGCAAAAGGACAAAAACAGCCCTGTCTCATTTACCGGTATTTCGATTGAAGTTGGCGCCAAATAACTGTAATTAACCGCCAACGACCAAACAGTTGAAAGACGGTTATTAAATCAAGGTCAAATCAATCAACGTTAACGGAAAACCGATCATGCTAAACCAAAGCCTAACGATGATCCGCACAATTCACCGGTACACAGTGTTAGAGAGTTCAATTTTCAGAGCAGTAATCGCAGCGTTTAAAAAGAATCAAGAACTATGAAGCTAAGATTAATTAAGCCAGTGAAGCCGTTTCGCTTATGCTACGAAGCAAAAGATCTTTTAGAAACGCATTTGGGTCCAAACGTGCAACAGATTGATCTTATGATGCAGAGCGACGTAGTTTGGAGGGTTTTTGTGACATCCGTCCCTTTTAATTTATCAATATTACAACTCTAGTCCTTTTTGTTTACAAATGTACTCCTTGTACTTTTGTTCAACGCAAATCATCATAATCTTAAGTTGTATTATTAAACTTTTGTAGATATTTCTTTTTAATTACAAATACGTTCTTTTTGGTAAGAGGATTTATATTAGCATGTTTCAAAAACTTTAAAGTAAAAAAAAAATCTATAAAAGTTAAAAGGGTTTTTTTTTTAAAGGTGATAAGGTTTATAAGGTTTTCGTTAAGATTTAAACAATATATTCAATTATAAACAATAGGGACCATTTGTGCCAACTTTGAAAGTTTAAAAAAAATAATAATGTCTGCATACTCGTTTTCCGGCGGCCGGATTCCGGTCAGTCTCCGGCGAGTTCTTTTGCTCATTTCTAGACGTTACAGCTCGTTTAAATGTTCACCAAGCGTTTCGTCACCTTTATCTTTTGAAATCCCATCTTAATCGTAGCCTTAAATGTGTTTAATTACGATTTTAAATGGGTTTTGATAGTAGTTATGTGGGTAACGGTCGGAGTTAAATTTTTCGCGATATTGGTTGTTTCACTCGACCATTATATAAACTAAACATACTCTTCATCTGCTGCGTTGTTTCACGTCCTAAATAGTCTATAAAAGCTGCCCAAATAGTCCCTTGTAGCGTTCAAAGTTGCGGCTTTGGTTATGAATGTGCAGCCACGTTTTTCGATTATAATACACCTTGTAAGTTTTAATTTTTGTTGCTATTTGGTTGTTGAATCATTAATCTTCAAAAGCCCCTTGTTTCCAATCTCAATCGTTCTGTTTTTGGGGTAATTAAAAAGAACATAGGGTTAGGGTTCTTGGCTTGGTCTAATTGGGGAAGATGATGAGATTTAATAATTGTTTAAATAATATTCGGTGTCAAATATTTCAACAAAAACCTTTGTAGCAGAGTGGTTTGTGTGTTTGATTGTTTCAAAGAGGACCCGAGTTCGATTCCTGTGACCAGCGAATTGATCCTCTTCCTTTTTATTTTTTTTACCTCCTTTTGCTTTATTTGTATATTCACACATATATATATATATATATATATGTACATTAAACTTGAAATATTCATTATAAATTCATTTTTGCTTCAAAAATTATGAAAATTTAGGAGTAGCTTCTTGACACCTCATAGAAAATTCCCACACTTTTATTTTCTGGAAAATGTATTAGTTTTATATTTTTATTGAATTTATTTGTTTTAATCATATTTAATTGATTAAAAATTCATTTTAATGATTTTAAATCTCAAAATTTTAGGATAATTATTTTTAAGCATTCTAATCTGAAATAAAAATTATTGGTTCAGAAAACATTTATTTTCATTAATTTTCCTATTTTAAATCATTTAAACATTATTTAATACCATTAAATCAGTTTTAAATATAAATAAGTTTATAAAAATTATGGGAAAATTATTTTCATTAATTTACATCAGAAAGTATCAATTTTCTATGAAAATAGTAATTTTGGATCGTGTCTTGTATTATTAGTCGTATTACGTTTAATTAGACATAATAAAACATTTATTTATTTATACTATTTAACCATCCATTTTATAAATATTTTTCTTATAAAATAGAAATACTCTTATGTTTGAAAGTCTTTATTATCATTTGTTGGATCATTGTGTAACTCAAAATTATTTATTTCAATATTTATGATTATTGTACTTATTTACAATAATAGGTTAAAGTAATTAACTTAATTATTTTGCCTTAATTATTAAAATATATTTTTTATCTAATTATTCATTCAATTGGTAATAATTATATTACCTAAATCATATTTACAAACTTTGGTATATTATTTTTAATATACAACTTTTATATTAATTCGACTTATCATAAAAACTCTAATTCCCCAAATCGACTTAGAAAACCCTAATGCCTTAGACCCTAGTTGCCTTAGACTCTTAGACATTTCCTTATTAGTACTCTTATACATTATAGGTTGGATTCTTCGGATTCCCATTATTTAGCTCACGACCGCTTAAGTGGATATTGATCGCTTTCGCAAACTGTGAGTATATCTTTCCCTTTTTTTTACTGCTTTACATTTTTGGGTGACTCATGTACTTACAATCAAGTTTCTATTTCTTTTACTAAATGCAATTTCATGTGTGTTTGCTTATGTCATTTCGTGTATCTATGACCTGTCAAATCATTAACCGTTTCGGCCTGGCATTTCAATGAATAGTACTATGGTATATACCCTTGTGACTCTGTTGAGAGTCCTCGTCATTGCTATGTATTACATTACTACTAGCGCATACTATATATATCTGCTTTCCTTTCATAGGGTTGATTTGACCCGGATACTACTTATTACATAATTGCAAATGGTACCGCACATGAATTGCTAAACACTTTTCCTACTACTTTTATTCAAACAGGGTATGCTCACCAATACAATTTTTGTATTGACCAAATTATTTTGTACATGTTTCAGGTTGATTTGAGATGCATTCTTTAAGCTTTCGGATATATATTTAGATTTTGATTTATTGTATTTCAGTTTAGTGGCCATTTAGAACCATTGTATTTCATTTCCAATGTAATAAATTATTAAATCAATGTATTCAAATTTTCACTTTAGTCCATGAGCTATTGAACAATCGTCACTACGTGACACCTCGATGTTTCCGCCATCGGTTGGGGTGTTACAGTTTGGTATCAGAGCCATGGTTATAGGGAATTAGGTTATTAGAATTGCCTTTTAGCCTAGACTATAACTAAGTTTTTCTTTCACGAGTCCTCTCGTTTATATTTCTCTTATTTCTTATATTTTCTATCAAGATATTTTCGTTGTGATTATTTCTCGTTATTCTTTCGATATTTTGCTTGTCAAAGAAGACACTCGTATTCACACAAACGAAACGATATCATCAAGTTAGGAGTGATATCCATACCTTGGTGATTAGTTTCACTCCTCTATATGTTATTTATCTTAGGAATATATCTTTGAGATAGGAGTGACATCCACACCTCAAAGAGTATTTCCTTCAAAAAGAAACTTAACCACTAAGCTGGGAGTGATATCCTTAACTTAGTGATTGGTTTCATTCCACAATCGTTTTCAATTTTGAAATACATCTTTGAGTTAGGAGTGAAATCCACATCTCAAGGATCTATTTCTACATCTCGTTGATTATGAATTTTCTTAAATGTTGGTAATCTATTACATACTTAAATCTTATCATTCACGTCATTTTAAATCTTGGTCTTTTAAAACACATTCGATTTACACATACTTCATGAAATGGTTTCATTTGGCATTTTACAAACTTGTATTGCATATTTTAAAGACCAAATGTAAATCTTTTGTTTTCATATGACGTATCCAATATATATTTTCGGGAGAAATTTGCAACTAATAATAAGCCTTATAACATTTTTCAAACTCGACTTCTCGTAAACACATGAAAATGTGTATTTACGAAGATTTTGCAAATAAACCTGTTTTGAATCTAAAACACACTTTGATTTCTAGAAATTTATTCTCATGCATCACTACTATTCTTTCAACAATATCACAAAGTCGAGTAAACTGCGAAATTTACCTTTACACTTATACTCTTTCAGTTGCAAAACTTTTGGTTTAACAAAACAATGGACATATCTTTTTATCAGAATGTTGTTAAATGCCTTTTATAGTATAACGCATATATGTAAAATTACTAGATGTTAACTTGCATGCCAGTAGGCTATACACGTTATTTCGTTATTTTACTCTTGCACCATTTTATTCATAGTTATTACTAACACGTCATTTGTGATTAATTTCACATTGCCTATTTGCATTAATTCAACTCGTTTACTTTCATTTTGTGCAATTGTGCGATTTACTCGATTATGTTAATACTATCTTTTCAGTCGAAATTTTATGCTATACTTATATACTTACTTGAACGCATATTTGGTATGCATATTTTCTTTCCTGTTTTGAGCAAAACCCTGTTATACTTTACATTATTTTGTTCATCATCATGGCCAACGAACATACTAGTTGATAACTCGTATGAGATCTAAGCTGGTGCCCACGTACGACTCGGACTAGAGTATTTCTTCAATCCGAGGGAACGGTGTAAACCTCAGGGTCTATCAATATGAGTGTTTAGAACCAACGATGTGAACAGAAACTACCGGTTAAGGGTGAACCCGAAAGGGAAGAACCTCTAACCATGTCTTATACTTACATGTTATTCACATTACGGTTAAAGGGAAAACCCGAAAGGGAAGAACCTCTAACCATGTCTTGATTGAACATCATTTCATTACGGTGACTATTACATATTGGTTGCACGCATTTATTTCTTGTTAAGGTTATGGAAAAGCATAACACCTTAGTGTAAGGTAAATCGATGATTACGGTCCGGAACGCAATCATGGGTTTACAGGTACATGGGGGTGGTGTGAAATTCTATTTAGGCTGTTGGTAGACAATCAGTACGAGTCCAAAGTATCGGAGTGTGGTGGGTTAGCTGCGGTACACCCTATATATAAGCATAAACGATACTGCGGGAGCGGACTAGGAGTCTGACCAAGAACCTACCCATTACTTTATAAATACTATCTCTTCATTAGATCATTGACTAATAGCTAGAATTTTCAATAAGAACATTTTACATAAGCTTTAATTAGTTTTGTTGGAGCCTACCTTGTCGACACCTCTATAGAAAACCTTAAACTTTGTATACTCTTACACTCTCTGTTAGTCAAAATCCTGTTGCATGTCCTTAATAACATTTAGTCAGAAACTTTTTCTTAAGTAAAGGAGGCTATCTTCATTAGTACCTCTGCCCCTCACCAATTACACATTCCCAAAACCTTTCTCATTTAAACTCTTAACTTCCTACCTTCAGGTCAACTGTCAAAGATTTTGAAACTTTTGCTTTGAATATTAAACGACTACTTTAAATTTTGTTAAAAGATAACTCATGCAAATTTTAACTCCTACTTGGCTTTTACAACGCATTTTGTATCATAGTAACCTCCACTTGAAGGAAATTTCGAGACGAAATTTTCTAAAGTAGGGGAGACTGTGACATCCGTCCCTTTTAATTTATCAATATTACAACTCTAGTCCTTTTTGTTTACAAATGTACTCTTGTACTTTGTTCAACGCAAATCATCATAATCTTAAGTTGTATTATTAAACTTTTGTAGATATTTCTTTTTAATTACAAATACGTTCTTTTTGGTAAGAGGATTTATATTAGCATGTTTCAAAAACTTTAAAGTAAAAAAAAAATCTATAAAAGTTAAAAGGTTTTTTTTTTTAAAAGGTGATAAGGTTATAAGGTTTTCGTTAAGATTTAAACAATATATTCAATTATAAACAATAGGGACCATTTGTGCCAACTTTGAAAGTTTAAAAAAAATAATAATGTCTGCATACTCGTTTTCCGGTGGCTGTTTTCCGGCCGATTCCGGTCAGTCTCCGACGAGTTCTTTTGCTCATTTCTAGACGTTACAGCTCGTTTAAATGTTCACCAAGCGTTTCGTCACCTTTATCTTTTGAAATCCCATCTTAATCGTAGCCTTAAATGTGTTTAATTACGATTTTAAATGGGTTTTGATAGTAGTTATGTGGGTAACGGTCGGAGTTAAATTTTTCGCGATATTGGTTGTTTCACTCGACCATTATATAAACTAAACATACTCTTCATCTGCTGCGTTGTTTCACGTCCTAAATAGTCTATAAAAGCTGCCCAAATAGTCCCTTGTAGCGTTCAAAGTTGCGGCTTTGGTTATGAATGTGCAGCCACGTTTTTCGATTATAATACACCTTGTAAGTTTTAATTTTTGTTGCTATTTGGTTGTTGAATCATTAATCTTCAAAAGCCCCTTGTTTCCAATCTCAATCGTTCTGTTTTTGGGGTAATTAAAAAAAACATAGGTTAGGGTTCTTGGCTTGGTCTAATTGGGGAAGATGATGAGATTTAATAATTGTTTAAATAATATTCGTGTCAAATATTTCAACAAAAACCTTTGTAGCAGAGTGGTTTGTGTGTTTGATTGTTTCAAAGAGGACCCGAGTTCGATTCCTGTGACCAGCGAATTGATCCTCTTCCTTTTTATTTTTTTTACCTCTTTTTGCTTTATTTGTATATTCACACACACACACACACATATATATATATATATATATATATGTACATTAAACTTGAAATATTCATTATAAATTCATTTTTGCTTCAAAAATTATGAAAATTTAGGAGTAGCTTCTTGACACCTCATAGAAAATTCCCACACTTTTATTTTCTGGAAAATGTATTAGTTTTATATTTTTATTGAATTTATTTGTTTTTAATCATATTTAATTGATTAAAAATTCATTTTAATGATTTTAAATCTCAAAATTTTAGGATAATTATTTTTAAGCATTCTAATCTGAAATAAAAATTATTGGTTCAGAAAACATTTATTTTCATTAATTTTCCTATTTTAAATCATTTAAACATTATTTAATACCATTAAATCAGTTTTAAATATAAATAAGTTTATAAAAATTATGGGAAAATTATTTTCATTAATTTACATCAGAAAGTATCCATTTTCTATGAAAATAGTAATTTTGGATCGTGTCTTGTATTATTAGTCGTATTACGTTTAATTAGACATAATAAAACATTTATTTATTTATACTATTTAACCATCCATTTTATAAATATTTTTCTTATAAAATAGAAATACTCTTATGTTTGAAAGTCTTTATTATCATTTGTTGGATCATTGTGTAACTCAAAATTATTTATTTCAATATTTATGATTATTGTACTTATTTACAATAATAGGTTAAAGTAATTAACTTAATTATTTTGCCTTAATTATTAAAATATATTTTTATCTAATTATTCATTCAATTGGTAATAATTATATTACCTAAATCATATTTACAAACTTTGGTATATTATTTTTAATATACAACTTTTATATTAATTCGACTTATCATAAAAACTCTAATTCCCCAAATCGACTTAGAAAACCCTAATGCCTTAGACCCTAGTTGCCTTAGACTCTTAGACATTTCCTTATTAGTACTCTTATACATTATAGGTTGGATTCTTCGGAATTCCCATTATTTAGCTCACGACCGCTTAAGTGGATATTGATCGCTTTCGCAAACTGTGAGTATATCTTTCCCTTTTTTTTTACTGCTTTACATTTTGGGGTGACTCATGTACTTACAATCAAGTTTCTATTTCTTTTACTAAATGCAATTTTCATGTGTGTTTGCTTATGTCATTTCGTGTATCTATGACCTGTCAAATCATTAACCGTTTCGGCCTGGCATTTCAATGAATAGTACTATGGTATATACCCTTGTGACTCTGTTGAGAGTCCTCGTCATTGCTATGTATTACATTACTACTAGCGCATACTATATATATCTGCTTTCCTTTCATAGGGTTGATTTGACCCGGATACTACTTATTACATAATTGCAAATGATACCGCACATGAATTGCTAAACACTTTTCCTACTACTTTTATTCAAACAGGTATGCTCACCAATACAATTTTTGTATTGACCAAATTATTTTGTACATGTTTCAGGTTGATTTGGGATGCATTCTTTAAGCTTTCGGATATATATTTAGATTTGATTTATTGTATTTCAGTTTAGTGGCCATTTAGAACCATTGTATTTCATTTCCAATGTAATAAATTATTAAATCAATGTATTCAAATTTTCACTTTAGTCCATGAGCTATTGAACAATCGTCACTACGTGACACCTCGATGTTTCCGCCATCGGTTGGGGTGTTACAGTTTTCGGGAAGAATTCGATGGTCAGGATTATGGATGAGGGTTTGGATGCATGGTGCTTAGCGGTGGTTGATGGCGGTGTTGGATCGGTTCTGGCGATGGAGATCGGAGGGCATCAGATGGAGGATCATCTGCTTCAGAAAATTACTAATCTCTTATAACTTCATCTTACACTTATACATCAAAAAACTAATGATTTTATTTATATGTAGTATATCGCCCCTTCACCTTTATAGTTTAACATCTTTGTCGCTTTTTATGGACTCTCTGTCTGAACAAAACAAATGTAGCATTTGATTTCATATAATCAAACCTATCATACTTTTCAAATATCAAATTTACATCTATAATAAACCATTCATTTGACTTTTAAAAGTCAAACATGGACCAACCATGTGCCTATCTGCTTCCATTAATAATTCACAATTAAATATTGTTGTCCTACAACAAATACCCTAAATCACTAACAACAACACTCAAGCATACGGCACAACAACAGTCAAAACAGACAAAATAGGCAACACATCCAAAAAAGGGAAAAAAGAAAAAAAAAAGAAAAAAAACATGAATGGAACGCGCATACATTCAGAGAGAAACAACAAAAGCAAAAAAGAGGAACGAATCGTGTTAATCAGTTAAACAAAATCAAAATACCCTAAAGCAAAGAGCACAACTAATCTAGAACATAACACCCTTCAAGCATACGGTACAACTACACAATGCAATAATACCTTGCTAATTCGATTACCTGGACAGAATGATGAGACAACGAAACTAAACCCTGCACAATTCAGAAACTAAAACTTAAGAAAGGGAAGAAGTAAAAAAACGAAATCAAAATTTTACTCTTTGATACCTCAATCGCCGGAGGAATATGAGAAGAAGGTTGCTGAAATCTTTGTGAAATCTTGAAATACAAAGAAGAAGATGATGGTAAAGTGAAAGTATGGTGTGGGGTGAGGCAGGGATGGCACAAATGATAAAAATATTGAAGTACAGTCGTATACAAAAGATACAACGCTTCTAGCATAAGGCACAACAAACCAAAGCATGTACAACCCTTAAAGCACACCTTACAACACCCTATGCATAAAACCTTTGGTTTTTAGAAGTATATAAATATTTGGGCTTATATATTTTATATAGTTTATTAAATAATATTATTTTTACTTAATATTTAATTAGCTAATAGGTTTATTCGGTTATCTGTATAAACCAAATAAAAAAAAGTGTGGAACCAAAAATCAAACCAAACACCAAATTAGCAATTCGGTTTCGGTTAAAACAAACCGAACACCAAATTCATTGTTCAGATTGTTTTTTTGTTACGGTTACGGTTCAGTTTACGGTTTTATTTGGTTTTCAGTTTTTATGAACACCCCTACTCCCACTTCTAATATTTTTTAGGCTCCTTCAACCACCACATCCTTTCATAATTTAACACCCAACTTTTCACTCCCACCTTCTAATATTTTTTAATACACCTTATTAATAAAATTCAAATTATATATGTATCTACACAAAAAACAATACAACCTTCTGCCTTTTACGAAATATTTCTTTTTAATGAATCTTTTTTACAAAATCCTCTTTTATACCCAAAAACCGTTTTCTTCTTCATGCATCAAAATCCATTTCTTTACATTCTTACCCTTCCCTATTTCCCTTTCTGAGGCCTACAATCTATCTTCATCCAAAACCATCTGTTATTCAAGTTCGTCATTAAAGGTACATACGTCTCTTTTGACTTCGTTCATTCGAATCATCCATTATATAATATTCACGGTTCAATCACTTAACTTGAATAACAACCACTCCACTTGAATAGCAGTTATAGTAAAACCTACGTCTGATAGTATTTAGGGTAATCTTTTTACATCTGATTCTCATATGTCCATTAATGTGTGTTTATGTATGAAACCAAATTCAGTTTTTTTTTTAAGAATTAATTATCCAACTTATTAAGACCACTTTTTTTCCCCAGATTGTGTTAATGCTTCCTTCTTTCTCTTTGCTGACTATTACTTCTTCGTTGGAGCATGATAAATAGGTTTTTTTACACTTTGTATGTATTTATTTTGGACAGTAACGCATATGCTTATGTTTATACATTTAGCAAACACTAAAACCTTTGTTATGATTTATGTTGTTCTCTTGACAACAATCAATTTTTTTTTCCCATTTTTGTTGCTTGATTTTCTTGTAATTTATTATTTCCTTTGTGGTTGGATAACTAGATGCGCTTTTAATGTATTCCTTTGTGTGTCATGGTGTTGATTTAGTGTTTTTCTATGTTTTCTTAATTTTTTCTGTTATGATCAATAAGATAGAATGGACATATGACCATCTTAAGGAAACTCTATATTCTCCTTATTACTTTTTACATATTGGTCAATAATGATATGTAATAATCTTTCGGTTAAGTAACTAATAGTGAAAGTTTTTCACATTGATTAATGGTTAACCTGTTGACTTATTTACAATATTTATTTTGCAATTTTGCTTTACTATAAACATATATACTTCCTAAGATGGTCATATACTGAAACACGTATATGAATGTTGTACACCATGCATCAATTTATAACTTGGTATGAGAACACCTTTAATTTGTTCAAGTGCATAACGTAAGATCCCTCTCCACTACTTCATCTTTGTCGATAATAATTGTTTTCGTGTGGTGATTGGTGTTGAGGTAAAGCAAAAATAGAGAAAATGTTTTGTATAAAACAACAAAGTTTTCGTATCATATATAATATTGTTGGATTAATATAAAAAATTATAATCAGCATCCCGTAGCAACGCGCGGGGTAGCGTCAACTCGTTATATAAATTCAAATATATATAATTCCCTCCTAAAGGCTTTGTTGACTAGTTGACTTGAGTATCTCTAATAGGTTGAAGTTAAGAACTACGCATTAGACACCCGAATTGAGTGACCACAAGGGTTTTAATTTTTTTTTTTGAAAAGTGAACTTCATAAACACCAACCAAAAGCTATCTCCAAGTTAGAGATAGCCGAACAAAAACATCAAGTTATATCAAAATTACACCAATTCTTCCAATCTATCCTACCCTTCTTCGAACAACTATTATACCAAAGAAAACTAATAGCTTTAATATCTGACAATATATTCGTCACATTGGCGCTCCCTTGGTTGAATATCACATCATTCCTTTTACTCCAAATCTTCTAGTACACTAACACAAAGATGCCGAACACAACACCCTTCTTCAAATTAGAAACCCGCAACTGACCCACAAGCTCTATGATATCTTTCACCGAGAACACAAAAACTGGAGGGATTTTAAGCCAAGTCGAAATACCATTCCAAACCCCATTGGCTATAATACATGTCGTGAATAAGTGTTCCGTAGACTCTTCTATCTCACCACAAAATTGACACAGACCCTCACCCACATCAATATTCCTACGGAGAAGAGCCTTAGCCGTCGAGATCATGTCCAACATAGCCCTCCACATAAAAACATTACACTTGCTCGGAATCCATTTACACCAATTGTAAATAAAATCCCCCACCTGCGCATCAATCTTACTAAGCCAGGCGCGAGCCTCCTTCACTGTATACGAATTGTTAGCACCGGAATTCCATCGCCACAAATCCCTCCTATGATTGAGATTAACAACAGCCACCATGCTATGGCATTCAACCAATTCCGAAACCTCACTACTAGAAGAGGGATATCTACTCCACTCCCATTTAATCGCCCCTGCCATATCATCTCTACCCACCCTGTCCGACACTTTACACCATTTGTTTTTTTCAAGCCGAAATAAAGCCGGAAACAAATCTTTCAAAGGAACATCATTAATCCAAGTATCCAACCAAAATCGAATGTCCAACCCATTTCCCACCGAACCGCGAATCATATTCATAAAACTAACCCCTTGGACTTTAGTCGCATAGGCCACCTTCACTAGTTTACTTCAAGGACCGGTAGATTGTTTATTCCAGGGAACCATATCCCACCTCCTATTAGAAACGTGTAGGGCGTCAATAACTCTTTTCCAAAGCGCATCCTCTTCAGTCTTATATCTCCATATCCATTTAAAAAGCATGGAATGATTACAATCGCCAACTTAGTCAACCCCAAACCACCTTCTTTTTTAGCTTTTTCCACCCTATCCCAAGCCACCCAATGAATCTTACCAATCTCATCGGTCCCACCCCATAAAAATCTTTTAATAACGCCTTCAAGTTTATTAATAACGGTCACCGACGCTTTAAACAAAAAAAAATAATACGACGGGATACTTTCCAACACAAATTTGGCTAACACCAATCTCCCCCCCCCCCAATAGATAAATTACAGGCTTTCCATATAGATAAACGTTTCTTGAACACTTGGACCACCGGATCCCAGCTATTAATACGAGACATATTCCCACCCACTTGGATGCCTAAATACTTGAACGGAGTCTCACCGGACATACAACCCAGCCAAGTAGCCTTATCACGAACTGCTGCCAAGTCTTTCCCAATACCAAACAACATCGACTTGGTGATATTAATCTTTAGACCTGAGCATAAATGATAATTGCGCAATATCCGTCTAAGAGAATTAAAATTAAACATCGACCACTCACCCATGACCATAGCATCGTCTGCATACAACAAATGAGATAAAACCGAGCCATCGTTTGGAAGCCTCACCCCATGAAAGGAACCAATATGAGACGCTCTCCGAATAATACTAGAAAAAGCTTCCATAACGAAAATAAACAAAAAAGGCGATATAGGGTCACCCTGTCTAATACCCTTACTACAAGAAAATTCAAACGTAGGAGAGCCATTAACTAGAACAAACGACGCAGCAGAAGACAGGACCCCATAAATCCAGTCACACCAAACTGAAGGAAAGCCCATTTGTCTCATAATAGACAACAAAAGCTCCAATTAACGTTATCATAGGCCTTTTCGAAATCTATTTTAAACAAAAAAAGCTCTTTCCCACTTCGTTTAGCCCAAGAAATAACTTCACTAATAATCATAGGCCCATCTAAAATGTACCTCCCAGACAAGAATGCTGATTGCGTCTCGTGCGTAACCGAGTCCATCACCATCTTCAATCTATTAGCAAGGACTTTGGAAATCACCTTACTAATCACCCCTATCAAGTTAATAGGACGGTACTCTCCCAAACCAACCGGATCATTAACCTTAGGCACCAATGTAATGAAGGATGACCCATCCCCCCGGTTAATTTTCCCCGTGACATGAAACTGGTGGAAAATCTTCATAAAGTCCTCTTCAAACAACTTCCAAAACTTTTTAATGAATCGGAAATTGAACCCGTTTGGCCCCGGAGCTTTGTCACTGCCACATTCGAACACAGTGTCCTTAACTTCTTTAACCGAAAAACCAGAAATTAACGATTCGGCTTCAGATTCTGTCAACCTCTTCAAATCGCTACAGATTAACCGCGGCCTCTCCGTCATATCTTCAACAAACTTTTTCCTGAAAAAAGAAAAAACCTCACGCTTAACATGAGAAGGTTTGGATATCCAAACCCCGTTAGTTAAAACACCCGGGATACAATTAGAGACCCTTCTTTTATTAATCACCCCGTGAAAAAAACTAGAGTTCTCATCCCCCTCTCTAGCCCATTTAACACGCGCCTTTTGTCTCAAGTCTCTAAGCTTAAATTCATCAATCTCCTTAATTCTTTTGTTCCCTTCGACATATACCCACAGCTCGTTTTCCAA
The DNA here is from genome assembly GCA_030844895.1 of Ambrosia x helenae. NCBI lineage: Eukaryota > Viridiplantae > Streptophyta > Magnoliopsida > Asterales > Asteraceae > Ambrosia > Ambrosia x helenae. The sequence goes on along the minus strand of CM061234.1, from coordinate 64,094,054 downwards.
CAGATCACGAGCCTCAACCTCTTTATCCAGATCATCCAATTCCACTTTAATGGTTCGCACCTCGTCCTCCTCCACTGACATGCAACCGGCTTTCCACTCCAGAATATGATTCCTTATATGTTTAAACTTATGCATCAAGAAAACGTCCGAACAACTATTCTCCCTGAAGGAATCGGCTGCCATAATAACAACATCATCAAAACCTTCACGATCTAACCACGAATTGTAAAACCTGAAAGGTTTAGGACCAAAATTCCGATATTCAACTTTGAGCACCAACGGACTATGATCCGATTTCTCCCTAGCAAGAGCGCGATACTCCGCACTAGGCCAATCTATAAGGAAATTCACAGAGACAAATATCCTATCGATCCTACTACATTTATTACCGGAGACATAGGTAGACTTACGCCCTTTAAGACCAAACTCATGCAGATCCGCCCCCTCAAGAAAATCATTGAACTCATTAGAAGAAACAGCATTGAATTTAGAATTTTTCCTCTCATTCCTATCACGGACACAATTAAAGTCGCCAGCAACAACCAAATACATCAAGTCATGAATAATAATACTATCCAATTCCTGCCATAAAGCCCGTTTATCATCATTCTTTTGAGGAGCGTATACATTTACCATACCAACTTTCATACCACTACTCTTTATTATGCCTTCCACCACCAGGAAATATCTATTCGTTTTGACCGATAATATATGAAAATACTTTTATCCCACATCGACACCAGGCCCCCTGATCTCCCAGTAGCATCCACATGTTCAAACTCGAAATCACCTCTACCCCAAAACCTGCCCAAATCCACCCCCTGCAAAGACGCAAACTGTGATTCTTGAAACATAACAAATACAACTTCATTAGCGACGCGGATGTTAGAAATCCACCCAGCTTTATCCACCCTACCCATTCCTCTAATATTGATCGACATGATATTCATTGGTCCACTACTTGGAATCGTTCATCGTTCACTGTATTCTCCAAAGACTTCTCAAATCTCTCGATGTTCACCATACCTAAGTCTCTAGCAAAATCCATCGTGTCCTCCACCTCACGTCTAACCATATCTACGCGATTCGAAGGCCCATCCATACTCCCCTCAACTTCATCATTGTTTGTAGCGCTACTACTACCAGCATTGACCACGCATTTAAATCCGGTGTTACAAACTCCGTGTCCTCCAACCCATTCTGCGTACCAGTATTCATTGTCTCCAACTGAGCCGATTAATAAATATGAATATGTCAATATCAAACATATCATTATCTTCCCGAATTCGCTTTCTTGGTCTATCTTTATCCAAGGGGGACATCGACCTCCTCATAGTTCCTCCTTTCTTCTTAGAAAACTTACCCCCTTTACGTTTACTACCTTTCCTACCCGTCACCCCAACCTCCGAATCATCAAATACCCCGTTAAGATGAGGTAAACCTGAACCATCATCATTGTTAGGCTTAGGTAGATTCGTATTTCCCATATCCCCAGAATTATTATCTTCACTACCTCGAATATCCACCTGATCAGAATGCACTACATCCTCTTCTAAGTCAACAACACAATCCGGAACCCAATCCCCTAAGTCCTCTTCTGTAACACCCCAACCGATGGCGGAAACATCGGATGCCACGTATTGATGATTGTTCAGTAGCTCATGGTGAATATCAGATTTCATTAAATGATTTAATTAATTTACATACAAAGATTCTACAATGCTTCATACATCAATTTGAATGAAACTATGCACGTATCTTCAAGCAAATCTTCAAACAAGTAGAACCTGAAACATGTTAAGTTGAAAATATTTTGGGTCAACAATTGTTGGTGAGAATACATAGGTTTGTGAAAATAAATGGTAACGATAGTTTGTACAACATTCAAAGTTGTATGATGATAGAGTATGATACCGACATGCAACAATGCGTCTTTGTACAACCAAACCTTGTGTCGACTGATGACTAACTCGCAAGTTAGTTAAATGTTATTACTGTTATCGATCATCCCTGAGTCTATGCGGGTGGGATGGGTTTGTCAGACCTATAGCGCTATAATCTAAACAGCGCTTGATCATTGTTAATGATTGTACTGTGTCTTTTTGTTACAGTCAAATGATAGAATGATGTTGTAATTGAATCACAAGTAAATATGAGTAAATGATGGTATAAAATATTTGAACATGTTTCACCCCAAAAATAGTGAAAATAGAGTAAAGGGGCTATGTAAACTCACCTTAGCAAATGTTAACTTGTTGAATAAGATGTAATAATTGTGTTGCCCAAAATGATTCCAAATATCACCCTATAATAAGGTAATATATAATAAGCCTAAGTCTATGTAACTAATATGTGTATCCTAGGGTTTCGATTTGGGATAATCAATTGTTAAATTTAATTTAAAAATGTTAATTAAAAAAGAAAATTTGATAATTAATGAAAGAAAGTCTTTTTATAAAATTTGGATTTTGAGTGTGCATATTAAAGTGTTTGAAGCAATAAAATAATTTTTATAAAATTATTTCATTTTAAATAGATTTTTAAATCTATTATTTATAAATAGCCAATTATTAACTTTAATATTCAAAAATACTAAAATTAAAGAATTCTAATTTTAAAAATCATATTTCTGTTCTAAATGATTAAAATAATTTGTATAAAATTTTGGTGCAAAAATGATGAAAATTGGATTTAATATGATTTAATTATGATTAAATCTAACAAAAATTGATTAAAAATATAAAATAAATGATTTTACTGAATTAAAAATTATTTCAGTAAAGTTTAACTTTATAAAAAGTTAGGGTAATTTTTGGGGAAATTAATAAAACTGTTTTGATATAATAATGGATTTTTATAAATAAATAGTATAAAAATGATTTAATTATTATAAATATTAAATAAAAGAATTTCTGAAAAATAAAAATTGTAAATAACACTTTTATATCAGATTAAACAATTATAATTTTTTTTGAATTTATAAAATAGTTTAGGTATTTTAAAAAGAATTTAAAAGATTAAAAGGATTAATATATATATATATATATATATATTTAATTGTTTGCTAAAAAAGAAAAGAAAAGAAAAGAATACCAAAAACCGGTCAGAGCCGGACTCGAACCCGGGTGACCTCGGATAAGGACCAGAGTCACAACCACTTGGCCTAGGCCGGTGGTTGTGAGATCTTTAGTTTAAAAATAAATAAATATGCTATGCCTGAATCAGTTTATCCCCAAATTACCACGACGAACCCTAGATTTATAATTGAGCAAATCAGACAACTATAGCCTGATTATTGTTAGGGCTAATGTTGTCTGATAGCCGATGAACATAACCAACAAACTTAATCGTACTTACAGTGTGGTATAGATGTTATTAGTCGGGTCAATGAGAAAGTCAAACCACGAACAAATAACAGCGATCAGAGCAGTTTAAGAGAGAAATAGAGATTGAGAGAGAGTTGTGAGCGATTAGACAAGGTCCAGAATGCCTCAATTTATACTAGAGGATTAGGGTTAGGGTTAATTAGATGGTTGACTTTCTATTTAATAAATACGCGTCCAATTTGAATAAAAAGTCAATGATTGACGTGTAATTGGCGTGTGATTGTGTTGTAATAGGCGGTTATAGCACAAATTTGCCAAAAATATAACAATCATGCGTTAAATCTAAGGATTGCTCACCAAGGAATCCCACAGTTGACTTTCCTTGTCAACTGTGGGAGTTTTGATGTGTGCTTAAGTATAATATGCGTCCGGGTTTTATCAAAACAGGAGTCCAGCCCAGTTGGTTTGTGCATTGTGTAAGTGTTTAACCCGGCCTTTGGCGCGGGTTCGATTCCCGGCCAAGGCAGGTTATTTTTTTGATTAATTATAACATCACACACACATATATAATAATATATATAGCATTAGGGTTCCATAATAGCGACAAAAATAATAAATGCGAGTATACAAAAGAAAACTTGACGTTTTATTAATGTCGATGGTGTAACGTACAAGTATTTATTGCGTAATGTTACATCTTCAACGTGAACAACATACAAATTATCTTTCCACAAAATCTTACAACTTCCCCTAATACAACTGTTAGACTTAGGAATAATTCCCACACTTGCGAAGGAAATATCCCCTTCTTCTGGGAATTGAGCCGAATGAACAACCTCCCCATACAAAGCAGCAATGCTATCAAAGGTCTTCGGCTCAGCGATATGAATTGGCAACCCGAAAAATTTGATCCATGCAACCCTTTCAACCACAATAGACTGTCCAGACCAAGATTCAACAAACGTAAACCAATGTTCCCACAAACCTCGCATCCCAAAAAAACTCTCCTTCTCATCAATGCTATCAAAAACCAACAACGCATATAAACCCCCCATACATTTGATGTTTACACCGGCCCTTGTAGACATCCTTTATCATAGTTTTCAGCAAAGTAAGCAAAACAAAACTACTAACCTTTACCACAAGCCCAATACCATAGAACTCAGCAAAATGTTTACCTTCAGACTCTACAACCAATTCTGGGACAGTTCTCTCCACCGGCGTATTGAGAAGAGAATCTTTGAACGTTCTTTGTTCATACACTACATTCTGGATGTTATCCACGTTCATGCTTTCCACACCAGTTTCTATTCCCACTGTATTGTTATTAGCTTGTTCTTGTACCCGCTTCCAAACCTTCTCCCCATGCACTGTTTTATCAATTTCCTTCCCCTTATCATTAGGCACCTTCTGGCCATTCACAAACCTTGCCGAAACAATGAACAGTTTATAGCTACCAATCCACACATCTCTAAGACTTTCTTCCAGATCTGTTCTATTCCGAGCAACCTTAAAGGTAGCAAATCCAAACCTTTTCCCCAGTCGATCGAGCTTTCTCGCTATATAGACGCCTTGCACATCCCCGTATCCCTTCAAAACCTCCATCAGATCCGCCGAAGAACACCGTCCAGGAAGGTTAGAAACGAAGAACTTAACCCCATCCCGCAGATTGTTCGAGTCTTGACTGTTGTTATTGTTCTTATTCTTCTTGACAGGAACATCATACCATGTATTGACTCTATAACGATCACGTGCCGCCATGCAGACGGAAGAAACCCTATTCGCCTCCAAAATCGCCCCCCCCCCCGAGTTTTCCGGATCTTGAAAAAAGTTATTTAACATCATACAAAGGGTTTTAAATGTATTTTTGAATACTTAAAGCTGATTGAGTAGGTTTCAGACGAAACTTATTAATAATAGGGTCTTTTTAGTATCATGTCCGAAATTTGGAATTCTTTTTAACTATGATTAACAGAACTAATCGGGCAACTTTGATTTTTCTGTCATCTGCGACATTTTTGTCTTAATTTCTATCATCAAATGCTAATTAGGTTGACGAAAATCTAAAAATATAGTCATGCAACACTAAGTATAAATTTGATTTTTAATGTGTTAAATCATAAGACTTTCTAATTTCTAAAAATGATAAATGTAAAGGTTAGAAGCACCAGCATCATCATCATCATCATCATCATCTATTATACTAGTTAACTAGATTTATATCCCGATAAATGTAAAGGTTAAGAAATCTAATATGAAATATCAATTTTAACAATGTATCTCTAATGTTAACGCCTAACCTTAAAATGTATAACTCTAATATTAAAACTTAACCTAAAACAATGTACAACTCCAATGCTAACACCTGTTGTAAATAGAATTCATATTTACTGGTTTGAACATAATTAATGACTTGTTTATACATGATTAAAGAATAACCTGAACACTTTGTGTAGTCGCTTTTTTTCTCCGTTTTTTTATATAACACTATGGTACTCGTTGGAAAGATAATAAAATGCTCGTTAATTTGGTGTAATGTTTTTCTTTAAAAAAATTTCGTATATAAAAGATATTAACGTTTAAAAATTATAGGAGGAAACATGAGAGAGAAAAATCCAATTTTGTTTTCAAATTCTTTTTTTTTCAAAAATATCTCAATGCCACATGACATCTTTTTTCTTTTTATTAATAGATAAAAGCAAAATAATTCAAAAATAATAAACTCTTCACCTCATTATGCCACGTGACACATTAAAAGGAGGGTTGATGCCACCATTGAACGCCACGTCACCGACTATCAATTCTTTTATATATATAGATAGATTCCACCAATAGCAAAGCTAATGTAGGATAAGATATAGACAACCTTACATCTACCCTATGAGAATATAAAGATTGCTTCTAGTGAGACCACAACTCAACAATAGTTTTGCATTAAGCCTTGAACAGAGGCGTCCCTGAGGATTTACGTGCCATATCCGAGCCGATAAAAAATATGCCCCTTAATCTTTAATAAATTAAATAATTTAACAAAATTTTTTGTGGATCAATAGTATAGCAATAAACACTTCCAAAATAATAGTATTAGAATGAGTGAAATTACATACCGTAATAGACTAGTATCTAACCGATGATTCGTTAAGTTCTCCTAGTATTCTTGCTAGCAAATTGGTGGATCAACTCTTCACACTTTATAACAATCTATGATTTCGTTCTTGATAACTATCATCGCTAACCCGCTAAGTCTTTCTTGAGACATTGTGGATCGTAAGTATGATTTCAACAACTTTAATTTTAAAAGCTCCTTTATGAAATGCGGATGCCATCGTGATTGCAAAGGTCAATAACATTCTATATACAATGCATGCATTTAGGAAATAACATTCTTCTTTCATATGCTCCAAAATATCTATAGGGTTGCTAAATTTTTGTGATGTGTAAAACAAGTTCAAATTTGAACAGAAAAAAGCATTGTGTTTTTATTTTTTTTATTTAGTAGGTTAAATAGGTATTGGACTTATAATTTTTATGACTTTGAGTTAATAATATTTAAGTGTTAAATGAGTTTTTTATTAAAAAAAACACACATTCACACATACACACAGACATATATATATATATATATATATATATAGGAATTTTATAAAAAAAAAATTGTGTCCCCGATAAAAATGGGTCCAAGCCGAATGACCCCCGGATTAGGCCAAAAAGAATTAAGAATTAGAAGTAACATGATTGATCCAAAACAAAGCCACTGCAGTTTACTCTACTAAAATAAATATAATATAAATATTCGGACTATAAAAAAAAGCCCAATTAAGGCCCAACCCAAATAAACCCCACTCATTATAATCAGAAACCCTAGACACCCATCAGCTTCCTTGTTAGGGGTGGCCTCCGAAGAACACAGTATTTTCACCTTCAACAACAGCAGCAGCCATGGTTAGTTTCACCCAATAAAACATGTTCCTTCCACATTATTCTCCATTAACATGCTAACTTATTGTTGTTTTTAACGATTTCAGGTGAAGTACTCTAAGGAACCAGAAAACCCTACCAAATGTAAGTCTTTATTTACGTTTATTCATTCACATATTGGATGGATTATTAAATATGTTTATTACTTTCAGATTGTAGATGCTTATGTATTTAGGGCAAAATGATTGAAAATTAGGAGTTGAATTAATTAACTTTTTTTTATTTATTATATCAGCTTGCAAAGCCAGAGGATCTGATCTCAGGTGCCATTTCAAGGTATTTTGATTATATTATTATTTAAATAAAAGCTTAATGAATATAGTAATCGGTTATGTAATATGCTTTGCTTTGATGTTTTAAGTTGCCCTTTTAAAGTACTGTATATCGGTTTTTATCGGTCTGAGATATGTTTATTGTAATTTTTAGAATACTCGTGAAACCGCCCATGCTATCCGTAAGTTGCCTTTGATTAAGGCCAAGAGGTACTTAGAAGATGTCTTGGCTCATAAGCAAGCTATTCCATTCACTCGTTTCTGTCGTGGAGTTGGGCGTACTGCGCAGGCGAAAAACCGTCATTCTAATGGGCAAGGGCGTTGGCCTGCAAAGTCGGCCAAGTTTATCCTTGATTTACTAAAGAATGCCGAGAGTAACGCAGAAGTAAGTGCAATAATTTGTTAGAACGTTTTATTTTATTTTCGTTTTGAAATTATTAGTTTGATTTTAATTATTGTTTAGGTCAAAGGGTTGGATGTGGATGCTCTTCACATCTCTCACATTCAGGTGAACCAAGCACAGAAACAGAGGCGTCGTACATACCGTGCTCATGGAAGAATCAACCGTAAGTGAAACAGACGATTGGATAACGTTTCCAATGGGTTTGGGCCAAAATTGTTAATTTTAAACGAGTAATGGAAACGCTTGTTTTGTTGTGCAGCTTACATGTCATCTCCTTGTCACATTGAGCTCACTTTGTCTGAGAAAGAAGAAGCTGTTACAAAGGAGGTCAGTTATTTTTTTTTAATCTTTTAAATAATGTTGCTGTACAGGCACGCGTGTTGCAAAGTTTTTTGATTATGAACCATTTGTGGTTATTGCAGCCTGAGACTCAGTTGGCTCCTAGAACCAAGAAGAACCAAGCTTAAGTCGGGTGTGGTGGTTTTTGTTTTGATTTGTTATATTTCCATTTCTAAAGATTTTTGTTATATGAATTATGGTGATTTTGCTTTTTGGTTCTAAATATTTAAGGAAACTTGTTTCATTCATGGTTGAATGTTCAATTGTTTTTTTATTGGTTTTATTGTTATGTTTGATTTTTGCCATCCAGCTACAGTTTAATGTTTAGCTGCAGTATGTGCATAAAATTTTGCAGCAACCTGGATGGATTTTGTCTTTAAGATTTTTTAAGGGCAGCCAAAGTTTGTTTAAACCGGTGGTTTTAAGTGTAGGCAAGCTGAATTCAAGTAGAATGGCTAAATCACAACCAAATATTACAGTTAACAGTAAGGTGATGAGGTGTGCCCCCTAGGCCCGTTCTGTCCTCTTCACGACGCAAGCGACAAACCAATTAATTGGTTAATTTTTTTTAAAAGGGAGGGATGTCCATCTGTCATCCCGTTGCTCCATCCCCATCTTGAACAGCCTACCCACAATGACGTGGCGGATTATGTGGCAGCCCATCCCCGGAGTACTACCCCATAGCCTAATGAACACATTAAAATGTGGTATGGGAATAAGTAATCTAATTTTGAGCTCTGCTTGTTTAGGCTGTTTTATAGCCTTTTAAGAGTCGACCTTTTAACCATTTAGACTTACGACTTAACTTACGATTGATAATCTCTTAATCATTCAAACACAAAAACCAATGTCTCCTTTTAGTTTTGAAAAACAAACATATATCGTTTGTTAACACACAGAAAATGTTGTGTCAGAAAACTTGGTTGCTATTATTATTAAATGAGTTTTAAATAGGTTAAGAGTTCCGTCTTACTCTGATCGATTCAAGCTTTTAATGTCATGAGAAGCAACTCAGCTCGTTTACACGGTCAGTTGAAGTTTATACTCGGTTGATGCTTAAGATGAGAGCATAGCGTTTGATCAACCTTGAATTGTGCTTGGATACTTGAGCATCAGGGTTAACTTAAAATAGATTCAATACATATCCTTTTTGAGCAAAATCTCACCAATGAGAGAGAGTACATTCAAGCAGTTTAAGATCCATCCAAACACGTCGAGAGTAGATTCAAGAAAAACAAATTATTTAAAATCACAGTGACTGAATACTTAAGGCTGCACAGCTTCAAGCAGTTTCTCATATACCTCTCTGGCTGTCAAATCTTCCACCTGCTCAATCAAATATATATGTATGAATCAAAACCTGATTATTTACATTTACATAATCCAACTAGACCGATTTGGTTTGCTATTATTCTCCAAAACCATAGTTAGCAAGCAGTTCAGCCTTGAAGTTTCATCAAAAGTGGTATAGAAAAGATTGTGGGTGTGATAGCAGTAAATTAATTAATTTCAACTCACCACGAGGAGCTTAGACTTGCTATTCCACCCTCTTTGAAGGGTCATCTGGCTTAGTTTCAAGCCTAAAACCTAAATCCAATACAAAATCAAGTTAGTCACAAAAGAATGAAATGCTACAGAAAGGAGAATAAAAAGAACATACGGCATACCTTGCCCATAAATTCTAAAAGTTCATTGTTAGCTTCCCCGCGTGCTGCAGGTGCAGCCACAGTGATTCTCACATCATCAGCATTTACTCCTGAAAAGTTTTCAATTAAGTTAACCTCAAAGATATTTGGATACTTGATATTAGATATTTGTCGTCATACGTAATTTGGTAACAATCCAAACTTGTACATGAATAAATATTTACTTGTAATTGCTGACCGCTGAGCACGGTCTTCCACTTCAATCGCCACCTGGACGAGTCCTCCTTCTAACTGAGAAATGCACGGCGGTACAGGAGCATCCTGTTTGATCCATTTTACATGTTTCAAATTTTAGCGAATTTTATACAATTAACCTGTTTGATCCACATAAATTGGCTAAAATTCTGTATATACAAAGCTAGAGCAACGTAACCAGTAAACTTATTAGTTTTTTTTAAGCAACAAGAAAAATTCCTTATAATCATTAATTAAAACAAAACACATTACATGAGGATGGCAGGTAAACAGGCATAATCCAATTTCCACAACTACTTCACATCAACATAATCAGTGGAAGTCTCAAGAACTCAATTGCAAAACCATGTATAATTAAAAGAATACATCAGTTTGTGATAGCTACCTGCGGGTTAGTTTCTGCAGCAACTGTACTGAGTGCACCATCAACAATATATATGAAAGAAGCAAATTCTAAGTCTTCTTCGGAACGGTAACAAACAAAGAGACCACACCCCATACAGTTCATGCGGAACTGTTTTTCTAGTTTCCCTTCACCCCTATAATAGCATACATCTGTTAAATTTTAAACAATACGTGCTCATCCTCTAAAGAGTACTCATGAGATATGCATCAAGTAAACAAGTTTTTTAAGTACCAAAGAGGTGTAGAAAGCTTACCGCTTTAGCACAACTTTTCCTGCCTCATTTATGTTCAACCTTGTAAGATGCTTTTTCTTATCCAATACATACGCTTTGTCGGTTTTTCTTTTAGGCATTTTCTGCAATTGGGTATCTACACTCATACTTTAGTATATGACTACAGTACAGATAATTTATAAAATTAATGCACAACAGAAGCATAAAGCTCACTTCTATTACAAAGATACATAGCCATTTATTACGGTAAAAACGCGTGTAAAATCAACGCTAATTTATCAAAGTAAGAATTTTCATTAATTCCAAATACAGTTATGGCCATTATAGGGGCACCAATGGCCTGGACCCCCCCCCCCCCCCCCCTCCCCAAAAAAAAAAAAACCGTTGTAGGGGCATGAGGAGGAAGGGGCGTTTCTAGTATAACGCCAAATGAGTAGAAAAAAACCGGAATGTAATGATTGAAAGGGCATTAAGAGGCGTTAACCATAACATGTTATTTTGAAGGGGCGTTATGGAGCTGATGTGGTGGAAAATGACCCTTAGGGGGCATTAACCATTACGGATAGTGTAACTAGTTTTAATTTTAATTCTAATTCTAATTTATGACATTTTTTTTTTTTGAAAAGAAAACTTCATTAAAAAACAACTCGAAGAGCCCTCAAAGCAAGGAGCTACGAGCACTCAAACGATGATACAACATCAATCCAAAGGACAAATACACCAATTTTTCCAATCAACATCTTTACATCTAGACCTCTAATTTATGACATTTAAATCCATAATTATACCTCTTAGCAACCCTTTATTCCACCATTTGCTATAATCATTCAGAATTTGCTATACATATTAACTGTATACCCTTTAACAAAATGATGTCAAAGATTAAACATAAACTAACAAGATAGAAAGAAACATTGAATAAAGATGTTACTATACAACAATCAGATAATAATAATAATATAATTAAAAAAAGAAAGAGAGATGTAGGTAGGTGGGTTCACCGGTGATGAGAACATGAGAGCTGCAATGTTTGCAATAATAAACGAAGAGATCGGAGTCTGGACCGTCTGGTAATGCATCTTCACTCGAGTACGTGTGGGTCGTTCTCTTCGGCATATCGTCGATCAAGTTGCACACACTAGGGCTTGAATGGGTTCGATTATTATTCTGTTTGTGATTGAAATTTAGGATTTTACTTTGGTATCTTCGAGGTGAAGTTGCTTGTTACTAACTAGGTTGGCTTGTGACCATTTGTCGAGGTGAAAGATTGAGCTCGGACTTGGCTCGTTTACAACTCGTGCTTGCTTGTGGCTTGAAAAAGTTCAACTACTTATTATCTTATATCTGTTCAAAAAAATTATTATCTTAAATATCAGTGTTTTGAAAATAAGACCAGTTTTTAAATTGATTATTTTAAATGTTCACTGAGGAGATTAATCGAACATGTTTGAAAATCGGATGAGATTATTATATATATCATTTGACGTAGCGTCGGTGCTACAGTAACCCACGAAATGGCAAATTTACCCTTCTACATTTACGAAATTGCCATCTCTTTTGTTTCGCTTCCGACCAGAACCCGCCTAGAAACCACCGTCCAAACCTCCCAGAAAACTTGCCTAGACGTCTGGACCCCACCGTCCAAATCGCCCAGAAAGAAGGCAGCCCAATCGCCCGACAACTTGCTACATACCGGCCAGAACCTACCATCCAAACCGCTCAGAAACAAATTTGCTAAATTTTTGCACGTTTTGCCCAAAATCTGGACCTTGGAAAGCAGCATATTCGGAAACTTGAGTATTCATATTCAAGCACAGTTTGTTTGGGTTTGGAGCATACTTGTACTTAGAAGAATTGAGCCCAACTCCTGGATTTCTTATAATAAGAGAAGCATTTTCAATCAAAAACCTCTCAAATCTAAAAAAACAACCGCTTGAATACATTCGCTTGAATCCTGTCACCCTGTTAATTATAAAAAAAAAACATTAAAAGTATGTATCTAAAGAAGTGACGTATTTTAATGTACGAATATAAGCAAATTTGTATTTGAAAAATATTAAATAGTGTAAAGTAAATTTTGAAATTGCCAAATAAGAGGCTTTAATAAAAACTTGTAGTTGAGATTTACATTTTCGTCACATAGGATCATTTCAATTGAGTAGAAATCATTAGGATTGCGACGATCCGGTTGACGCCAAACCCGAATAATCTTTAGCTTTAAAGCCACACCGTTTCGGTTGACATGAATTTGGTTAACCATGGTAAACTCATTTGCATCTACGGCAGCCATTGATCTTTGTAACTGTTAAAAAAAATGTTAAATTCAAGTTAATACTTCAATAATACAAATTGTTGACAGTATAATAATATTGAAACTTATATTAAATTTAGGTTATTTTGAATGTATGGCAACATACATGTATGGATTGATTGAACAAAAGGTATGCCAAACATCTATTTAATCTATTGATTCATAAGAAATCGAAAAAATAATGTTTATGTATTTAAAGATGAGAAACAGAAAATAACCTAAGAATATATGTATGCGATTAATCAAAGTGCAAGAAATGTGTGATAGGATAATCGTATGAATGGTGATTTAATTAGGACATAAAATTCGCCTTTTTATTTATGAAATTGGTCAGGCATAATTATGAGTATAATTAGGAGATAATATTCGTTACATAGTTTTTTAGCCTGATATCATTTTGAAATTGAAACATAAAATGCCAGATACAAAATTGTTTGTATATTTGATCGACAAATTCAAATGGAATTATACATAAGTTTGGAATATAATTAGGAGATAACATTCGTAACATAGTTTTAGACTTATTTCATATTCAATTTAAAATTCGAAATTTACAAGTAAGTCAAAGTCAGATTGTACAACTTAAATTAATGATTAGATTTAGGACATCACATATTGATTTTCCTTATGCAATTGGTGAAAGTTAAATATGGATACCATTTGATTCTTGACATTCAAGTCGTATTCAATTAGTTTGACTTCTTTTATACATTTAATTCGTATTCATATACATTAATGTCGGCTCATATTTATAAAGAAGTAAAAAATATAAATTAATGTCAAAACTCGAATATGTAGATACATATTCAATTCGTATGCATATAAGGAAGTAAAATTAAATGTACATTAATGTCAAAAATCGAAACTTATAACGAATTAAAAGTCAAATTTGGAACAAATAAGGCAGTCAAATTAAAAAGTAATTTGAATCAATTTATAATCAAATGGTATAATTACATGTACTCCATATAAATTTAGTTACATATCTATAAGGAAGACTAAACGTTTATAAAGAAGTGAAATTCAATGCAGATATTGATTTTGCTTATGCAAGTGGTGAAACATAAATATGGATACCATTTGATTTTTGACATTCAACTCGTAGTCAATTACTTTGAATTGTTTTATAAAGTTAGAAATTCAATTCGTAGTATAAACATAAGTATGGATGATTATTGTTTTTGACATGACATTCAACTCGTATTCAATTACTTTGACTTGACATTCAACTCGTATACGTGATACTTTGACTTGTAACATTACGCAAGAAATTAAAATTTAATGTACATTAATGTCCAAAATCGAAATTTATAACCAATTCAAAGTCAAACCTGAAATTAATAAGGCAGTAAACTTATTTAATTCGTAGTCAAATCGTGTTCAATTACTTTAACTTGGATATCCTTTTGCAATTGGTGAAACATAAATATAGATACCATTTGATTTTTGACATTCAAATCGTAGTCAATTACTTTGACTTGTTTTATAAACTTAGAAATTCAATTCGTAGTATAAACATAAGTATGGATACATTTGATTTTTGACATTCAACTCGTATTCAATTACTTTGAATTGACATTCAAATTGTATTCAATTACTTTGATTTGTGACTAAACATTTATAAGGAAGTGAAATTCAATGCAGATATTGATTTTGTTTATGCAAGTGGTGAAACATAAATATGGATACCATTTGATTTTAGACATTCAACTCGTAGTCAATTACTTTGAATTGTTTTATAAAGTTAGAAATTAAATTCGTAGTATAAACATAAGTATGGATGATTATTGTTTTTGACATGACATTCAACTCGTATTCAATTACTTTGACTTGTAACATTACGCAAGAAATTAAAATTTAATGTACATTAATGTCCAAAATCGAAATTTATAACCAATTCAAAGTCAAACCTGAAATTAATAAGGTAGTAAACTTATTTAATTCGTAGTCAAATCGTATTCAATTACTTTGAATTGGATATCTTTTCTATTGCCACGTTCCATTGATGTTCATCATCTACATACATAGTGATTGACACATTAGGGATTCCATCGGGATAATGCTTATTAATAAAAGAATATGGTATAACCTGAAAGCAAAATTAGCGATAAAAATATGGACAATTAAGATATAAAAACATGTAATATAAATTATTGAAGTTAATCATGTTTACCATAGGTGTCGTCAATTCATGTTCAATCATTTTGCAGAATGACAAATCCAATTGCATGGACGGAGAATGATTGTAATGCTTCATCATGAAAGTATTTGGAGCAATAAAGTCGAAAATGACGTAAAACATCGAGAAGCATAAATCATGTACAACTTTTGACCATCCATTTGTTAAACAGAAATCATCATCTATAAATTCTAACAGAACAAACCAAGATTGACCATGGTATGTGGAAACTTTAATGTTGTTGTTGTGTATGTGTTTAGATAACAAAAACCTGTTCATGGATTTCGGCAATGTGTTTGGATGAACACGTAAAAAACAACATTAAAAAAAGAAAAAAAATATTTTTATTTAAAAAAAAAATAGAAAGATTCATACTAAAACTCGTGCGGAAGGGTCATGAATCACCTTGAAAAATTTGTCACCCTTGTGATAAGACATAGTCGAATTTTTTTCTTCTAATGGAATCCTGTCTTTCAAATGAAAAACGAATATATGTTAAATTAAGCCATAAACTCAACACAAAAATTTTACATTTTTCCCGAAAACCAATTGTCCATTTCAATAATTTCATATCTAAAAACCAATTGTCTATACAACTTGTCCAAATCAGAAAGTTGGTACGTTTTCAACATATTGGGCAAATACAATGGAAAATTTTTATGCAAATACAATGATTACAATTGATTGTAATCATTTATTCATCAAATAATTATTAAAAACCTTTACACTTTGATTGACAAATACAAAAAACGTTTGTTAAATCAAAAAACGTTTTTAACAGTACATATCCGAATGTATTATGTAGATGAATTGATGTAATATGATAAATCAAAGGTGAGATGGAGAAGATACCTTGGAAAAATTATGAAAAAGAACAATGAGGAAGGTAGGAGAAAGAATGGTGAAGGTATTTTGAAGTGGATGGTAAATGAAGAAAACAAAAAGAAAAATAGGTTTTTATACTAAAATTAATGGAGCCCCATTTCTAACTTGAATCCACTTAGACCCTCTCTAAGGCTAGGATTCAAACCTAGTGTATTGATTTATTATATAGATATATATCATTTGACGTAGCGTCGGTGCTACAGTAACCCACGAAATGGCAAATTTACCCTTCTACATTTACGAAATTGCCATCTCTTTTGTTTCGCTTCCGACCAGAACCCGCCTAGAAACCACCGTCCAAACCGCCCAGAAAACTTGCCTAGACGCCTAGACCCCACCGTCCAAATCGCCTATAAAGAAGGCAGCCCAACCGCCCGGCAACTTGCTACATACCGGCCAGAACCTACCATCCAAACCGCTCAGAAACATACGCGCGGCTAAATTTTTGCAGTACAGTACAAACGACTGGGTCACGTTTTGCCACTTGACAGGACCGCTCCAGTAACACCGGCAGAATTACGATGTTGCCGTTGGTGCAAATTACATTCTTACCCTTCGTTTCAGTTCACCGGCGGTTTTCTTATTGGTTCCGTCAACCGCCCAGAATGGGACATGCCATTGTTGTGGCCATTTTCATTAATTTGAAAATCTTAAAGTAAAGAGGTCATTTATCTCAATTAAGAAAGGAGTGGCGGTGCCATTGGGGTTGGTGGCTCAATGGTAGAAGCAAAGCCTTTAGGAACACCTAAGGGAAGGTTATGGGTTCAAGTCTCACGAGTAGAAATTTGCCGTTCAAAAAAAAAAAAAAAAAAGGAGTGGCGGCGTAACTTGTTATATGTCTACCTTCTATTGTGATGTAACTTTCGTATTTTGTTTTAATAAAAGTAACTAATTTCAATGAGAAAAAAAAAATTATTAATTGGTTTTTCCCAACCTATTTGTGCGGGGAGGGGGCGGTAAAAATGAATTCTAGATTCGTCACTACACCACCTTAATGTATACCCTACATTCCGGCAGTTGTTGAATTGTTGATAAAAAGACAAATGGTAATGACTTAGCTCAAACAATTCTCAGTTATTAGTATATATATTAACTAGCTGATTATCCTGGGAAGGTCTCGGGGTTGAAAAATTTAATATGATTTAATAAAAAAAAATGATAAAAGAAGAAAACTCAAATCACGAAAAGAGTAAATAACTTAAACATAATCAATCTTAGTTAAAAAATTTCACTATGTAATAACCTATTGCAAATGGCTTAAGTTAACTAACCACAAAATTTCTCAATCACTACATGTCCATATATTCCCTAACCTAAAACCTAATCAGTAATCATCTAAACAATCAGTTATGTAAGCTGCAACTATTTAAAAACTCATCAATATCTAATGACTCCTATAATTCTTAACCTAATCAACTAAACAATCACTTAAGTTGGAAGTTAATAACAAATCGCTAAAAAGACATGCAAATAACAAAACGTAAGCAAGATTTTTTATGTTAATGCTGGTTCAAAGCATTTTATGGTATTTCAAACTGAATTAATAAGGAAATTTCCACGGTTACGCTGCACATCTACGGCTCTACGCCTAAATATTTTCAAGGCGATTTGTCTAGCCTCACCTCACTTCACCTATCCAACTCTACGCCTAAATATTTATCAGTGCAACATTCCATCACAGGTTTTACCAACTTCAATCACATTCCAAAAGTAAACATTGCTAACAATTTTAAACTCAACTTCATGGGTTTCTAGATCACAGGTTTAAATATTAGATAAAGATGCTAATATTGATGCTCCTGTAACTGCAGGTGATGTACAGTATGAAGTTCACCGTCTTTTGTTTTCTTATCGACAACTTGCTGCAATATTAGATGTAAATAATGAGTTACGTACATATTAAAAACAAATATTTTTTTGTGTAAGAATGTTGAGGAGAATTAAGTAGGCTAATACATGGTTTTGTGTGTTTCATGTAATACAAATATACAATACTAGTTTTTATCCCGGGAGCGTCCCGGGTTGAAATATCTAAGATAACATAATAAAATATATTATTATTATTTTAAACAAATCTCTGCCATAAGTTATCATATTCAAATATATAAAAAAAAACGAATATCTGCGCCGGGGTATAAATCTAGTGCCATTACAAATGAATTCGGAAGTTTGTAATCGATCATTTTAAAAAGAACTAACATGAAATAAGAAAAAAAAAGTTAATTATTGAAATATCGAACGCATTAGTCTAAGGGTTATGTGATGCGTTAAAAAATTCATGGGTATATGATCGGGTATGTAGTTCGGGTATTTGGGTATTTTGTATTGGGTAATTGGGTCGAGTATCACCAAATCCCAGACCCGACCCAAACCCACAATTTTTTTTTAAACTAATCTCAAACCCGACACAATACCTGTCGGGTTACAAAAAATAGTCATTTTTTTCTCTGATTTTTATATAACACTATGGTACTCGTTGGAAAGATAATAAAACGCTCGTTAATTTGGTGTAATTTTTTTCTTTAAAAAATCTCGTATATAAAAGATATTAACGTTTAAAAGTTATGGGAGGAAACACGAGAGATAAAATAATAAAGGTTTAATATTTAGATTTAGTAGATTATGTATTTAATAGATTAGGTTAAAGATTATAATAGATTAGGTTAAATGATATTTATTTCTTTTTTTTAATTAGTTTAGAGTTGCCACATCACATCCTATGTGGCATCTCTCAAAAGAGAGATTGCATAAGAGTATGACATGTATGATTAATCCCTTTGCAATATATATATATATACTAGCTTATACCCCGGTAGTGTCCCGGGTTGAGAAATCTAAGTAAAGTGAATAAAATTAGAAGTATCTAAACTATAAAAATGGCATCTATGTATCAATTTACATTAGATACTTTAAAAAAAATATACCAAAAGATCCATTTCACCTTACAACATCAACACCTAAAATAGAATATTAAGATCCCAAGCACTTCAAAGGGACATAGATTGTTTAGCACCAATACATTCAGTGAAAGCTCTTTCACTGCATACAATAAAATTTGAGCTATTTCAAAATATGGTAGAAAAAGAAAACATAACAATTACCTGTTGGAAAGCGTCTCGGGTTGAAATATCTAATATGACATAATAAAAAATCTAATATGACAACATAATTAATGACTTGCCAATATATGATTAATATATTATTATTATTATTTTAAACAAATCTCTACCATAAGTTATCATATTCTAATATAAAAAAAGGGTAATTGGGTCGGGTATCACCTAATCCCAGGCCCGACCCAAACCCACAATTTTTTTTAAACTAATTCCAAACCTGACACAATACCTGTCGGGTTACAAAAATAGTCGTTTTTTTCTCCGTTTTTTTATATAGCACTATGGTACTCGTTGGAAAGATAATAAAACGCTCGTTAATTTGGTGTAATTTTTTTCTTTAAAAAATCTCGTATATAAAAGATATTAACATTTAAAAGTTATGAGAGGAAACATGAGAGAGAAAATAATAAAGTTTTAATATTTACATTTAGTAGATTAGGTATTTAATAGATTATGTTAAATCCTATTTAAACCATAATTTTTTTTAATTGGTCTAGAGTTGCCACATCACATCCTATGTGGCATCTCTCAAAATAGAGATTGCATAATATTATGACATGTCATAAAAAATGTTTTGGTTTATTATAGATATATAGATATAGATATATATAGATACTAGCTTATACCCCGGGAGCGTCCCGGGTTGAGAAATCTAAGTAAAGTGAATAAAATTAGAAGTATCTAAACTATAAAAATGACATCTATGTATCAACTTACCTTAGATACTTTTAAAAAAAAATATACCAAAAGATCCATTCCACCTTACAACATCAACACCTAAAACAGAATATTAAGATCCCAAACACTTCAAGGGGACAAAGATTGTTTAGCACCAATACATTCAGTCAAAGGTCTTTAACTGCATACAATAAGATTTGAGCTATTTCAGAATATGGTAGAAAAATAAAACATAGTAATTACCTGTTGGAGAGCGTCCCGGGTTAAAATATCTAATATGACATAATAAAATATCTAATATGACAACATAATTAATGACTTGCCAATATATGATTAATGAATATTATTATTATTATTATTATTATTATTATTTTAAACAAATCTCTGTCATAAGTTATCATATTCCAATATAAAAAAAGGGTAATTGGGTCAGGTATCAGCTAATCCCAGGCCCGGCCCAAACCCATAATTTTTTTTAAAACTAATATATCCCGGGAGCGTCCCGGGTTGAGAAATCTAATTTGAAATATCAATTTTACACCTGAAATAGACTGATGCGTTTTACAGTTACATGCACGAAAGCTTCGGGTAACATTTAACCTAAAACAATTAACATTGTATCTTTAATTTTAGTGCATAACCTTAAACACTGTATGAAGAAACAAATAGTCTAACCTCCTTGTAAGGATGATAGCCTAGATGCAACCACAGGATTGATCCTTCACTAGCACTTCCTGGATTGAGGTAACCTGCAAATAAGATCAAGTGGGTAGGGAGACAACTACACGAGGTAGCAGTTTATAACAAAAACGGGGGTTAATGGGGATACTATCAAGTGTGATAGCTCTTAGGGTTAGCCAAAAGTGTCCTCTCTATTAAGGAGGTGACCCCTTATATAGAGGTGGACGTATGCCACCATTACCCGGAACCCTAATCATAATGGGCCAGGCCCGATTAGGGTTGTCTCCACTACCCAAGGCTTATATTAGTAAAGTAGTTAAGATATAGCGATAAATAAGGGATCATAGAACGATTACCGCCTTTACCGCTATGCGCGCGAGTATCTCTCCACGATTGTAGTAGAGTCGTTATTGCCTCGCTGATATCATTCCGTGATGATAGGAAGGTGGTTAATGCTTTGATATACGGATTGACCTCTTCCATACGCATGAAGATCTTCCGCGGGCTGAATTCCGGGTTTGGGTATGCTCTGCGCATTTGTGAGCACCCAATCCCATCAAGTCCCCCCAGTCCAGCGTGTACCCTTTTCTCGAGTGTATGAGGGAAGGGGGTGGATGGTGGACTTGAAGAGTTAAGGCCCCTGGATGATAGCTCATCTTTCCTTGGTTGTGGAATCCTGGTAAACAGTGGTCCGTTGCTGCCAATTAATGAAGAATCAGAGCGTTGGTTGTGCGAGATACGGATTGTTTGTTATGCGGAGAACGGAGCACTTGGCATGCGGAGAGCGGAGAACGGTACTTAGATTTGACGTTGAGTCTCCGCGTTGTGCTTACGTGGCTCTTCAGCGTAGGACAGCTGTTGAGTAATGAGTAAAGGATGGTGGTTAGCGTCTGGCACAAGCTATACGTGTCAGTGAGCGTCCCATCGGTTATTGTGGACAGCTGTGTCAAGCGCGTGGTTTGGCGCGTGAGCGCGCGTGTGCAGTCAAAATAGCTGTGCATAGCCACGTGTCGTTTGGGAAAACGTTTCCTCTTTCCCATGCTGACGTCAGTGGCAGTTATAGCCCACCCTATAAAAAGGATTTCAAAAAATTTCAAACCACACCATTCTCACACTTCTCATTTCACATCTCCCAACTATCCTTCTTCTCTTTAATTTTTTTGAGTAGCCGTTATCTTTATTCAATTATCAAGAATGTCTCAAGAAACATCTGGTACTGCTGATGTGACCAAGATGACCGAAAAAACTGAGAAGGGCATATCCACAACCGTTGTCAAGTGGGATGCCTCTTCATTCTCTTCATTCCTTGATCAGTATGGAATTGAGGCTGAGTGGGAGCCTGAACTTCCTGCTGCTGGTAAGACAGCGTTGGACGCTCCCCCTGGTAAGATTACTTTGTATGAAGCGTTCTTTTCCCGGTGTTGTTTTCGTCTTCCCACAACGAAGTTCTTGGTGAGTACCCTTATGAAATATGGAGTTCACCCAACTCAAATGACTCCGTTTGGGTTGTCCAGACTTGTGCATTTTGAGGCGACCTGTCGGTCGCTCGACCTAGAGCCGTCTTTTGATATGTTAAACGTGTTTTATGTTCTTGAGGAGGCCCGTGGTGGACGCGGGTGGTATAGTGTAGCTCCTCGTAGAAATCAGACACAGATCGTCTCAGAGAGCCCCAAATCAATGTACGATTGGAAAGAAAAGTTTTTCTATATACACCGAGGGGTGATCCCTGCGGCCATGCAATGGATGAGCATTGGTGTGAAGGAAAAGATTGCGGAGTTCCCGCCTATGAAGGATTTTGACAGCCGACCGTGGTATGACACTCTGTGTGCCCATTCCACTCCGCTGTCTATGGAGAAGTGCCCAGAGGGTGTACTTGTGATGTTAGGGCTCAGCCGTTTAGGTAACCCGGAGGGGCAAGAACCCACTGCTGTTGACGCTAGTAAGTACACGTGAATTTCTTCTCCATTGCCTCTGTCTTTCATTCTTGTTTTATATTTTATGTCTATGTTCTTGTAGGAATGACAAAGTTCGATCTGTTCGATGCCCGGGGTTCTGCGAAGTTGAAGTATGTTGCTTTGCCCCAAGGAACTCCGACAGTGATTGAGCGGCTGGCTCAGAATTTTTTGATGCCACAGCTTAAGGATGCACCTCAACACTATACGCGCACAGGTGACATCCTATACTGCCTCTCAATATTCTGTATAATATGTCTTGACTTGTATTGTGGGAGATTCCTGCGCCGGAAAAGGGTGCGTCGTGTTTCCGCGCATTGCAAACTCTGACCCGCGTGCCCTTTTGTTACAGGCGCAGGGATTTGCCCAGTCAAGAAGACCGGAAGTGGGCCGGTTGAAACTTCCACAGGTCGTAAAAAGATATCTTGTTCAGGTATATGGTGTCATATGTTATCCGAGTATGTATTAAGTTTGAACCTTGTTTTGTATCTTTCCTTAGGTGCGGGTCCAAAGCGTCAGCGGAAAGACTCTCGCAAAGGGAAGAAGGTGGCTTCCAGCTCTACTGTTGTTAGAGAGGATGACGAGGCCACAGAGTCAGATGATGATGTTAAGCGTCAGCGCACGCGTGGTCCTACACCCATTGATAACTCTGTTCAAGTTTCTGATGAGCTATATCAGAAACGCATTGAAGATCTTGCTCAGACGCAAGTTCAAATTTCAAGACCATCTGCAGATGTCACTAAACCGACTTCGTCCGCCGTGGTAGAGGAGTTAGCTCCTAATACAGGGACAAATGTCAAACCTGCTGGCCCAAAGATAATGGTGAAGCCTCCGCCTAAACGGAAACCTGTGTTGATCAAATCTATCAAACAGACCTCTGGTAAGTGTCTGTGATAGAGTTTATGTTTAAGTTCTGTATATGAGACACGAAATCATCCCTTTCATCCTTTGTGTTCGTAGGTAAAGGTGCTGCGCCACAGGGGGCATTGAAAAAACCCAATCCCGTCATAGAGAAAGTGAGTGAGCCTATCCCTGAGAATGTGCAGGGCCCAAGTCCTTCTGACTTGGAAACTCGGGGATCTTCTCAAGTAGAAGGGATTGTGGTGTCCCCGAAGGGAAGTGGAGATCCTGGTAAGAACCCTTTGGTTGAGTTGTCCCCTGTTGATGTGGATACAACAATCGTGGCGACGGATATTGCTCAAGGAGAAAAGGGTAGTCAGCCGGATTCATCTAAGGCGGATAAATCTGTACACGCGGACGTCCCTGCGGATAAGGTTACCGCGGAAAGCATGCGGACCTCTTCGACTCCTAAGGGGGATATGACTAAAACTGCTCGCGGGTCCGGGAGAACAAGTGGGAGCGGAACGAGGGTTGCTCCTCGTGATTTTGATCCAAACAGGCCCTATCAGCCCCGATGGGATATAAAGCAAACGACCCGCTTTACCAACCCTTTGCTTGCCGAGGATTTTATCTCCTATGCTGTTCCGCCTAGCGAGCGTGATTATCAAGACAGTGTCGACCGTCGTTCATTGTTTTCCGACATGAGCCTGAATCTTGCCTTGAGCCTCAGTAACTTCGGGTCAATGCTGCGACGAGAAGAGGAATTCCAACGTTCTTGGCAGGCTCTCAGAAGTGCTGAAGAAGCACAAAAGGAACGGGAGGAAGAATTCCAAAAATTCCGTGCAGGTGCCCATTCTGAAGTTGAGCGATTGCGGGATCAACTTCGATCTGCTGAGGGTGAGATTCAGAAGATGAAGAAGGAGAAAGCTGACGCTGCCAAGGGGTGGAAAGATTCCTGTGAGCGTACCAATCTAGAGTTGGAACGTGGCCGGAAAGCCAACGAGAAGTTGAAGAATGAAGTTGCCCGTGTTGTTCGCGAAGCAGAGGAGAAGCAAAAACTGCTGGATGCTAAGCAGTCTGAATTATCTGAAACTATCCTCAAGCTGAAAGAGCAACATGAGAGCCTAGTGTCTGCCACTACGCAAGTTTCCGGACTAGAATCGCAGGTGAAGAGCCTTGAGGAAGAAAAAGCACAACTTGGTGAAACGAATGCTTTATTGGATTCCTCGCGTGTGCAGCTAGAAGTGAGCCTTCAACAAACGCAAAACGAGCTCCGAACTGCTGTGCAAACTTCGCATGCTGCCCGGGAGCGTTTGACTTGGATGATGCAACACGGTCTTCAAGGGGTTTGAATTCCTTTGACCTTTATTGTTAGTATATGTGTTGCCCTATTGTTTAGTGCTTTATTTTTGTCTCTGTTTGGTCCATAGGTTTTTAAACGCATATGGAACGAGCCGAAGTTTGGCGATGCCGTTGCGAAGATCGGTGCGTCTTCCATGCGGAGTGGCCAGCAGGAAGGGTTTGTTGAAGGTTATCATCATCATGCGGCCGGTTTGGCTCTTGAAGACGGAGAGCACTTTGGCAAACCGTATGAAGAGGAAGCCATTGCTGCGCAGCAGGAGTTTGAGGCTCTCACCTTTGATGTCTTTGACGTGGTTGATCATTGCTTGAAGTCGGATGATCCAATAGGTCAGCTGCGTGGATATTTTGAAGAATCTGATCGTCTTGGTGCAGAGCTCGAAGAGAAAGAGCGTAAAGAGGAAGAGATGCGCAAAGCCGCTGCACAAGGAGGATGTGAATCATCCAATGCTGCTGCTGGGTCTGGTGCGCAGAACGAGGAGGCAGATGATGACGCGTACATAGATTTGATAGACTATAATTAGCTTTCATTGTAATGTGTCAAACTCCTTTGCTTTGTGTTTGTTTTTTGTACTTGAACACATGGATATTTTCTTATGCCTCGTTTTGTCAAGTTTAAATAATTAAGTCTTTGTGTGGAGTGCAACTGTTGAAATGCCATGATGATTAGATGACGTCAGCCCTAGAAAAATGTGGTGCCACTTGTCCTGCTGATGTCATCTGTCAGTTTTTTGGCGGCGCTGCAGCTGACTGATGTGACTGTTGACATCCGCACTTGAGTATTAACCATTAATGGCAATTAATGGCTCTTCTTGTTTTTTCTATAAAAGGTTAACCATGGATTAGCATTTTCCATTAACTTTTTATCTTTTTTACCAACTTTTTCCATGGCATCTCCATTAAGAATCTCCAAAGCTGAAGTTGAAGCCTTGCAGGGGATGCTGTCACTTGCTGATCATCCCCCTGTGATCAAGGTACCTCCAACTCCCATGCACCAGCTAGCTACTTATTGTGGCTATCTGTTGTTCACTGAAGATTGCCAAGTGGATCAACCGGTGAAGAGTACGCCGATTGATATTCCGGTGAAGATGAAACAACTAAGTGAGCTCGAAGATCGCCCCAAGATTCCCAAGATAAGGCTTCGTCGAACTGCCACTGGTTGGCAGTATGCAAGTTGATATTTCTTTACTTTTGTAATGTTTTGCTACATAGCCCTAGGTGCATGTATTGTAATGGCTTGAATCACCACTTTTGTATGTTTCTGTTGAACTGGTGATAATATGTAAGTATGCCACTGTTTTGCTTAATGAAATGTGTATCTTGACCATCGTTGGCATCATTTGTTGATCAAATAGAATAAAAATAAACTAAAAATTCTTTTATTAAAAACGGAATGGTCATAGCCATTGCTTATTACAGAACGAATAAAATACTTCATAAATAACATTTGCGCAGTTGAGCCGCGTTCCATGTGCGTGGAATGGGGGTGCCATCTAAACGCTCCAAGGCATAAGCCCCCTTTCCCAGCACTTCTTGAATTTTATACGGCCCTTCCCAATTTGGTGCCAATTTGCCAGACTTTTCTGCGCCGGATGCCTCGTTATTGCGGAGAACGTAGTCCCCTGCGCGGAAAACCTCTGCCTTCACTTTTGCGTTGTAGTATCGCTCAAGCTGTTTTTTGTAGTTGGCTTCTCTGACAGCGGCCATGTCTCTCCGCTCGTCTAGTAGGTCTAGATTGAGTTTTAGCTCCTTGTCGTTGTCTTGATGGTTTGTCAGTAGGATTCGCGGAGACGCACAATGCATTTCCGCAGGAATGACAGCTTCTGTCCCGTACGTGAGGCTAAACGGAGTCTCTCCGTTACTAGTCTTGGACAGTGTGCGGTTGGCCCACAAGACATGAGGGAGTTCATCTACCCAACCAGTGCGTTTCGTTCCAAGTCTAGTCTTGATTCCTTCAACCACGCTTCTGTTTGCGCGCTCAACCTGTCCGTTACCTTGCGGATGTGCTACCGATGTGAATATCTGCTTAACATTCATGGAGGATAGCCATTCTTGCAAGTGTTGGTCTGCAAATTGCGTGCCATTGTCACTGACGATCTCCATAGGTAATCCGAAACGACATATGATAAATTCCCAAATGAATTTTTTAATGCTTTTTCCGTCGATGGAAGCCAAAGGTTTGGCTTCCACCCATTTGGTGAAATAATCAATTGCGACCACCAAGTACTTTACGTTTCCTGGAGCTGTGGGGAATGGACCCACGAGGTCGATGGCCCACTTTTGAAAAGGCCATGCAGTGGTCACAGGTATCAAATTGTTCTTTGGGCGCAACGTTCCTGGAGCATGACGTTGGCAAGACTTGCATTTGCGCAATTCCATCTCGGCATCCCGGTGCATTCCGGGCCAGTAATAACCCGCATTCATTAGTTTTGCTACCACCATCCTAGGGCCAGCGTGCAGGCCGCAGGACCCTTCATGTATGTCTTTGATAAGGTACGTGGCTTCTGCGGAGTCAACACATCGTAGCAATGGCCCTAGGTAAGAACGGCGGTACAATATGCCATCGATAACTTGGTAATGCAATGCTCTGTTTTGTAATTTACGAGCTTCTGCCTTGTTGTCTGGGAGTGTCCCGTTTGTGAGATAAGCCCGGATTGGAGTTATCCAAGATGTTGCTCCGATCTGTGTGACATTGACTTGTTTTTGGGACACGGACGGGCTAGCCAAAACTTCCACTCGCACATCCTTTGCTAGATGATCAAAAGCAGTTGATGCCAGCTTGCTTAATGCGTCCGCTGGTTTGTTTTGACTCCTCTTGATGTGGTGGATCTTGCAGTATGCGAAGTCCCGCATGAGGGCTTTGGCTTGTTCCAAGTACAGGATCATGGATGCTTCACGTGCCTCATATGAACCGTCGATGTGGTTAGCAACTAGCTGAGAGTCGACGTGAGCGTCTAAGTGCTGTACACCCATTTTTTTCGCAATTCGCAATCCCGCCAACAACGCCTCGTATTCTGCTTCGTTGTTTGTTGTTGGGAAGTCTAGGCGAATTGCATACGTGAAGTCTTTCCCTTCTGGAGTGACTAAGCGCAAGCCTGCTCCAGCGCCATCATCATTGCATGCTCCATCTGTGTATAACTCCCATTTCTCCACTGACTCTGGATTAGGAGTTGTGATATGTGCCTGTTGGCACTCGGTGACGCTTTCAGCAGGAACTTCCGCGACGAAGTCCGCAAGGATCTGCCCTTTGAATGATGTTCTTGACTTGTACTCGATCGTGTGTTCTCCCAACTCAATGGCCCATTTGGCCAATCGGCCCGACAATTCAGGCTTGCGCAAAATGTCATTGATGCGAAAATCTGTCAGGACGATAATTGGGTGTCCTTGGAAGTATCTTCGCAGTCTTCGTGATGCGTGCACCAATGCGAGCACCAACTTTTCCATCATTGAGTATCGAGTCTCTGGATCGAGTAGAGTCCTGCTGACATAATACACCGGCGTTTGGACGCCCTTTCGATCAACCATAAGAACAGCCCCGATTGCCTTGTCCGTTACGGATAAGTACAGCGTTAATGGTTCTTTCGGAAGAGGAGCTGTGAGAACGGGCAAATGGCTCAAACATGTTTTCATTTCTTGAAATGCGGCCTCGGCCTCATTGGTCCACTTAAAGTTAGATTTTTTAAGACAGCTCTTCAGTGTGTTCACAAAAGGGAATGCCTTGGACGCATAGTTTGAAAGGAAACGATTCAAAGCCACCAAGCGTCCCATGAGTGTCTGGACTTCCTTGATAGAAGATGGAGATGTCATTCTCTCAATTGCTTGCACTTTGTCCGGGTTTGCTCGGAAACCATCTTTGGTTACAATCACTCCCAGGAACTTGCCCTCCTCCATTCCAAAAGAGCATTTGCTCGGGTTGAGCTTCATTCGCACTGCGCGGAGTTGATCAAAAGTTTTCTGGATGTCTAGCAGCATTTGGTCTTCTTCTGTACTTTTTATGACCAAGTCATCCACGTAGACTTCGAGATTGACCCCGATCTGTTTGTTGAACGCATTGTCCATTAAACGCTGATACGTGGCTCCCGCGTTTTTCAATCCAAATGGCATTTTGGTATAACAATAAGTTCCTGTATCCGTGCGGAAAGACGTTTTATCTTCGTCTTCCTTAGCCATTTGGATTTGATGATACCCTTTATATGCGTCCAGGAAGCACTTGAATCTGAACGGTGCCAGGGAGTCCACCTTTAAGTCAATCTCAGGGAGCGGGTAGCAGTCCTTTGGACATGCTTTGTTTAAATCCTTGTAGTCCACACACATCCGCCAGCCACAATTTGACTTCCCAACCATGACTGGGTTTGCGACCCAAGTTTGGTATCTTGTTTTCCGCAGAATGCCTGCGGCTAATAGTTCTTCTACTTGCTCGTTCATGGCCTTTGTTTTCTCTGGCCCCATACTGCGCTTCTTCTGGACGACTGGTTCGACAGATCTATAGACGTTAAGCCTGTGTTCCGCTATGTGTCGCGGAACGCCTACCATGTCTGCGGGTTGAAATGCGAAGACGTCCATATTTTTAATTAACATTTGCTTCAAGTGCGCGCGTATGGTGTCAGAGATTACTGGGCCTATGACAACCGTCTGATCTGGGAATTTAGGGTTGATAACCCATTTTTCCGGATCAGTGCGGTCCGCTGGCTTCATTATCTTGGGAGGCTTGCATGTTTCTGTTACGTGGCAAGTTTTGTTTCCACGTATGAAAGCCACTCCTCCTCGTGTCGGGAAACCGACCATCTGGTGTGGTGTGGACGCATTGCTATTGAATTTAGCCAAGCCTTCTCTCCCTATGAGGACATCATGTGATGAAGGTACCGGCAATACCATGAAGTCACATGTCTCCGTGCGGGAGAGTTGTCCGTCTGTCCATGTGACAGGGAGTGTGAGTATACCCAATGGAATGATCACTTCATGTATGAAACCGGATATTGGCTCTGTGGTCGGGACTAGCTTCTCTTTGTCTTCGGCATCCAATTGATCAAAACACTGCCGATACATGATGTCAGTACTGCTGCCATTATCAAGGAACATGTATCTTGTTCGATAATGCCCAATGATTCCTGTGATGATCAACGGTGTTGTCGCAGATGCACCTCCCTTGACGCGTGGCATAACGACCGGTGCCTCCTTCCAGGAATCATCCTGTGTGGTTGAGTAAGACCTTTTCTTCTGACCCCGTTGATGAGTCATGTAGCAATTATGACGACCCGAGCGTTGTGCATAATGCGTGTTGAGGTTCTTTATCTTTTTGTTACTGGCATCCGCATCTCCTTGTGAATCTCTGGATTTTTTCCTTACATTCTTCACTAGATGTGAGAGCTGACCTGACTTGATTGCCTTCTCAATCTCCATCTTTAGACTGTAACAATTGTCCGTAAGATGGCCATAATCCTCGTGATACTCACAATACTTTGAGGTGTCAACATTCTTCCGATCTTGACTGAGTTCCCTGGGTTTGGGGAACTGAACTTGTCCAGTCCTCAACACTTCTGAGGGTGTCTTGGACAGTGGTGTCCAATCGTAATTCTTCTTGCTTGGCGGTTTTGAATCTCGTGAGTGCTTGTTATTGAGGAGTTGCCGCGCGTCTTGTCCCGAAGAGTATTTCCCTTCGTCCGCGGAACCCGAAATTCTTGACCATACCGATTGCTTTCCCTTGCCTTTGTCATACATGCTCATACCCTGATTATTGTTATGATGAAAATTTTTCGAGCGTGTAAATGATCGCTCTGATGACGCATATGTCTTTGCTGCTTCTATCAGCTCGTCCCATGCGTCAGGTACACCATCTTTTCCCGTCAGACATCTCATGAGATCGTCATGTCGCACTCCGTGGATGAATGCGGCTCTGGTGAGTTCTTCGCCACACCCCAACTGTAGGGCTTCCTTATTATATCGTATGATGTAATCCTCCAGGCTCTCATTATCCTTCCGGGAGCACAACAGAATCTGAGCCTTGTCCTTCTTATGTTTCCTCAGATGGGAAAAGTGATTTTTGAATTTCTTGATCAGATCATCAAAATCAACCAGACTACCGACCGGTAAACTTTCGTACCATACCCTTGCCGCACCTGTTAAGGTTTGGACGAACAGATGGCACCAAGCTTGAACCGGCCATGGTTTAGAGCTGCCTGCGCAATCGAATGCGTGCAGATGGTCATCCGGATCGCGCAGACCATCATATTTGCCAATCGTGTTTGGCAATTTACATTCAACTGGCATAGGTGCCAATGCGATTCTTGCGCAGAATTTGGATCTTTCCGCAAATGTTTTTGGGCGGTATGGCTTATGCAGATCATCGTCTGGGTGGGGCTGATTGCTAGCCACAGACTTGTTTCGTGGCCTCTCAGCTCGACCAGAGTTGATCTCGTTCTCGGATTCATAACCGTCAGGTTCCCCAGTCAGGTTGACGTGGTCCTGAACGTGAGTAATCTTACCACGTTCTCCACCACGTACCGCCTGGCGAGGTTTAGCTATGTGACGAAAAGCTGGCTGTTCGTCGTTGTGAGAGTCTTCTTCAGCATCAAAGTTCAAGGTTTTTCTTGCTTCCAACCTAGCTTTTGCTATTAATCTTTTCTGGTATTCTGCAATGGTTTTGGCATTTTCTTGAGCCAACCATTCTTCCAGATCTTCGGCAGGCTCTTCAGCCGCTTTCTTTTGTGTTGCTGCTGCAGACTTCCTTGGTGCAAACATTGGGAAGGTAGTGGTAGCCTGTCTTTGATTCACGTTCTTGGTCACCGTTGTCGGTGCAACAGTGTCTTGATTTGCTTGAACTCCATCGTCGACATTGATGGGATCAGCACGTTGTTCAGTTCCAGAATCCATTTGCACTAGTTTGAAAGATTGGTAGACCGTAAGGGATGGCGCCAATGAAGAAACAAATAGTCTAACCTCCTTGTAAGGATGATAGCCTAGATGCAACCACAGGATTGATCCTTCACTAGCACTTCCTGGATTGAGGTAACCTGCAAATAAGATCAAGTGGGTAGGGAGACAACTACACGAGGTAGCAGTTTATAACAAAAACGGGGGTTAATGGGGATACTATCAAGTGTGATAGCTCTTAGGGTTAGCCAAAAGTGTCCTCTCTATTAAGGAGGTGACCCCTTATATAGAGGTGGACGTATGCCACCATTACCCGGAACCCTAATCATAATGGGCCAGGCCCGATTAGGGTTGTCTCCACTACCCAAGGCTTATATTAGTAAAGTAGTTAAGATATAGCGATAAATAAGGGATCATAGAACGATTACCGCCTTTACCGCTATGCGCGCGAGTATCTCTCCACGATTGTAGTAGAGTCGTTATTGCCTCGCTGATATCATTCCGTGATGATAGGAAGGTGGTTAATGCTTTGATATACGGATTGACCTCTTCCATACGCATGAAGATCTTCCGCGGGCTGAATTCCGGGTTTGGGTATGCTCTGCGCATTTGTGAGCACCCAATCCCATCACTGTATAACTCTAATATTAAAACCTAACCTAAAACAATGTACAACTCCAATGCTAACACATGTTGTAAATAAAAATCTTATTTACTGGTTTGAACATAACTAATGACTTGCCTATACATGATTAATGAATAACCTGAACACTTTGTGTTTTTTTTCCTGTATGAACAAAACCACACAAAAAAATAGTCGTTTTTTCTCCGTTTTTTATATAGCACTATGGTACCCGTTGGAAAGATAATAAAACGCTTGTTAATTTGGTGTAATTTTTTTCTTTAAAAAATCTTGTATATAAAAGATATTAACGTTTAAAAGTTATGGGAGAAAACATTAGAGATAAAAATCTAATTTTGTTTTTAAATTTTAAATTATTATTTTCCTAAAATAAAGTTCTTGCCACATGTGATGACACATGGCACACTCAATGAAGAGAATACCTTCTTTGAGTATCATGTCATTAAAATGGCTTTGGTTTATTATATGTATAGATAGATATAGACAAAAGAGTCAACCTATTTTTCAAATTTAAAGCATAAGATACGAATGAAAATAAAAATATATTAAAATTTCATAGAAGGATAACCAAGTTATCCCTATAACTACTTGTTTGACCACCGTTACAAGAATTGCTTTCTGATTTTTTTTTCAACTCAAACATAAATTTTATTAAACCAAAGACAACCAATTACAAGTGATACGTAGGTAAACGGGCTACAAGTTGCGCCGCTACCCCTTTTTGTATTGCAAAACCTACTCTATTGAAAATAAAACATTGGCCCTTAGCAGCTGGGGAATTACTTGGCATAACTTTCTTCACGCGATCGAGGAGCTTGATTGCTTGCGGGGCCAACGCTCCAAAAGTATCAAAAGCGAAGGGCACAAACACATACTGGTTCTCTAGACAAGCCGCTTCATGTTTATCCACTTTTTTGCCCTCAGCTTTCAAAACTGCCTGCCCAGCCACAAAACCCGAATCCCGAAGTAGTGACACCCCGCATTTTCAGGTTAAATACTTTTACTGAACTCTAGTAAACTTACATGTTCATACATGGCTAGATACTTAACTAGGGTTAGTTAAGTAGGTTAACATGTGTTAGAAGATGCTAACATATGTTATAAGTAGGAAAATACTTGTTAAACACACACATGAGTCCTGTATACCAAACGTTGGTGAATTATGTGGCATACATAGCAGTAATACGTACAATTGAATTATGGTGAACATGAAGTACGTGCTTATGTGAATTACATGTTTTTGTGAATGATCGCCTAACTGAAAGATAATACGTAGATTATGTAAATTACGTGCGCAACATGATTAATATATTATGTAATAATGAAAACAATGGTTTCTATGCAATTTAGGGTGACTAATATTATTGGGTCCGGTATTGGGCTATAACATGATTAAAAGGTCAAGTTAATGGACTAGAAGGGCCCTAAAACCCAATTACTTGGGGAACAAGCAAGGCCCTCTTATAATTAGGAGGCAAGAAAAAGATAAAACCCTACTTCTTCTTCTTGTTTGTGCCGTGCGAAACCCCCACCCCCTTCTCTCTTGGCTTTCAAGCAATCAAGTAATCTTTCACCTAATCAAGCTAGTTCGGGTTTAATCTCAAGGCTCTAGGGAGTTTTAGCATTGCAAGGTATACATCCTTATGATTTTTGATGAATTATAATACTTGAAAAACCTTAAAAACTCTAAAAATAATATATGTAGAATCGCATGTATGTATGTGTAGGAGTTCTTGGATGTTCTTGATGATTTGATGATGATTGTTATTAGTAGCCATGATTAGGGTTTTCACATGATAACATATGTGTTTTGCTATGATTAATATGGTGCTTAATCAGTCCTATAGGTGTTATACATGTATTAGGGATGTTCATGAAAAATTAGGGTTTGTAGATTACTTGGGATGCAAGTTTAAGATTCTGGCAGATTCGGTTGAACGTTTTGTAGGGGCTGTAATGGGTTGGTAAATTGATTGTTTTGATGATTTCTTTGCATGATTGTAATGTACAAGGTCTTAGCTTTTCATAATGGGCAAAACCATCAGATTTGGACATCGTTGAGTCGTTTTTGGAATTTTAATTGATTAGAGGTCATATAAGATTTTCGGATTTGTAAATTGGGTTAACTTTAAATGGTCATAACTTGAGATTTACAAGGGGTTAGGTTATGAAATTTTTACAGAAGGTCAATATTGGAAAAATAGAGCTTTTCCAAGTGGATTCATCCCGTTTGGATGAATACACAATTTTTGAGAATTTTTCTACTAAACTGACCTGTTGAGGAAAGTTTCTGGACATAGCTGTGTTGTACGAATTTTCATAATTTTTGTGTTTGGAATTAAGACAAAAAAAAAATAGGTATTGTCAAGTGAATCCCAAATAAAATTCAGTAAAATTTGGGACTCTAATTCATTCGTTAAGTATTTTAAATAAATTGTTTTTCACAGCGCACAATCTGTCCTAAAAACGCAGATTGTGTACGGGTCTTTATGTGACTATTTGGAGTTTTATGTGGTATGTAATTGACATGTACTTGTGTGAAAACTTGTATGAGATGTAATTGATGTATTAAACTGATAATAATCACTATGATCACCAACGGGATACGTAGGACTGTTAGGACAAAGAGGATTGGTGAAACCACTTTTGGAAACCTTAGTCTAATTCACTTCTGTCATTTTGGCTAAGTATAGAAGTACTGAAAAGAAAACAAAGAACTGCTGAAGAGAAGATAAGAGAAGTGCTGAAGAAGAAACTTCATCAGAAGTTCTGAAGTCCAAACCAGACAAGTTCACTTCAGAAGTACTGAAGACAAACTACTCATCAGTAGTTTGTCATTCATCAGCACTTAGCATCAGATATTTTCCACCGCCTTTTGCATCAGTAGTTTATTGTTTATTATTACTTTTAGCTGTATTTGTTAGTTTCAATGTTGCAACTTGTGCAACTTGTTTCTGTTGTTTCTGTACTTGCTTTTTGGGCAAGATACATGTATGTAAACGTCTATAAATAGGAGGCTTCATCCTTCTATTTTAGACATTGATTTTTAATAGAAAAATCCTTCAAACACTCTCACTGTTCTATTCCATTTCAGTGTTTATTGTGAATCTGTCTAAGTATCTAATTCTCATTTACTGCTTGGATTCATAATAAATACTTGTCATTTATTAGTTTCAATCATCAAGGGGGAGTAATAACTCTTCCTTAGTATAAAAAGTGTTGCTTTAACTTATACATTCCGCTGTGCTTATAATCTGATATACAAGGGCTTGCTAAACACTTAAGTGTCAAGATAGCAAGTTCTTACTTAGCAAAAAGAGCAAACTGATCCAACAAGGACATACTTGAGCATGTAGAGTCATTAGGTGTCACTACACGGTTTTGAACATTTAAAGGTCTCGGATAAACGAGTTATATGGTGTGTTGGTTATGCACATATACTCACCTAGTGACACTTGTAATAGGGAGTCGGTAGCTCGTTACTGTTGAGGGATTTGGATCATTCACGTGCAACCTAAGGTGAGTTTCACTACTCTTTTTCTCAAAAGCATGCGTCTCAGGTATGAGACACTTTACTTAACATTTTCTAGTCCGGTTTGGGACTACTTACACATCCCGGGTTGGGATGCCATAGATCCTTGTGAGGGTCGGATTACTTTGCTAGTTCGCAATTGTGTCCTTGATAAACTAAACCATCTCTATCATCTGTAAGTCCTCACGTACCGAATGAGTTGCCAGGGTTGGCAAGCGGGTTATTAGTTGATAGCGCTATCAGGTCTTACAAACCTCACACCGGCTCGGGGAGCGCGGGCGTGAACTATAACTTAACGAAACTTTATCATTGTGGATAGACAATGATGTCAGGCATGCGGCACACTTATGTGGCTACACGTACATAGCAGTTCGGTATATTCGGTTAGTTATCATGAATGGGTTAGCTACCCCACCCTTGACATGAAATGAACTAGTGGTTACACGGTGCGGGGCACCAACACAACTTACTTACTTACGTGGTTTTGGAAACTAGCGCATTTGCATATTAAATTACTTTACTTTGTAAACTCACCAGCTTTATGTTGACACACGATTTACATGCTTTTGCAGGTAGTTAGCTTCCGGTGCCAGGATTAGAAAGCACTGTACACTTCACTGCATTTGGGCTCTCGGGCATACACATAAATTATATATTATGCTTTCGTATGGTTTTAATTTGGGCGCATTGTTTTGCGCATAGTTTTTAAAAAGGTTTAAATTTGGTTTACGCTTCCGCAGCTTAACTAAACTTGGTTTTCGAAAACGAACTAAATGGTTTGGGCATTTAGAGTTCGTTCCTGTGACTTATGGCTATGGGATCCTGGTTTGTCATGCGCCTCGCGGTATAAACCCCGCAGTGGAAATTTGAGGGTGTGACAGATTGGTATCAGAGCCATTGGTTATAGTGAACTAGGACTGCATGTTGAGTCTAGTCTATAACCATTATAGCATAAGTACACTCACAACTTAAGTGCACAACTAGCTTTTAGCTACTCATACCTACAACATATGATTTCAGGAGGTATGTTATCTCCTAGTTCTAGACCTAATTCTAAACACGTCAATGGTGGGAACCCAGGGTTACACCAGGTGACGCACTACTGGGAGTAGTTTTCTAACAAACCTCATGGATGAGGAAACAACAAAAGTACAAGGGAGGGAGCCCATTAAATCAACTATGAAGGAATTCGAATGCTGAGACTTATCTTTTGTCACCCAGCAAGGAGACAATTAGTTTTTGTTCCTTTTTTAAACTAATCTCAAACCCGACACAATACCTGTCGGGTTACAAAAAATAGTCATTTTTTTCTCTGATTTTTATATAACACTATGGTACTCGTTGGAAAGATAATAAAACGCTCGTTAATTTGGTGTAATTTTTTTCTTTAAAAAATCTCGTATATAAAAGATATTAACGTTTAAAAGTTATGGGAGGAAACACGAGAGATAAAATAATAAAGGTTTAATATTTAGATTTAGTAGATTATGTATTTAATAGATTAGGTTAAAGATTATAATAGATTAGGTTAAATGATATTTATTTCTTTTTTTTAATTAGTTTAGAGTTGCCACATCACATCCTATGTGGCATCTCTCAAAAGAGAGATTGAATAAGAGTATGACATGTATGATTAATCCCTTTGCAATATATATATATATACTAGCTTATACCCCGGTAGTGTCCCGGGTTGAGAAATCTAAGTAAAGTGAATAAAATTAGAAGTATCTAAACTATAAAAATGGCATCTATGTATCAATTTACATTAGATACTTTAAAAAAAATATACCAAAAGATCCATTTCACCTTACAACATCAACACCTAAAATAGAATATTAAGATCCCAAGCACTTCAAGGGGACAGAGATTGTTTAGCACCAATACATTCAGTGAAAGCTCTTTCACTGCATACAATAAAATTTGAGCTATTTCAAAATATGGTAGAAAAAGAAAACATAACAATTACCTGTTGGAAAGCGTCTCGGGTTGAAATATCTAATATGACATAATAAAAAATCTAATATGACAACATAATTAATGACTTGCCAATATATGATTAATATATTATTATTATTATTTTAAACAAATCTCTACCATAAGTTATCATATTCTAATATAAAAAAGGGGTAATTGGGTCGGGTATCACCTAATCCCAGGCCCGACCCAAACCCACAATTTTTTTTAAACTAATTCCAAACCTGACACAATACCTGTCGGGTTACAAAAATAGTCGTTTTTTTCTCCGTTTTTTTATATAGCACTATGGTACTCGTTGGAAAGATAA
Source organism: Ambrosia x helenae (assembly GCA_030844895.1). Lineage (NCBI taxonomy): Eukaryota > Viridiplantae > Streptophyta > Magnoliopsida > Asterales > Asteraceae > Ambrosia > Ambrosia x helenae. The sequence goes on along the minus strand of CM061234.1, from coordinate 64,055,867 downwards.
TAAAACGCTCGTTAATTTGGTGTAATTTTTTTCTTTAAAAAATCTCGTATATAAAAGATATTAACATTTAAAAGTTATGAGAGGAAACATGAGAGAGAAAATAATAAAGTTTTAATATTTACATTTAGTAGATTAGGTATTTAATAGATTATGTTAAATCCTATTTAAACCATAATTTTTTTTAATTGGTCTAGAGTTGCCACATCACATCCTATGTGGCATCTCTCAAAATAGAGATTGCATAATATTATGACATGTCATAAAAAATGTTTTGGTTTATTATAGATATATAGATATAGATATATATAGATACTAGCTTATACCCCGGGAGCGTCCCGGGTTGAGAAATCTAAGTAAAGTGAATAAAATTAGAAGTATCTAAACTATAAAAATGACATCTATGTATCAACTTACCTTAGATACTTTTAAAAAAAAATATACCAAAAGATCCATTCCACCTTACAACATCAACACCTAAAACAGAATATTAAGATCCCAAACACTTCAAGGGGACAAAGATTGTTTAGCACCAATACATTCAGTCAAAGGTCTTTAACTGCATACAATAAGATTTGAGCTATTTCAGAATATGGTAGAAAAATAAAACATAGTAATTACCTGTTGGAGAGCGTCCCGGGTTAAAATATCTAATATGACATAATAAAATATCTAATATGACAACATAATTAATGACTTGCCAATATATGATTAATGAATATTATTATTATTATTATTATTATTATTATTATTATTTTAAACAAATCTCTGTCATAAGTTATCATATTCCAATATAAAAAAAGGGTAATTGGGTCAGGTATCAGCTAATCCCAGGCCCGGCCCAAACCCATAATTTTTTTTTAAAACTAATATATCCCGGGAGCGTCCCGGGTTGAGAAATCTAATTTGAAATATCAATTTTACACCTGAAATAGACTGATGCGTTTTACAGTTACATGCACGAAAGCTTCGGGTAACATTTAACCTAAAACAATTAACATTGTATCTTTAATTTTAGTGCATAACCTTAAACACTGTATAACTCTAATATTAAAACCTAACCTAAAACAATGTACAACTCCAATGCTAACACATGTTGTAAATAAAAATCTTATTTACTGGTTTGAACATAACTAATGACTTGCCTATACATGATTAATGAATAACCTGAACACTTTGTGTTTTTTTTTCCTGTATGAACAAAACCACACAAAAAAATAGTCGTTTTTTCTCCGTTTTTTATATAGCACTATGGTACCCGTTGGAAAGATAATAAAACGCTTGTTAATTTGGTGTAATTTTTTTCTTTAAAAAATCTTGTATATAAAAGATATTAACGTTTAAAAGTTATGGGAGAAAACATTAGAGATAAAAATCTAATTTTGTTTTTAAATTTTAAATTATTATTTTCCTAAAATAAAGTTCTTGCCACATGTGATGACACATGGCACACTCAATGAAGAGAATACCTTCTTTGAGTATCATGTCATTAAAATGGCTTTGGTTTATTATATGTATAGATAGATATAGACAAAAGAGTCAACCTATTTTTCAAATTTAAAGCATAAGATACGAATGAAAATAAAAATATATTAAAATTTCATAGAAGGATAACCAAGTTATCCCTATAACTACTTGTTTGACCACCGTTACAAGAATTGCTTTCTGATTTTTTTTTCAACTCAAACATAAATTTTATTAAACCAAAGACAACCAATTACAAGTGATACGTAGGTAAACGGGCTACAAGTTGCGCCGCTACCCCTTTTTGTATTGCAAAACCTACTCTATTGAAAATAAAACATTGGCCCTTAGCAGCTGGGGAATTACTTGGCATAACTTTCTTCACGCGATCGAGGAGCTTGATTGCTTGCGGGGCCAACGCTCCAAAAGTATCAAAAGCGAAGGGCACAAACACATACTGGTTCTCTAGACAAGCCGCTTCATGTTTATCCACTTTTTTGCCCTCAGCTTTCAAAACTGCCTGCCCAGCCACAAAACCCGAATCCCGAAGTAGTGACACCCCGCATTTTCAGGTTAAATACTTTTACTGAACTCTAGTAAACTTACATGTTCATACATGGCTAGATACTTAACTAGGGTTAGTTAAGTAGGTTAACATGTGTTAGAAGATGCTAACATATGTTATAAGTAGGAAAATACTTGTTAAACACACACATGAGTCCTGTATACCAAACGTTGGTGAATTATGTGGCATACATAGCAGTAATACGTACAATTGAATTATGGTGAACATGAAGTACGTGCTTATGTGAATTACATGTTTTTGTGAATGATCGCCTAACTGAAAGATAATACGTAGATTATGTAAATTACGTGCGCAACATGATTAATATATTATGTAATAATGAAAACAATGGTTTCTATGCAATTTAGGGTGACTAATATTATTGGGTCCGGTATTGGGCTATAACATGATTAAAAGGTCAAGTTAATGGACTAGAAGGGCCCTAAAACCCAATTACTTGGGGAACAAGCAAGGCCCTCTTATAATTAGGAGGCAAGAAAAAGATAAAACCCTACTTCTTCTTCTTGTTTGTGCCGTGCGAAACCCCCACCCCCTTCTCTCTTGGCTTTCAAGCAATCAAGTAATCTTTCACCTAATCAAGCTAGTTCGGGTTTAATCTCAAGGCTCTAGGGAGTTTTAGCATTGCAAGGTATACATCCTTATGATTTTTGATGAATTATAATACTTGAAAAACCTTAAAAACTCTAAAAATAATATATGTAGAATCGCATGTATGTATGTGTAGGAGTTCTTGGATGTTCTTGATGATTTGATGATGATTGTTATTAGTAGCCATGATTAGGGTTTTCACATGATAACATATGTGTTTTGCTATGATTAATATGGTGCTTAATCAGTCCTATAGGTGTTATACATGTATTAGGGATGTTCATGAAAAATTAGGGTTTGTAGATTACTTGGGATGCAAGTTTAAGATTCTGGCAGATTCGGTTGAACGTTTTGTAGGGGCTGTAATGGGTTGGTAAATTGATTGTTTTGATGATTTCTTTGCATGATTGTAATGTACAAGGTCTTAGCTTTTCATAATGGGCAAAACCATCAGATTTGGACATCGTTGAGTCGTTTTTGGAATTTTAATTGATTAGAGGTCATATAAGATTTTCGGATTTGTAAATTGGGTTAACTTTAAATGGTCATAACTTGAGATTTACAAGGGGTTAGGTTATGAAATTTTTACAGAAGGTCAATATTGGAAAAATAGAGCTTTTCCAAGTGGATTCATCCCGTTTGGATGAATACACAATTTTTGAGAATTTTTCTACTAAACTGACCTGTTGAGGAAAGTTTCTGGACATAGCTGTGTTGTACGAATTTTCATAATTTTTGTGTTTGGAATTAAGACAAAAAAAAAATAGGTATTGTCAAGTGAATCCCAAATAAAATTCAGTAAAATTTGGGACTCTAATTCATTCGTTAAGTATTTTAAATAAATTGTTTTTCACAGCGCACAATCTGTCCTAAAAACGCAGATTGTGTACGGGGTCTTTATGTGACTATTTGGAGTTTTATGTGGTATGTAATTGACATGTACTTGTGTGAAAACTTGTATGAGATGTAATTGATGTATTAAACTGATAATAATCACTATGATCACCAACGGGATACGTAGGACTGTTAGGACAAAGAGGATTGGTGAAACCACTTTTGGAAACCTTAGTCTAATTCACTTCTGTCATTTTGGCTAAGTATAGAAGTACTGAAAAGAAAACAAAGAACTGCTGAAGAGAAGATAAGAGAAGTGCTGAAGAAGAAACTTCATCAGAAGTTCTGAAGTCCAAACCAGACAAGTTCACTTCAGAAGTACTGAAGACAAACTACTCATCAGTAGTTTGTCATTCATCAGCACTTAGCATCAGATATTTTCCACCGCCTTTTGCATCAGTAGTTTATTGTTTATTATTACTTTTAGCTGTATTTGTTAGTTTCAATGTTGCAACTTGTGCAACTTGTTTCTGTTGTTTCTGTACTTGCTTTTTGGGCAAGATACATGTATGTAAACGTCTATAAATAGGAGGCTTCATCCTTCTATTTTAGACATTGATTTTTAATAGAAAAATCCTTCAAACACTCTCACTGTTCTATTCCATTTCAGTGTTTATTGTGAATCTGTCTAAGTATCTAATTCTCATTTACTGCTTGGATTCATAATAAATACTTGTCATTTATTAGTTTCAATCATCAAGGGGGAGTAATAACTCTTCCTTAGTATAAAAAGTGTTGCTTTAACTTATACATTCCGCTGTGCTTATAATCTGATATACAAGGGCTTGCTAAACACTTAAGTGTCAAGATAGCAAGTTCTTACTTAGCAAAAAGAGCAAACTGATCCAACAAGGACATACTTGAGCATGTAGAGTCATTAGGTGTCACTACACGGTTTTGAACATTTAAAGGTCTCGGATAAACGAGTTATATGGTGTGTTGGTTATGCACATATACTCACCTAGTGACACTTGTAATAGGGAGTCGGTAGCTCGTTACTGTTGAGGGATTTGGATCATTCACGTGCAACCTAAGGTGAGTTTCACTACTCTTTTTCTCAAAAGCATGCGTCTCAGGTATGAGACACTTTACTTAACATTTTCTAGTCCGGTTTGGGACTACTTACACATCCCGGGTTGGGATGCCATAGATCCTTGTGAGGGTCGGATTACTTTGCTAGTTCGCAATTGTGTCCTTGATAAACTAAACCATCTCTATCATCTGTAAGTCCTCACGTACCGAATGAGTTGCCAGGGTTGGCAAGCGGGTTATTAGTTGATAGCGCTATCAGGTCTTACAAACCTCACACCGGCTCGGGGAGCGCGGGCGTGAACTATAACTTAACGAAACTTTATCATTGTGGATAGACAATGATGTCAGGCATGCGGCACACTTATGTGGCTACACGTACATAGCAGTTCGGTATATTCGGTTAGTTATCATGAATGGGTTAGCTACCCCACCCTTGACATGAAATGAACTAGTGGTTACACGGTGCGGGGCACCAACACAACTTACTTACTTACGTGGTTTTGGAAACTAGCGCATTTGCATATTAAATTACTTTACTTTGTAAACTCACCAGCTTTATGTTGACACACGATTTACATGCTTTTGCAGGTAGTTAGCTTCCGGTGCCAGGATTAGAAAGCACTGTACACTTCACTGCATTTGGGCTCTCGGGCATACACATAAATTATATATTATGCTTTCGTATGGTTTTAATTTGGGCGCATTGTTTTGCGCATAGTTTTTAAAAAGGTTTAAATTTGGTTTACGCTTCCGCAGCTTAACTAAACTTGGTTTTCGAAAACGAACTAAATGGTTTGGGCATTTAGAGTTCGTTCCTGTGACTTATGGCTATGGGATCCTGGTTTGTCATGCGCCTCGCGGTATAAACCCCGCAGTGGAAATTTGAGGGTGTGACAGATTGGTATCAGAGCCATTGGTTATAGTGAACTAGGACTGCATGTTGAGTCTAGTCTATAACCATTATAGCATAAGTACACTCACAACTTAAGTGCACAACTAGCTTTTAGCTACTCATACCTACAACATATGATTTCAGGAGGTATGTTATCTCCTAGTTCTAGACCTAATTCTAAACACGTCAATGGTGGGAACCCAGGGTTACACCAGGTGACGCACTACTGGGAGTAGTTTTCTAACAAACCTCATGGATGAGGAAACAACAAAAGTACAAGGGAGGGAGCCCATTAAATCAACTATGAAGGAATTCGAATGCTGAGACTTATCTTTTGTCACCCAGCAAGGAGACAATTAGTTTTTGTTCCTTGTTACTTGATCCTTCTTACTTCCATTCGTAACACAGACGGGACTGGAATACACAAGTAGAACTTATTTCTTACCTTAGTACCTTACGCCTAGTATGAGCGGGCGAACGTATAACTGCATATCCTTGTTTTCTCATAAGTATATGGTAGATTCATGGGAACACATTAGATCGGGACTTGTTACACACACTCTTGGGGAGTTACGTAAAGCCTGCGATGTAATGCAACATCACAAGGGAGGATGAAACCTACTAATGGCTGATAGCCACGATTGGAGGAACGAGTGGTACAGCTTACCACTAAACTGGTTCACATAGGACTAGAGAAGGAGGTTGTACGTGATGAGAACCATATAACACTGACATCGCAAAGAGGAAGGATAAGAGATGGAAGGGGAACCTGAGCAGGACGAGCACATGGAAGTGAGGATGAAGGCTCTACTATCTAGACAGAGCATGGCGACGATTGGCTCTTACCTTTTCTTACCTATCTTTTCTTTCCTTTCCCTTTGCTAACTTAGATAAGACTGAGTTCTTATGATCAACGATAGGGTGGTTGAGGCCCTCGCATCTTTCCAAGCTAGTAAAGATCTATTTTGCTAAATCATTCTTTTCCCCTGACTTCCACATTTGAACTTTCTTATACCTTGAACGCACATCGTATTTTCAAGCCTTTTATTGGTTGAAAACCTCGATAACTCTAACGGAACTGAAGGAGACCGTCTGATTGCTTCGATAGTATAAGTCTTTGCCATGTGCATTTGTCCCAGGCAGGATGGAGTAATGTACGCTACATGCACACCCGATGAGTTACAGATACCTGGAAGGAGAACGTAACACCCTGTGGTGAAATCCAGAAATTTTGTTATATAAAGACGGATGGGTCTGAGATCGACACCTACACTACCAGGCTATAGGAGATAGCCACTATAGGCTCAAATCTATTTAACCTACCTTACAAATACCGAAAGGGTGGGCCCCTCAGATTCGTGGCTTGGCCACTGCAGCTCACCTACAATTCTTTCACTTGACTCGCAAACTCACAGATGAGACTGCCGATCATGGTACTTTTCTGAAGCATGGTGCTTCATTTTCTACTATTGGTGATAGCAAGAGAACGTGGGATAGTGTGAGGTATAAGTCCTGCAACAACAACAACCGTAACGGTAGCAACAACAACGGGGCTCGGGGAAAAGCATTTGTGATTGGCCTGGGGAAAGCTAGGACTGATAACAATGTCATGATGGGTACGTGCTCCTTGAATGACACTCTTGCTTCTATCTTATATGATACTGGTGCGGACTATAGTTTTGTTTCATCAAAACTTAGTAAACAATTAGGGATGGTTCCTACTCTTCGAGATACTCCATACTCTATTGAACTGGCTGATGGAAAGCCTGTTGAGGTAACCCATATTCATCGTGACTGTAAGCTCGAGTTGGATGGGCAATCGTTTGCCATCAACATTCTACCTATCACCCTTGGAAGCTTTGATCTCGTGGTTGCCATGGACTGGTTGTCCAAGCAACACGCTGAAATTCTCTGTCAGGAGAAGATTGTTCGTATTCCCCCTCCCAAGTGGAGAACTTTTATCTATACAGGGTGATCGTGGTGGTGCCATGGTAGGCATCATCTTCTATCTGAAGGCCCAGAAGTGTATTCGTAAGGGCTGTCCAGCCATTTTGGCTAACATATCAGGTACTCGAGCTGGAACTGAAATCAAGATTGAGGACATCCCAGTGGTCCGAGATTTCCCAGATGTCTTCCCAGAGGAATTACATGGACTTCCACCCGTTCGTCAAGTGGAGTTCCAGATTGACCTTGCACCTGGAGCAGCGCCAGTTGCATACGCACCATACCGTTTAGCACCAGGTGAACTTCAAGAACTATCTACCCAACTCCAAGAGCTATTGGATAGGGGTTTCATTAGACCCAGTTCTTCGCCATGGGGAGCTCCAGTTCTGTTTGTTAAGAAGAAAGATGGGAGTTTTCGTATGTGCATAGATTATCGGGAGTTGAACAAGGTAACGATTAAGAACCGATATCCTTTGCCTCGTATTGATGATTTGTTTCGACCAACTGCAAGGGTCGAGCTTTTACTCTAAGATTGATTTGAGGTCGGGGTACCATCAGTTGAGAGTCCGAGAAGAGGATGTGGCGAAAACGGCGTTTCGAACCCGTTATGGACATTATGAGTTTTTGGTTATGCCATTTAGGCTAACTAATGCACCTGCGGTGTTCATGGATCTAATGAACCGTGTGTGCAAGCCCTACTTGGACAAATTCGTCATAGTGTTCATAGATGACATATTGATTTACTCCAAGAGCAGGGAGGAGCACGAGCAGCACCTGCGGCTAATCTTGGAACTACTGAGGAATGAGCAGCTGTATGCAAAGTTTACCAAATGTGACTTCTGGATTCGAGAAGTCCAATTCCTTGGGCATGTGGTCAACGAGGTAGGAATACATGTGGACCCAGCCAAGATTGACGCTATCAAAAGTGGGAGGCTTGTAGGACCCCTACTGAAGTGCGCCAATTTCTTGGTCTCGCTGGTTATTATCGCAGATTTATTGAGGGATTTTCTAAGATCGCTCAACCTCTCACCGCCCTAACGCAGAAAGGTATTACGTATAAGTGGGGAGATGCCCAAGAATCCGCCTTTCAGCTACTAAAGTCCAAACTTTGCAGCGCACCGATATTATCGTTGCCTGAGGGTATAAAGGACTTTGTAGTATATTGTGATGCGTCTATCCAAGGTTTAGGGTGCGTACTGATGCAACGTGATAAGGTAATTGCATATGCATCGCGGCAACTGAAGATCCATGAGAAGAATTACCCCACTCATGATTTGAAACTGGGAGCGGTGGTTTTCGCTCTCAAAATCTGGAGGCACTACCTCTATGGAACAAAGTGCACAATTTTCACTGATCACAAGAGCCTTCAGCATATATTCGATCAGAAAGTGCTAAACATACGACAACGTCGCTGGGTTGAACTTTTGAACGATTATGACTGTGCCATCAAGTATCATCCAGGAAAAGCTAACGTAGTAGCTGATGCCCTCAGTCGAAAGGAAACGAAACCCAAAAGAGTGCGAGCCTTACAACTCACCATTCATTCTAATCTTCCTGATAAGATACGTGAAGCACAGGGTGAGGCATTGAAGGAAGAAAACATCGGGCTTGAGACCCTACATGGTGCTGATAAGCACTTGGAACTGAGAACAGACGGTCTGCAGTACTTCATGGATCGAGTCTGGATACCACGATTTGGGGATCTCAGACAACTGGTGCTCGATGAAGCACATACCTCTCGCTATTCGGTACATCCTGGTTCGGACAAGATGTACCAAGATCTTAAGACTCTGTACTGGTGGCCAAACATGAAAGCCGAGATAGCCACTTATGTTAGTAAGTGCTTGACTTGTGCGAAGGTTAAGATTGAATACCAAAAACCTTCAGGCCTACTCCAACAACCAGAGATTCCAATGTGGAAATGGGATGGAATTTCGATGGACTTCATTACAAAGCTTCCTAGAACGCCAACGGGCCATAACATGATTTGGGTTATCGTGGACCGTTTAACCAAATCGGCCCACTTCCTGGCAATAAAAGAAACGGATTCGTTAGAGAAGCTGGCAAACCTATACATCAAGGAGATAGTCTCTAGGCATGGGGTGCCTACTTCCATTATATCTGATCGCGATGGACGATTCACTTCTCGTTTCTGGACTACTCTCCAAGATGCTCTAGGAACTCGTCTTGATATGAGCACAGCCTATCACCCACAGACGGATGGACAAAGTGAACGTACCATCCAAACATTAGAGGATCTGCTACGAGCGTGCGTAGTGGACTTTGGTAATAACTGGGATAAGCACTTGCCCTTAATCGAATTCTCTTACAACAACAGTTACCACACTTCGATACAGTGTGCGCCTTTCGAGGCACTTTACGGGCGCAAGTGTAGGTCTCCTATCTGTTGGACTGAGGTTGGGGATAGCCAACTAACAGGTCCCGAACTCGTGCACGAAACTTCTGAGAAGATAGTGCAAATTAGAAACCGGATGGCTGCTGCTCGGGACCGACAGAAAAGTTATGCTGACAAACGTAGAAAACCTTTGGAGTTCCAGATTGGGGACAAGGTTTTGGTAAAGGTGTCACCTTGGAAAGGAGTGATACACTTTGGGAAACGAGGGAAGTTAAATCCCCGATACGTTAGACCTTTCGAGATTGTTAAAAGGATTGGTCCGGTAGTTTACCAGCTGAATTTACCAGATGAACTCAGTGGAGTGCATAATGTATTCCACGTCTCAAACTTGAAGAAATGCTTATCCGATACGACACTGGTAGTGCCACTGGAGGAGATCCAGGTGGACGATCAGCTACGGTTCGTGGAAGAACCAGTGGAGATTCTTGAGCAGGGCGTCAAGAAACTCAGACAAAGCACTATACCTATTGTTAAGGTACGGTGGAATTCCCGTCTAGGACCGGAATACACGTGGGAGCGCAGAGATCAGATGCGGCTCAAATACCCACACCTCTTTACTGAACCTGAAATCGTACATAGATCAAACGCGGAACATAAAGCAGCTCTTTCAAAGTGAATTTCGGGGCGAAATTCCTTTCAACTTGGGGATGATGTGACATCCGGGAACCAAGCACACATTTTTATAGCTGGCTTTATTGTTTACTTGCTGAATTTCGGGACGAAATTCTTTTCAACTTGGGGATGATGTGACACCCCGCATTTTCAGGTTAAATACTTTTACTGAACTCTAGTAAACTTACATGTTCATACATGGCTAGATACTTAACTAGGGTTAGTTAAGTAGGTTAACATGTGTTAGAAGATGCTAACATATGTTATAAGTAGGAAAATCCTTGTTAAACACACACATGAGTCCTGTATCCCAAACGTTGGTGAATTATGTGGCATACATAGCAGTAATACGTACAATTGAATTATGGTGAACATGAAGTACGTGCTTATGTGAATTACATGTTTTTGTGAATGATCGCCTAACTGAAAGATAATACGTAGATTATGTAAATTACGTGCGCAACATGATTAATATATTATGTAATAATGAAAACAATGGTTTCTATGCAATTTAGGGTGACTAATATTATTGGGTCCGGTATTGGGCTATAACATGATTAAAAGGTCAAGTTAATGGACTAGAAGGGCCCTAAAACCCAATTACTTGGGGAACAAGCAAGGCCCTCTTATAATTAGGAGGCAAGAAAAAGATAAAACCCTACTTCTTCTTCTTGTTTGTGCCGTGCGAAACCCCCACCCCCTTCTCTCTTGGCTTTCAAGCAATCAAGTAATCTTTCACCTAATCAAGCTAGTTCGGGTTTAATCTCAAGGCTCTAGGGAGTTTTAGCATTGCAAGGTATACATCCTTATGATTTTTGATGAATTATAATACTTGAAAAACCTTAAAAACTCTAAAAATAATATATGTAGAATCGCATGTATGTATGTGTAGGAGTTCTTGGATGTTCTTGATGATTTGATGATGATTGTTATTAGTAGCCATGATTAGGGTTTTCACATGATAACATATGTGTTTTGCTATGATTAATATGGTGCTTAATCAGTCCTATAGGTGTTATACATGTATTAGGGATGTTCATGAAAAATTAGGGTTTGTAGATTACTTGGGATGCAAGTTTAAGATTCTGGCAGATTCGGTTGAACGTTTTGTAGGGGCTGTAATGGGTTGGTAAATTAATTGTTTTGATGATTTCTTTGCATGATTGTAATGTACAAGGTCTTAGCTTTTCATAATGGGCAAAAGCATCAGATTTGGACATTGTTGAGTCGTTTTTGGAATTTTAATTGATTAGAGGTTATATCAGATTTTCGGATTTGTAAATTGGGTTAACTTTAAATGGTCATAACTTGAGATTTACAAGGAGTTAGGTTATGAAATTTTTACAGAAGGTCAATATTGGAAAACTAGAGCTTTTCCAAGTGGATTCATCCCGTTTGGATGAATACACAATTTTTGAGAATTTTTCTACTAAACTGACCTGTTGAGGAAATTTTCTGGACATAGCTGTGTTGTACGAATTTTCATAATTTTTGTGTTTGGAATTAAGACAAAACAAAAATAGGTATTGTCAAGTGAATCCCAAATAAAATTCAGTAAAAATTTGGGACTCTAATTCATTCGTTAAGTATTTTAAATAAATTGTTTTTCACAGCGCACAATCTGTCCTAAAAACGCAGATTGTGTACGGGGTCTTTATGTGACTATTTGGAGTTTTATGTGGTATGTAATTGACATGTACTTGTGTGAAAACTTGTATGAGATGTAATTGATGTATTAAACTGATAATAATCACTATGATCACCAACGGGATACGTAGGACATACTTGAGCATGTAGAGTCATTAGGTGTCATTACACGGTTTTGAACATTTAAAGGTCTCGGATAAACGAGTTATATGGTGTGTTGGTTATGCACATATACTCACCTAGTGACACTTGTAATAGGGAGTCGGTAGCTCGTTACTGTTGAGGGATTTGGATCATTCACGTGCAACCTAAGGTGAGTTTCACTACTCTTTTTCTCAAAAGCATGCGTCTCAGGTATGAGACACTTTACTTAACATTTTCTAGTCCGGTTTGGGACTACTTACACATCCCGGGTTGGGATGCCATAGATCCTTGTGAGGGTCGGATTACTTTGCTAGTTCGCAATTGTGTCCTTGATAAACTAAACCATCTCTATCATCTGTAAGTCCTCACGTACCGAATGAGTTGCCAGGGATGGCAAGCGGGTTATTAGTTGATAGCGCTATTAGGTCTTACAAACCTCACACCGGCTCGGGGAGCGCGGGCGTGAACTATAACTTAACGAAACTTTATCATTGTGGATAGACAATGATGTCAGGCATGCGGCACACTTATGTGGCTACACGTACATAGCAGTTCGGTATATTCGGTTAGTTATCATGAATGGGTTAGCTACCCTTGACATGCAATGAACTAGTGGTTACACGGTGCGGGGCACCAACACAACTTACTTACTTACGTGGTTTTGGAAACCAGCGCATTTGCATATTAAATTACTTTACTTTGTGAACTCACCAGCTTTATGTTGACACACGATTTACATGCTTTTGCAGGTAGTTAGCTTCCGGTGCCAGGATTAGAAAGCACTGTACACTTCACTGCATTTGGGCTCTCGGGCATACACATAAATTATATATTATGCTTTCGTATGGTTTTAATTTGGGCGCATTGTTTTGCGCATAGTTTTTAAAAAGGTTTAAATTTGGTTTACGCTTCCGCAGCTTAACTAAACTTGGTTTTCGAAAACGAACTAAATGGTTTGGGCATTTAGAGTTCGTTCCTGTGACAGAAGTCCCACCAATGGGGATACCCCAGTCAGGTCAACACACGCATGCTTGCCTTGCGCCCATCCGAACACAAGAACATCCGCTGGCCTCAATGTGGACCGCCCGTCACGTGGGTCCGTCAAGAAATTCACAAGGGCCTCTTTTTTGGCTGAAATCCCCGCCCTTCGTAAAACATCCCATAAAAACATCTCTAACCAGGTCATGTCTGTATTTAAAGCCTGGTAACTCCTTACAATGTAGGGCGTGTTCTCCAAACTTGTCCAAGCGTGTTTTTTTACAGATCGGACACGGTTCGTCGACGGGGAACTTGGGAATCATCAGTCGTTATTTGAGGACCGCCCGATATTCGATAGCCGACATATGTTGCCCTAGTCCGTCAATTGGGAGTGTAGTGAGGAAATCTTGAGCATGGGCCTCTTTAAGACATTCAAACACCGCTTTCTGGCGCGAAGACATGTTAAACTCCTCCTCCATAGTCTGCATGGCTTTACAGTTAAACGCACTCGCCAAGATTTTTTGGGGCTTTTTTGGGGCGGTGTCTTTATCTGTAAAGCCGCCCACATCTAAATTGGGGAGAGAACTGCGAATGTTGTCCAGTGCGAGCTTATAATCATCGTCCATCCCAACCACCCCGCTGTTCCTTAGTATGTGTTCCTGTAGCTTCCAAGACTGCGCCCTAGAAGCCACATACGCATATGCAGAAAAACATCTTCCGCTGAGCATAGGCCCAAGCCCCGAGCTGATCTGTAAGGACGCCAATCGCCATTGAAGATCCCCAAAATAAGCTCCCCCACAAACAACGATATCCTCAACAGCACCTCAGAGACCTTTGTCAAAAATGGATACTGCCTCCCCAACAAAGGTCGGTTGGCACGTTCGAAGCCAAAACAACAGTTTAGCCACACCCATACATGAGCGAAGCAATAAGAGCTCACTTTGGGGGTCCCGTAACTTCTGCAAAACGCCCATCAGTCCAACCGCGCTGTTAGGACAAAGAGGATTGGTGAAACCACTTTTGTAAACCTTAGTCTAATTCACTTCTGTCATTTTTGGCTAAATAGAAGAACTGAATAGAAGACAAGAAACTGCTGATTAGAAGATATGAAGAAGTGCTGAAGTTGCAGAAGTTCTGAAGTCCAAACCAGACAAGTTCACTTCAGAAGTACTGAAGACAAAACTACTCTTCAGTAGTTGTCCTTCATCAGCACTTAGCAGAAGATATTTGCCACCGCCCAATTGCATCAGTAGTTTGTTGTTTAATATTACTTTTAGCTTTATTTGTTTCTTTCAATGTTGCAACTTGTGCAACTTGTAACTGGACTTTCTGTACTTGCTTTTCAGGCAAGATACATGCATGTAATCGTCTATAAATAGAAGACTTCAACCTTCTATTTTAGACATTGATTTTTAACAGAAAAATCCTTCAAACACTCTCATTGTTATTATTCCATTTCTGTATTTATTGTGAATCTTGCTAAGTATCTAATTCTCATTTACAACTTAGATTCATAATAAATACTTTGTCATTTATCTTGTTTCAAACATCAAGGGGGAGTTATAACTCTGCCTTTGCATAAAAAGTGTTGCTTTAACTTATAACATTCCGCTGTGCTTATAATCTGATTTACTAGGACTTGCTAAACACTTAAGTGTCAAGATAGCAAGTTCTTACTTAGCAAACAAGAGCAAACTGATCCAACAATTGGTATCAGAGCATTGGTTTATCTGATCACATATCAATCTAACAAATTGAGAATCAGACACAAAGCTCTTATTGATATTCAATAAAAAGATCAAAAGTTCACTTTTTATCAATATCCATCACTTAAAAGAGTCATCAGACAAATCTATAACTCTTTAAAAATGGATCCACATAATACTGGTTCTGCTACCAAACCTGCCATGCTTGTGAGAAATGAGTACAATATATGGCAGAAAAGAATGGCACACACCTTGTCACAAACCAACACTGGTTGTTGGAGATCTGTGATATATGGTCCACACAAACCAGTAAACATAAACCTTGAAACAAAAGAAGGGATTCCTAAGGATCCCAAAGACTATACAGATGAAGATTTCCTAAAACTTGAGCTAGATGCTAAGGCATTCTCTATGTTGGCAATGGCTCTCCCAAATGAAATATACTCTGGCCTTTTACATTGTGAAAGTGCCAAAGAACTTTGGGACTGTCTTAAAGAACAGTTTGGAGGAACTGAAGAGGTGATTGCCAACACCAGAGAAATTTTGGCTCAACAATATGAAACATTTGCTTATATTAATGGGGAGACTTTGACACAACAATTTGAAAGGTTCTCCTCATTAATCTCTGAGCTAAAGTTAAATGGGCAGACCTATACAACAGTATCTATGTTACATAGATTTTTAAGGTCTCTGCCTGACAAATGGGAAACTTACTCCATTGTCTTAAGATCCTCACCAGATTTTAGCTCCCTCACTCTTACAAAACTCCATGGGAGATTACTCACTTTTGAAAGAGAAATCGATCAAAAGAAGAAATTACAAACTTCTGGTAAAACTGCTGATGACTACCTACCAGGTAGTACAGCACTTTTGGGACAAGATTCACCAACTTGTTCCTATGGATCTTATGACAATATTGACATAACCACTGGGATCTCATCAGAAAGATCTTTCCCAGGTTATGACAATGATGACCAAGGTCAAACTGCTGATAATCTATGTTTTATCATGGATGATTTGAAAAATTTTAGCAGTGATGACTTGGAAGAAATGGACATACTTCACCAACTGGCCATGCTAAGCATTAAAACTAACAAGTTTTATAAAAGGTCAGGAAGGAAATTTCCAGGATTGACCAGTAACACAAAAATTGGTTTTGACAAATCTAAACTGAGATGTCACAAGTGTCAGAAGTTGGGACACTTTGCTAGAGAGTGTAGAAGCTCTAGCTTTAACCAATCACAATCTGGAAATAACTATAACCCCAATTATAATAGGAACAATGGAACTCAAGGGAGTGCTCATTTTGTACAGGCACAAGCTCCTCAACAGCAATATATGCCTCAAGTACAATATGTTCAAGTGCCTGCTCAACAGATGCAGAGCCAACAATCAATCCCTCCCTTTCCAGCTGCTCAACTTCCTCCACAGCCTCAACAACCCCCTCAACAAAGCCTCTTTACCTCGGGGTATGTTGACTGGAGCAGTCTCCCATATGACACCACAGAGTGTAATCCTGATGCAGACAACAAAGTGTTTGACATCAACTGGGGAGAACCAGACAATGGCAGAAAGAACTTTGCCTTAATGGCATTTGAAGGCTCTACCTCAAGATCTGCATTGTCTCAGGTATCAAAAGAATCTTTGACAAAACTATGTTCAAACTCTTGCAAAGAAACTTTTGCTCTCATAAGAGAGACAAACGTGCACCTACAAGGCAAAGCCAATGATTTAGAAAGAAAATACACACAGATAAAATGTGATTTGGAAAGAAAACTGTGTGCTAAAACTAAAGAGGTTTCTAAATTAACTGACTCTGCCATTGAAACCCAAGCACAAATCAAAATGATGTTAAATGACCTGGGAGATGTCAGACAAGAGCTTGCTGACACCAGGATCACTTGTGAAAAATGGGTTGAATCTTGTAGGGGGTATCAACTACTGCTAAACAAACAAAGTGCTTCAAATGTGAAGTTTGGCATAGGATACCATCATGTTGAAACACCAACAGATTTTTCTCCCAAAACTACTGAAGATGGGAGAAGAATTGTTTCAAATGAAACTTCTGAAGGGAAAGAATGCACATCTTTCCATGAAAACTTTCTAAATAGAAATCCTGGCATTTTTAAAGAAAGTACTTCAGAAGTATTTACAAAAACTGACAACAAGCCATCAGTAGTTTCATCTACTTCAGGAGTTGAGACTCTGAAAACTACTGATGAGCAAAATCTTTTTACTGTCAGAAATTTGCCTTCAGAACAAAAACAGAAGGCAAAAGCATGTGAAATTTGTGGCCTGTTCAACCACAAAACTGAATTTTGTAGATACAGAAAAGGAATTCAGTTCAATCAAAAATTTAAACAACAGGTTGTGGGAAATCAAATCAGAAATGATTATGAAAAAATCTTTAAACCCAAGAAACAACCTGAAAACACCTTTTCTCAGAAAAAGATAATATCTCAACCAAAATCTTTTTCTCAAAATTCCATGTCAGTAGTTAGACCAGAATCATCAGCAGTTTCACAAACTGCTGAGATTCAAAATCTAAAGAACATGGTAGAACTACTGATGACCAAGGTTGATGGTGGTCCTAAAAAGGATACCACCATAGTTCTTCATGAAAAATCCATTGCCAAAAAGACATGGATTTCTCAACCTGGTCAAAAACAAACTGTAACTGTTCCCAAGAGCAAACCCAAAGCCAAACAGGCTTGGGTTTCCAAATCTAACTAATTTGCTTTTATGTGCAGAGAGTTTCCAGGGGCTTAAACAGCATATGGTATGTTGATAGTGGAGGCTCTATGCACATGACTGGATGCAGATACCTGATAAACAACTTTATCAGCCAAAGAGAAGGATCTGTGTCCTTTGGGAACAATGCCAAGGGATATGTGCTAGGACATGGCAATGTCTCCTCTGGCAAAATACAGTTTGACAAGGTCAATCTGGTGGAGAACCTTGAATACAACTTGCTGAGTGTGTCACAAATGTGTGATAAAGGATATTCTTCCTTTTTCACAAAGACAGCTTGCAAGATCATCTCACCAGAAGGCCAGAAGTTGATTGAGAAGATTATAGAAGATCATACTTTGCTGATTGCCAAAAGATGTGGCAATGTCTATGCAGTGGACATTGAAAAAGACAAAGTATTGAACAACACTGCCTGTTTCTTCTCAAGGGCATCAACTTCAGAAACAGATCTCTGGCACAGGAGACTTGGCCATGTGAACTTTAAAACCATAAATAAAGTCACAAAAATGGGCTTGGTCAGAGGTCTACCTTTGAAAGTATACCAGTGTCAAGAACACTGTGTATCCTGTTTAAAGGGAAAACAGCATAAGTCCTCCTATAAGTCTATTGAAGAATCAAAAACAACTGCATGTCTTCAACTACTCCATATGGACTTATTTGGGCCTGTCAAGATTATGAGCCTTGGTAAAAAGAAATACTGCTTAGTCATCATTGATGACTACTCAAGATTCACATGGGTATTCTTCTTATTTTCCAAGGATGAGGCTGCTGAAATCATCAAGTTCTTCATTCTACAAGTAGAGAAACAATATTCTCTATCTGTCAAAACCATTAGAAGTGACAATGGGACAGAGTTCAGGAACAAAACTCTGGATGAATTCTGTTTGTCTAAAGGGATTATTAGACAATACAGTGTTCCCAGAACTCCTGAACAAAATGGTGTAGTAGAAAGGAAGAACAGAACATTGATAGAAGGCGCAAGAACAATGTTAGCTGATTCTGGACTGCCATTGTACTTTTGGGCAGAAGCAGTTAACACAGCATGTTATGTTCAGAATAGAGTTCTTGTGGTCAAGAGACATTCCAAGACTGCCTATGAAGTTCTTCATGGCATGAAGCCCCTTATCTCCTTTTTCAGGGCTTTTGGGTGTCAATGTTTCATCTTGAACATCAAGGAATCTATCTCAAAGTTTGCTGCCAAAGTTGACTCAGGTTACTTTCTTGGTTACTCTTCAACTAGAAAAGCCTACAAGGTTTTTAATTCTCACACCAGGATAGTAGAAGAAACATTGAATGTCAAGTTCAATGAGTCAAAACACACTCTTATTCCAGCACATCCTGCTGAACTCTTTGACCTTGACAACTTTCACTTTGGACCTGAAAAGGCTGTTACTTCTTCCAAACCTACTTATTATGGTGATCAAAGGTTTGAAGATGAGGATCCTGCACCATGGACTCCTCAAACAGTCATTAAGTCAACTACAACACCATCAGAAGTTTTCCAAACTTCTGATCAAACAAATACTGAAGGCCAAAATCAAACATCTGCCTCAGCACCTGCAACTACTGAAGAAGCTGCAACTGCTGAACCAGATATCATAGACCTCAGTAGTTTGTTTGAAGAACCAGAGCCACCTACACCTGTCAGTGGTTTACAACAACTGATTGAACACAGAGATCATCCACTTGATCAAATCATGGGTGATATTGCTACAGGTGTTCTGACCAGAAACCAGCTCTCCAACTTTTGCCTATTCTCAGCCTTTATTTCACAGTTGGAACCAAAGAAGTACCAGGAAGCCCTCAAAGACAACAATTGGGTGCAGGCTATGCAAGATGAACTACTACAGTTCAACAAGCAACAGGTCTGGGAAATCTGTCCCTTACCTCAAAACAAGCAACCAATTGGTACAAGATGGGTTTTCAGGAACAAACAAGATGAAGCTGGTATGATAATCAAGAACAAGGCAAGACTGGTAGTTCAAGGGTACTCTCAAGAAGAGGGAATTGACTATGATGAAACCTTTGCTCCAGTTGCAAGGCTTGAGGCCATCAGGTTATTTCTGGCCTATGCCATTTCCAACAAAATAAAAGTTTATCAAATGGATGTAAAAAGTGCATTTTTATATGGTAAAATCAAGGAGGAGGTGTATGTCTGTCAGCCACCTGGGTTTGAGGATCCTACTCATCCTGAGTGGGTGTACAGACTGGATAAAGCTCTTTATGGGCTCAAACAGGCTCCAAGAGCCTGGTATGATACACTCTCCACCTTTTTACTCAAAAATAACTTTACAAGAGGTGCCATTGATAAAACACTTTTCATTAAACATGTTGGAAATCATGTCTTACTTGTTCAAATTTATGTTGATGATATCATCTTTGGTTCAACAAACACAAAATTGTGTGATGATTTTAAGAAACTCATGCAATCAAAATTTGAGATGAGTACCATGGGAGAACTGCAGTACTTTCTAGGACTGCAGATCAAACAACAAACAAATGGAACTTTTATACATCAATCAAAATATGTTAAAGAATTATTGAACAAATTTTCTTTAAATGACTGTAAATCATGTTCCACTCCCATGACACCTATCACACAAGTTGAACCAGATGATCAAGGAAAACAGGTTGATCAAACCATGTACAGATGCATGATAGGTTCCCTTTTATACTTAACTGCTTCTAGACCAGATATTATGTTTTCAACATGTGTCTGTGCTAGATATCAATCAGCACCAAGGGAATCACACCTTATTGCAGTCAAAAGAATTTTTAGATATCTGAAAGGAACTCCAACACTGGGAATTTGGTATCCTGCTTCAAGCAATACCAAGTTATCAGCATTTTCAGATAGTGACTATGCAGGGTGTAAGATGACTAGAAAGTCAACATCTGGTGGTTGTCAATTCCTGGGTAACTGTCTAGTGTCATGGCAATCAAAGAAGCAAACATCTGTTGCAACTTCAACTGCTGAAGCTGAATACATTGCAGCTGCAAGTTGTACATCACAGATACAATGGCTCCAATATCAACTTCTTGATTATGGAATCAAAGAGACCAAGACACCTTTGTTTGTAGACAGCAAATCTGCCATTAGCATCATTCAAAATCCGGTACAGTTCTCAAAAACTAAACATATTGAGATCAGGTACCATTTCATAAGAGATTGCTATGAAAAAGGCAAGATTGAGATGAAGCATGTAGCAACAGCTAATCAGATAGCTGACATCTTCACTAAGCCCCTTGACACATCAACATTTCAGAAGTTAGTTTCCATGCTTGGAATGCTAAATTTGTAAGTGTTTATTTTATTTTTTTTTGCATATCAGTTAGAATCCAAGTTAACACTTGATTCTACCTAACTCTACAGCAAACTTCTACATCAATCACTACTGATATGTATCAAAATTTTTCTTTTTCCTTTTTCCATCCTTGATTCCATCCTGTTTATCATGGTGGAATCAAAATGAAAAAATTTATTTTTCCTTTTTCCACCCCTGATTCCATCCTGTTTACCTTGGTGGATTTCAGGTTAACATTTTCCATCTTTTTTCTGGTTTTCACTTACAAATGTCAAAAGTCTGAAACAAAACTTCTGAAAAACAAAAACAGTTTGAGAGAAACTACTGATGAACAAAAATCATCAGTTTGGGGATAACTTTTTGAAAAAGTGTGTAACTTCTGATAAAATAAACTTCAGAAGTTATGAACTAAGTATTTATAAAAACATTTCTCATCAGATGTTAAAACTACTGAAGAGAAAATGGGAAACATTTCTCATCAGATGTTAAAACTACTGAAGTAATCCTTCATCAGCAGTTTAAGTCAAAAGGGCAAATCTGACTTTTCCCATCATC